>JAGFMF010011668.1:14876690-14896685 GCA_019455555.1 Galemys pyrenaicus | reverse complement strand
TCTTCTCTGCAGAAATTTTCTTTTCCTGTTCAGCTCCACCCACTTAGGGCGGAACCAGGATTTTGGAACTTCCCCTTTTCCTGGGACCACCCTGTTACATCTCTACTGAAAGGTCCTTTAGATGTGTGGCAGGCTTTTGGGCCTTGCTTTCAGCCAGTCCTATTTGGCTGGACTTTTACCCTCAAGGAGATGGGTAACTTTGGATGCTTAACTTAGTAACTATGTTCTTTGTCCTTTCTGTATTGTACCCTAGTTGTATTAAAGTTCCTTTCCATTAAAGTTTTTATATGTTTGTCTTAATGCTGCGGATGGCAGAACCCATTCAGAGAAGGCAGGTTTGGGGTTCTGGGGTGCTCCTCTCCCTGCCCTGTAATATTTTCTGTATTGTACCCTTCCTTCTTCCTCCCTCCCTTCTGTCCTCCTCTCTGCAGAATCTTCTTTCCCTGCTCAGCTCCACCCTCTTAGGGCGAACTGGGATTCTGGAACTTGCCCCTTTCCTGGGGACCACCCTGTTGCAGTCTTACTCCCTGTCTCTGTGGCCAGAACTAAGTCTCTGTGTCCCAACCCTTATCTTAGCATGCTTTTATTACCCTTGTTCTGGACTGTCCTTTTGCCCCTAGTCCTGGGGTTGTTTGATTAGTCCCCTTTGGAATTTGTTGCCTTTATCACTGGAGCCCTCCTTAACTCACCTGAAGTCCAGGCCTACACTGTTCTTGAAGCTGCCTAATTATCCCTAAATTGCCCTACTTGACCTAGGGCTCACTTTTTGCTGTGGATTGAGTTGTAAGCTTTTATTATCACACTGTGGATTCCCCTAATAAATACATACTGTGGTTATATGCATTTGGTTTGAGTTGTCAGTGAAACCTTCCCACTTAATGTAAGGTAGCACTCTGGAGATCCCGAACCTGATAAAACATTCATAAAGCTGACCAACAGTGGGTGTCATGGTTCTCAAGCCCAACTGCACATCGGAACCACCTTGAGCATCAAAGGAAGTGCTTGAGGACTGGGTCTAAGCCCAAGAGATGCTGATTAATTGCTCTCAGCTGTGACCCAGGGAGTGCCATGTTTGAAAGGTGATTATTTATGATGTGCAGCAAACACTGAGGACCACTGCTTTAGTGAGGAAGACCCTGCTCTTAATTCCACCTCTGGAACTGCACAGTAGATCCTCACCCAGACTAGTGGACTTACGCTCCTTCCACTGCTCCTGTTCCTTTTATTTTTCACTCATCCCCCCAGACTCTATTAAACTCTATGGTCTCAGCAGTTCCCTATGAATTGTAAATTGGACTAGGAGTCTACTGGGAATTTTTCTGCTTATAGGACCCTTATTAACCCTTCACCTACATTCAGAATCAATGCTGACAACCTAATACTAAAACTGAGTTCATTCTATAAATTCAGTTAAACAATTTGATTTTACAGAGAAAAATTAAATCAGCCCAGCCTGTGGCAACCTACATATGTGCAAAAACAGAACAATTTTCTAGATGACTTATTTTTTTTTTAATTGGTAAGTTTTGGCAATATGTACGTATAGCTTCCGTTATATAAATAACTCAATTTCTTTCACCAAAACACAACTGAAAATATCACCCAATGAGTATTTCCCCAGGTGCTAGTTTGGACAGCCCAAGCCACATTTTTAAAATATTATTTGTAAATCAGTGGGTTAAATACCATTTTCTTCACATTCCAAAAGGAATTATATATGTATATATTTCCAAGAAAATTTGAAAAATAAAATGGAATACTACATTCATTTTTTTTTTTCTAAAGAGAAATGATTTGGTAAACAGCATTATCTTGAAAGCAACTAGTTCTTTTTTAATGCTTATCATTCTTTCCTTGTATTCAGTTTAAATGTCACACATCAGCATCTATAGGTGGGCTATTGTCAGTGACCTTTATATTATGTTGAAAAAACACCAAGAATTTCTCTTTTGCCTGTATTTTCAAAGAAATGGGGGGAAATGTAAGCCCCACTCTTTCACTGCCAGAAATGTCTATAATCAAAACTCAGTGTTCCCTGTAATATGACATCGTAACTGCAGTCAATAGATATCGATGACAAATTCAACAGAATTTTGTGGTCCCTTTAACATCTAAATGCATAGGGTGGGAGAGGGTGAGCTCCTCTTAAATAGGTTTGTTTCTGCCTCTGCAGAAAATGCTAACTTTAACCTAGGGTCCCATGGATTCATAAATAATACAAGAGAAGCATTTATGCCTACATGAACATAAACTTGTTTCCTAGTGTTTATTTTAAATATATATATGAAGATTTATCCTGCATTGTAAACTAATAGAAAATGTTAGATAATTACATGCTAATGATTCAAGCTGGGTGCTTATGTTTTGGATTACTTGCTTAATAGGGTTAGCATTTAAATGGTCAGCTTTGAAGTTAACAAACAGCCATTAAGATGCATCAGGGAGTTCTGAGATTTCTTGCAGCCATTGTTTTATTCTGGCCAGCTATGGGCTCAACAAAAGCGCAGAGATGGGATTTACATAGTGAAGGCTATTTTGGTTAGTGGGAGGGATGAAATCTTTTCTGCAAAATAAATAAATTAAAGGGATGGTCTGGAGAGACAGGAATGTGGGAAAAACTAAATCTCCTGCCCCAGTCCCTGCCAACCTCAAGATTCCCATTGTCATTCCCTCCTTTCCCTCCAAGTCTTCAATGCAGATTTTTTAGTTCCCAAGCATTTCACTGTATGTTGCTCACAGCATCTCAGGCCCTGTTCAAAGGATTCCTTGGCTACTGAGCCAACTGTCTGCAAGATTCATTATTCTGGACTTTCTGGGGTTAATACCCAAATCCTTTCCTATGGTAGTACAAGTCAGCAAAGGAATGAAGGGGGAAAATTACATGAAAATTCCTAAAGGCATTGTCTATTGAAAAGAGAGCAATAATTAAGAGATAATGTGAAAGGGGAGAGAATATTCTCACAGGATAATGGTCTCCTGCTGTTAAAAGAATGCCAAGGCAAAGCCAGTCCCATTTGTGGAAAATAAATGTCATGGCCAGGGAGGTTAAGACATTCACTTTTAAATCAGAATAGCCACCTCCTTGGCAGAGTCCTGTTATTCCAAATTATCAGAGCTTATTGCACCATTTTATCCAATAGTTGTTCATGCAGAAGAGGGACTCTAACTATGTCATTAATAACCTGGAGAATCAGAGACCCTTCCGATAATGTTAGACAGACAGACAGACAGATAGACAGAAGATAGATAGATAGATAGATAGATAGATAGATAGATAGATAGATAGATAGATAGATAGATAGATAGGTAGGTAGATAGATAGATAGATAGATAGATAGATAGATAGATAGATAGATAGATAGATAGATAGATAGATAGATAGATAGATAGATAGATAGATAGATAGATAGATAGATAGATAGATAGATAGATAGATAGATAGATAGATAGGTAGGTAGGTAGGTAGGTAGATAGATAGATAGATAGATAGACAGACAGACAGACAGACAGACAGACAGACAGACAGACAGACAGACAGACAGAATACTGGTTTAAGAGAGGTGCAAGCACAGCATGACTTTTAACAAGGCTTCTTCACTGGGCTGTGCTCAGTGATTCCAGTTGCTAAGTGCCAGCATGCAGTCTGTAGAGTTTTTTTAAGAGCAGTGCCCTTCCCTTTTCTAAATAAGAATAGAATTGCTCCCAAGTTGCAACAGAAAGTCTAGGGATCTGGGTAGGGGTTGGAGAGAGGCAATCTTTACAGTGGAAATTGTGAACATGTGTAAATGTTCTGGAAACACAAACCCATGTGTGTTGACTTGAAGTGAAGCAGCTCTGCAAAAGTTTGCTGCCTGTGGGCAAATCAGCATTTTCAACCCCTTAAGACCAGAGCAGATCAAAAAGATTTAAACAATGTGTACCCAGCCTTTGCTTTCTTCACAAAGGAAGTGATTAAAACCCTCACCATTTGCCTTCCTCTGTGAACAGGTAACAACATATCTTTAGGTCAAAATAATTCAGGACCAAAGTCTCCCTCCCACCAAAGAAAAGTCAAATTTTTGGTGTCCACACACTATTCCTATCTATATAAACTAAACCCAAACTTGTGATTCCTGGAACAATTCTCACTGAGTGAAATCTGTCAGGCTGCTTCCCAGACCCAAATCCTCCCTTTGATTATCTAATAAACTCTGTGTCTAACCATCACTGTGACTTTTATTCCAGTTAACAAAGTATTTTAGGGAAAGTGGGGCCTACCAGATCACACTTGCAGGACTAATTCCAGCACTATAGCTCACAGGATAAATTCCAAAAGAATTGTAAGTTTACTACAAATGACTATAAATGAAACTCAGACTGTGATATGGTTGGTTTTGGCCATCATTGAAATGACACATCAATGTAATGCCTAAAATAGTATCAAAAATTAATGTGAAGCAGCCACAGCACAGGAGCACGAGTTTAATCCCTGGCCAGAGTGGGGACCCACATGGCACAGCAGACCTCTCCTGCCTCGCCTGCCCCTCAGCTGTGTATTTCAGTGGATCTACCTGTTCTGCTCCCCACTTTATCTCTGGTGAATCCTCTCACCTCTGGCAACTCTGGCCTGTTTCCTAACTCTTATACGCATAAATAAATAAATCTTAAAAAACAATTAATGTAGATATTACCGACCTAGGGTATCCCTCACAGCTAAAAAAGCCAGGCTGTGTAACAAGAGGCTTTTTTTTTTAACCAAAGAAGTCCTTTATAACCACCACAGGAGATCAGCCTCTGAAGAGAGGCAAAGGAGGATGATAGCGAAAGGAAGGAAAGGCTGGGAGGACATGAGGAGTGTGGGGAGTTTCTTCATTCTCCAGTCTGGGAGGGCACCCATCTCCAGGCAATCTAGGAGCAGTTGGCCACAAGATTATCAGTCCCATCCTGGACTAGTTACTCTCTTCTGTTTTTCAGTTTAAAATGGCCCTCAGGCAAAAGAAAAATACCAGATGGTTCCTCCCCTAGGAGGAACATAAGGGAACCAAAGGAGGATCAAGGAAAGGAATAAGAACAATAAGAATAATAACAATAACAGCAATAAAGACACAGAAACCAAAAAACGAGGAGACAAGGACAGACTGGGGACACCTGGTGGGGAGGGGAGAGGGAGGGTTGAGGGAAGATGGGAGCAGGAGGGACTGAGGTGATGGTGCATTGGTGAGATGGTGATGGGGAACACATGGGGATTACAATTGATGGCAAGTATATGTAAATTTTAAAATATTTTAATAATAATAATAAAAATAAATAAATAAAATGGCCCTCAGGTGTTCTGTCAGGCACTGATGTTATTGGCATCCTCAGAAGGAACAAAAATATCACATCGAGTATTAAGCAACCTGCTGCCACTGCCAGGGGAATGTGGTACTGTGCATTAAACTAAGCTACTAGGTTAAATTTTAAAGAAGAGGTTATGGTCGTGCAGTGACCTTTGGCTCAGGCCTGGCCAAACAGACAACAATTTTCGATGCAAATGCACATGTCTTCTTTGATCATGTCATAGTCAATACTGCCATCCATGTCACTCATGTCAGTATCGTTTGTGTGAATACATACAGATACATACAGAGCTGAAAAGTTATGAAATGGCAACATATGTTTGATCAATGCCTACCATAAAAAGAGACTATGTTGGATGTCTTTGAACACATAAATATGAATAAAGAACCTCTGAGATATTTGTAACATGAGAAAAATTATACAAATTTAAAGGATTATGGCAAAAAAAATTCAATAGAAATATGATAAGAACCCAAGAAGGGCCAGTGATAAATCCTGACAGCTTCTCAGAAAGGTCTATAGCCTCCAGAAACAGGATCATGCAGGGGAGAAAAGCTCTTTTTCCTCTATCTTTATGGGTTCTTGACTAAGACAGCCCTCTAATAACAGACAGATTAACATGAGAGAACGTTTAATTTTCCAGCATCAGAATCCTACAAAGACATGAGGCTCTGACAATCAGGCAGTTGGGATTTACATATCACCCTAAGCTAGGGAGAGGGGATAAGAACGTCGGATTTAAAAGAAGAAGAAGTCAAGTGACAGAAAGAGGAGAAAAGTGAATTTGGCTGTAACATTATTTTTCCTTCACTGAGGCAAATTTTTAGTGACATTAAGAAGAATTTTGTTTTTAAAGATTTATTTATTCATACAAGAGTTGGGGGGTATAAGCCAGAGGTGTAGGAAGGTGAGAGGATTCACCAGAGACAGAGGGGAGCAGAACAGGCAGATCGACCGAAATACACTGCTGAGGGGAGCAGAGGGCGAGGCAGGAGAGGACTGCTGTGCCATGTGGGTCACCTCCCTGGCCGGGGATTGAACTTGTGCTGCAGTGGCTGCCAAAAGTTTCATTAGCTTCATAGTGCTGAGACTTAATCCCTGGTACCACCAGGGAGGCCCAACATTGATAAGAATTTGTGAAACTAAGGACACTCAAGTCTTAATTTTTACAGCCCTTACAAGGGTTTCAAATGAATAAATCATTTTACTGTTAACAATATATTTCGAACAATCAGAAGAGGTAGGTTATTTTTAAAGTAATCATCACATTGTTTAAATATTGTTCTTTATACAGGACAAATTCTAAGTTCCCTGGAGTCTAGCTACATTCTCTTGAACCATCATATAAATGGACTGATAGAGGAAGAGGACAAGTCAAGAAGGTAAGCAGCTTAAGAGAAGACCTTACTTTCTGCATGCGGTATAGGAAATCCCACGTTCTAATCAAAATTGTAGGTTCTAACAAAATCTTCCTCTTATAGTCCTATTGTGAAAGTCAAAATATATGTGAGATTGTACGAGAACTTAAAAGTTACACAACATATTTTATTGTTTAATCTTTCCTCTACCCTATCTCCATTCTACCTACTCTTTTGCCATGCATTTTCCACTTATGAATCATAAGTGTTATCTAGGAAGTTTTGACATATCAGGTATTCTTTATCTTTATTTTTTTTGAAGATTTATTTTTATTTATTTATGCATACAAGAACTGAGGTGTAGGCCAGAACTGTGGGATGTTGGGTTGAGAGAAGACACCAGAGATAGAGCAGAATGGGCAGATTTACTGAAACACATTGCTAAGGGGAGCGGAACAGCGGGCAAGGCATGAGAGGTCTGCTGCCCCACATGGGTTAGCTCCCTGACTGGTGATCGAACTCATGCTGCAGTGGCTATTGACAGGTTGATAGCGCTGAGACTTTAACCCCTGAGCCATCAGGGAGGCCCCTTCCTTTATATTTAGAGTATTGTCAGCATTCAGAAACAATATAAAATGATTCATTAGTAAACTTTTTGATAGAAACCTTTACTGATCTACTCTGCAGCAACATGAAATAAAATATATTTTCTCTTTCTCATCTATCTACTACACAGAGGGGGTGTGTGACTATAGTATCCTAATATATAATTTTTGTGCAACAGTTCCTTCATACTCCAGGGGCAGATTGTGAATCCACATAACTTCCCTGCATGTTGATATTTGCTTTACCAACTTCATATAAGGAAAACTATGAAAAATTAAATCTAAACTGACGTTCCCAGTTGGCTATCTATCTCAGGGTGTCTTTATGCATTGATTCTCTCAGCAACAGACAAATCACAAAACATTCATCTTAGCAAGTCCAACACATGCTCAATTTATTCCTGATGTCTAGGAATATGAGAAGACTTGACATAAAATCCTGAAATTTCTCCTATTAAGAAAGAATACTTGAAAATCTTTCTGTGTTAAAGTGTAGACAAAGATGCCAAGCTGTCCTGCTCAAACTTCTTATAAATGGTAGGGCTATTTAGCCTCCCACCCCCCCCTTAGAAATAAAGGTCTCTGACACTACATATCTCTTCAGGTCTTATAGTTAGGGTTTATTTTTTTATAATATTTATTTATTTATGCATACAAGAGCTTGGGTACAGGCCAGAGTTGTGGGAGGTAAGAAATGTCACCAGAGACAGAGTGGGAAGCAGAACAGGTAGATTGACTGAAATACACTGCTTAAGGGAGTAGCGGGCAAGGCAGGAGAGGTCTGCTGCGCCATGTGGGTCACCTCCCAGGTCCGGGATCGAACTAGCGCTGCAGTGACTGTGGCTAGCTTCACAGTGCAGTGCTTAACCCCTTGTGCCACCAAGATAGGCCCTCAGTTAAATTTCAAATTCTGAACCCAAAGAGTCCAGTCACTCTCAGATACATCCTTGCCACACTGCCTGATATTTCTGACACCAACATAATTTTACTGGGACCTTACAAAAACGTGGGCATTTTAGCTTGCTCTAGGTATTGAGCTATGATCTATCAAGCAAGGAATTTGCAGGAATTCTTTTGTCTGCTCAGGTTCCTATCTACAACTCTCATAACAAATGCATGGTTCTGCAGGAATGAAGTCCAAAGTCATGTAATTATATTTGGGAGCGAGAAAGAAGAGAAAAGAAACTGGGTTGTGTGGTCCTGTCAGGAGCAGCAGGACAGCCCGATGGAAGGCCAGAAGAACAAGAAACAGTTCCACGAAGTCAAAGTAGAAAATAGACTTTACCTAACTCAAAATTGTGCACAGGCATGGTGATCTCTGTTCTCTCTACAAATGTCTGTTGAGCACCGACAAAATGTCTGTTGAGCACTGACGCTACGCTAGTAACTTTTATTAGGCTTGCATTTTGTTCAAGTTACTCCAGTCTCCAATGAAGGTGAATGTTGACCTAAAAAGACACAGATAAATTCTGTCTTCCTGCTGGGAAAAACAACCTGTAGATAACAACTGCTATTCAAGAGCTCCGAAACTTTTCTTTTTAAAAGTAATATTCTGTTTGTAGCAAACCTCATTGATAAAATCACCCTTATGATATAAAATTAATTTTTGCATTGAGATTTCCTACTATGGGGCCTCCCTGGTGGTGTAGTGGGTTAAGCACGTCACTATGAAGCAAACCTCAGCCACTGCAGCATGAGTTTGATCCCTGCTGCCGGCCAGGGAGGGGACCCACATGGCACAGCAGACCTCTCCTGCCTTACCCACTGCTCCCCTCAGCAGTGTATTTTGGTTGATATGCTTGTTCTGCTCCCCACTCTGTCTGGTGAATCCTCTCGCCCCCCTGCACCTCTGGCCTCTACCCCAGTTCTTATATGCATAAAAAAATAAATCTTTAAAAAAAAAGAAAGATCTCCTATTCTGCCTATTTTCTTCCATTGCTGTCCTTCCTAACTAACAGCTGAATATGACCCTACAAACATCCCAGGTCAACAGTCCTGGAATCTGAGCTTGGGGTCTCCTAGACCACATCTAAACTGATGTCAAGTTCAAATGTTCTTCTTCTTTTTTTTTTTGAAGATTTTATTTATTTATTCATACATGAGCTGGGGTACAGGCCAGAGGCATGGAGGGAGGTGGGGTTAGTGAGAGGATTCACCAGGGACAGAGTGGGGAGCAGAACAGGCAGATCGGCAGAAATACACTGCTGAGGGGAGCAGCAGGCGAGGCAGGAGAGGTCTGCTGCCCCATGTGGGTCCCCTCCCTGGTCAGGGGTCAAACTCATGCTTCAGTGGCAGCAGAAGCCCCACAGTGCAGTGCTCAACCACTTTTGCCACCAGGGAGACCCCAAATGTTCTTTTTCTTAATATTTTTCTTTGTTTTTTCATTCACACACCCAGCAAATATTTACTGAGTGCTGACTGTGTGCCTGTCACTATTCCGTGCATTGGATTGGGGCAATGAGCAAAACAGACAAAAGATCTGGCTTAAACTATAATTGGAGGGAAGAGACAACATTTATAATATGGAAGTTGATGGTGAAGAGGTTAGGTTGTTTGGAGGTTGTGGGTAGAGTGGAGTAGAACTAGTGGAATGAGGGATGATGTGGGGTTTCCCAGCTTCTTCTGCTGATGGCAGCAGACAAAGGGTAGGAAAGCGAATGAGGTGATCATGGTCTTAAAGCAAAGACTGGAAGGAAGAGATGGATCTAAGTAAAGTTCAGGGTTTGGAGCCTCTTGAGGGGCCTTGAAAGTGGCCTTATCTGAAGCAGGGGAGGTCTATGGCTCCCTTCTGCCTCCCCTGTTTGTGAAGAGAATATTTGTGAAATTACCCAGTGAATTCTTATTCAGGTCACTGTCAACTAGATATATTAAAATAAAATTCTTCTTTAAAATCCCCAAAGAAATTACTAAAAATATACTCAGATATTTTCACACAAAGTAAGAAAGCACAAATGTTAAAAATTTTAAAATATGTGATGACTTGTGTCCTCCCAAGGAAATTAAATAATATCTATGACTATATTCTGTTTTTTCTTTAATTTGCAAATGAGAAGGAAGGAAGAAAAATATATCAATTATTTCTGTTCCTGGCATACTGTGATCAAACTGTGTGTTTCTAACTATAAGCTACCCCCTTTACTCAAATTGAGGGGAAAAATGTGTTTAGTTTTCAAAATATAACCAACATCACAAAATTGTATCTGAGTCCTGGTGAGCAGTGACAGAAAAGGAGCCCACTGGGTACATCGGCAAAGTGAAAGTGTCCTTAATAATGTGATTACTGGCTGCCACACACTTCAGCTGAGGACTTTTCTACATGAATGCTTTTGTGGGCCCTGGGGAGGCAGTATTTGGAGGGAGGTCAGCCTTGGACATTGACTAACTGATTTTCAGCTATAAATAAGAACAAGCATGTATCCTGAGAAAAGAAATAAATGTGGCAGAGCAGTGAGAACCTAATGAGTGGAGTCCAAGACAGTATTTTTTGCTAAGTATGCGTAGAGCAAAGTTTTGCCATGTGGGATGGAGCTAGAAGGGATTATGCTCAGCGAAATAAGTCAGAAGGCAAAAGAAAAATACTGAATGGTTTCACTCCCAGGAGGAATATAAGGGACCCAAATAAGGGACCAAGGAAAAGAATAATAACAATGAAAAAACAAAAACAAAAAGACAAGGACAAATCAGAAACACTTTGTGTGTGTGGAGGGGGAGAGAATGGGATGAGGGCAGAAAGAGCACGAGGGACTGAGGTGATGGTGCACTGGGGAAAGGATGATGGGAAATGGGGACCACAGTTGATGTCAAATATATACATATAAATTAAAAAACAGTTTTGCCATGTGTCTCTGCACAGGTTGCAAGTTCACATGGGAGCTGAAGTGAAACCCTCATTTTCCACTCACAGAGCCACACACTCTGGTGAGAAGGGTCACACCCAACCCACAGAGGTATCTTTGTGTAGCTATTGTATGAGCTGTTGCCTCGAGGATACATGTGTATACAGTATAACACTTCCCGCTCTCTCCTGTCAATATATATTAAAACTCTTCCTTTTTATTGATGATTTCCACTGAGAAAGCCTTCTGTAATATATATAAGCATTTACAACTTGACACTTTTGTTATTAATTCCTCACAAGCCACGGTTTGTCTTAATTTTTCTTCATTCACTGTCTCTGACATCTATCTCCTCTTTATACCTTAGTCTGCATTCAATCACTCTTTTTAAATCCAACCTTTAATGGCCACCATATTCCCCTGGTTATGGGGACCAATCCCCACCTCTTTGTGGTATTTTATTTCTGCAATATCACACTGTGATTCAACATTTTCCCCTAAATCTTTCCTCGCATTGTTCCCTATTATCATTTTTCCCCCTCGAATTGCTTCTCCCCTGACATCACCTCTGGACTATCTCCTTACCTGTGCTCCTAGATTTTTCTAGGTAGCCGTCTTCTCCATTCTTTCTTCTAGGAAAATGTATTTACTCTCATATTTTCAATTATCTCTAAGCAGAGGACTTCCAAATAGCTATTGAGAGCTCTGACTTCTTTCTTGAGCACTGATCTCAAATATTTAATTGCATGTAAGTCCAATTGGCAAAACCAAATGATTACAGCTTGCAGCTAAACCTCCCAAAGGCTCTTTGCTCCAACAGACTAAGAGCCAGAGCAGACACAGTCTTACTCCCTTTTTGAGGACTCTACAAAAAAAAATGTTATTAGGAGGGGAATAGGAAAGGTTAAGCAAGGAGAAGAAAATAAAAGAAAGTTGTGTTAGTGACTTAGGAACGCCCTGGGGTCCCAAACTGTTAAGGGGTACATACTCCAAAATGAGTTCACTGGGGACTTCCTGGTGTACAAGGGGTTAAGGTGCAGCACTATGAAGCTATCAGCAGCCACTGCAGCACAAGTTCAATCCCCAGCCAGGGAGGGGACCCACATAGCATAGCAGACCTCTCCTGTCTCACCTGCTGCTCCCTTCAGCAGAGTATTTGGGTTGATCTGCCTGTTCTGTTCCGCACTCTGTCTCTGGTGAATCCTCTCACTCCCCCATACCTCTGGCCTGTACCCCAGTTCTTATATGCATAATAAAATGAGTCCAAATACCTGCTGCATAAAGACAAATGAAGTAGACTAAATGTGTGAAAGATTTACAGTAGAATCAGCATAATAAAGAGAAAGAAGGAAGGATTTCAATTAATTGTTCCCCAGATAAACTCTAAAGATTACCTATCATCTCTTGGTCAAATGCCCAACCAAATAGGGTCAGCCTCATGTGGGGCTGCTGAGGCCTGAAAATATTTCAAGTCAAGGTACCTCCTAGAAAGAACCTAAGAAATGTCCTTGGAAAGTCAGGACAGAAGAGAGAAAATGCAAACTAGACCACATAGTCCAATATGAAGCCAAGATAATGGCTTCCATTGTTTTTGCCAAGGATCAAGAACAGTATTCCCACATATTTCTCACCCAAATGTCTCTTTTCCAACTCTCTCCTCCATGTGTCTTCTTCTATGTGTCTGCTCCAAGTGTCTCCTTCCAGCAGCACTATGGTGCAAGTCGGAGCTGAGAAAAGCGAGAGAAAGTGCTTGTTTACAGCCTGTGCTATACAGAGTCACCTGGCCATTCAGCTCTATCTCCAGTTCCCAGTGTCTCCCCTACTCAGGGAGTCTAGTTCAGCACATACTAGGACTTGTAATCCATGGTAGCTGCCCATAGGTGGGGGTGAGGAAATGGTACCTCCCCTTCACAGAGGTGTATCTGTTACATGGCATGGGTGGGCTTCAGACTTCAGCTTCAACCCTCAAAGCAAGATTTCCTTCTAGCAGCTCAAGTTAATCTAGAAGATCTGATCTTTTTTTCCAACTGTTTGCTTTTTTTTAAAAAATTTTTCATTTAAAAAATTATTTATGTATATAAGAACTGGGGTACAGGCCAAAGGTGTGGGGGTAGGGGGGTGAGAAGACTCACCAGAGGCAGAATGGGGAACAAAACAGGCAAATTGCCTGAAATACACTGTTAAGGGGAGCAGCGGGCAAGGTAGGGGAGGTCTGCTGTGCCAAGTAGCCAGGGATCAAACTTGTGGGGCAAGTAGCTGTGGATGCCTCCTAGTGCAGTGCATAATGCCTTGCACCACCAGGGAGGCCCCTAGAAGATTTGATCTTATCATTCTCCATCCCATCCTGTTGATATCAGATCATATTTCAATTTGCCTAGATTCAAAGTATCCATCTAGTTCCTTCCCATGTTTACCCATTCAAAAATGATCAATTTTATATTTTTTTCTCCATCCTCATTGCCTTCATTTCCATTTCAGTTTCTGCTGCATTCCACCTGGACTGTTACAGTGTTACCTAACATTTTACCCTATCCCCAAAACTCCACCAATTCATACCATCCTTGAAAGTCTAACCTTACCTGGCTATATGACTAAATTTTAATAAAAGAAACAAATTCTGAAAGGTATCATGATAAATAATTAAAGCCACAATGGCTGAAAATAAAATAATGAAGTTTGTAAGTTTGACTGGTAGGCAATTTCATAAAGTAAGGTCAAGCTCTGCTTCTTTCTGTATGCTAGCACCAGTGGACAAGTATTATAAATATTCATCTTTCCAGTGAAGCCTGTATTTCTCTTATTTGTAAACAAGGGCCATTTATTAATAGTATATATAATTTTTGTCTTAAAATGTGCTTATAAATATTCATTTGTAATCTAGGAGAGAAAGATTGGAAAAAGACCTAGCAGTGGGTAGAAGGTTTTGTACGTTGGGGGAGTGAAAATAAAGAAAGTCTCAGTAAACCAAGACAGCATGTTATTCTGTGGAGTTAGCTAGACAAGGCTTGAGGTGAGAAGAG
This sequence comes from Galemys pyrenaicus, assembly GCA_019455555.1. Taxonomy (NCBI): domain Eukaryota; kingdom Metazoa; phylum Chordata; class Mammalia; order Eulipotyphla; family Talpidae; genus Galemys; species Galemys pyrenaicus. Next base: position 14,882,547 of record JAGFMF010011668.1, on the reverse strand, counting down.
AAGTACAGAGAGTGGTGTGTGTGTTTGTGTGTGTGAGTGTGTGTGTGTGTGTCTGTATGTGTCCCCAGTGAAACGGAAATGCTCTGTTTCCTCAAATGACCGACTTTGAGTGGGAAGAGGCTAAACTCAGAGCACTGAATAGAAAATCCAGAACCTAGGAAAATGTGATGAGAAAACAGTTATTTTGAGTTGTTGCCTCAGCTTCAGCCTGGCAACCCTGTTCACACCCAGACTCTGGATATTTAGATAAGAACTTGAATTTAAGGGCCTCCCAGGTGGCGCAAGGGGTTGAGCACTGCACTGTGGGGCTTCCACAGACACTGCAGCGTGAGTTCGATCCCCAGCCAGGAAGGAGACCCACATGGTGCAGCATACCTCTTCTGCCTAGCCCACTGCTCCCCTCAGCAGTGCATTTCAGTTGATCTGCTTGTTCTGCTCCCCGCTCTGTCTCTGGTGAGTCCGCTCACTGCCCCCTCCCCACCCCTACCCCAACTCCAAACCTCTGGACTGTACCCTAGCTCATGTATGAATGAATAAATAAAAAAAAAGAAAAAGAACATTTGAACTTGAAATCGGTTTAGATGTGGTCTAGAAGACCCCAAGCTCAGACTCCAGGACTGTTGACGTGGGATGTTTGTAGGGTCACATTCAGCTATTAGTTAGGAAGGACAGCAATGGAAGAAAATAGGCAGAGTAGGAAATCTCTCTCTTTTTGTAAAAGATTTATTTATTTATGCATATAAGAACTGGGGTAGAGGCCAGAGGTGCAGGGGGTGAGAGGATTCACCAGAGACAGAGTGGGGAGCAGAACAGGCAGAATGACTGAAACACACTGCTGAGGGGAGCAGTGGGTAAGGCAAGAGCGGTCTGCTGCGCCTTGTGGGTCACCTCCCGGCCAGGGATAGAAGTTGCCCCACAGTGTAGCACTCAACCCCTTGCACCACTAGGGAGGCCTCAATAATCTGTATATTCTTAATTTAATGAGCCAGCTATAGGGAGGGTCTAGGTGGGAGCAATACAGAAATCAGTTGACTTTTCTACCTAATTGATAATGCTAAGCTCTGTAAATATAATCTTCACATTGAATTTGGTCCAAGTTTGTGAATAATGATTAACTATTGAAAAGCACCTTTAAAGGAAGAAGATGTGAGTGTCAGTTCACAAAATCCAGAGACTTTCTGACAGTGATGCCTGTCAGAACAACACCATTTACACTGAATAGACTGTGAATGGTCCCCTGCCATTGTATAAAAGGACGTATTGATAGAGAATCAAGTTCATAGGCGCTCTCCTACTCCCACATCAATAATTCCCCCCAAGAAACAGGGAATGTCCCCAAATAATTGTAAAAACAGTATTCTCCTACTGAGAGAATACTGAGAGAGAGGCAGGCAGGAGTATCCAATTTTGTTTGTATTTTACCATAATAAGTTCTAATGATATCAGTGAGCTAACAACTCATGTCCTCTGTACTCCTACCTCCTTAGTCCCCTGGTTCATAGCTCATTTTCCACCTCTTTCACTCCATCTCACCATGCTTATGAAGAGGACAGTCACACATCATTTCCTTGAAGTCCTGCTTACCTTTGTATCTGCCATGTGTATAATAATATGTAAGTGAATCAGCAAATGAATGGTTAAAAAGTACCCATTACAATGGTTCTCCAAAACATGTTATAGGGCAGGGAGAGGGGTACCTCAGAACCCTCAAACCTGCCCATTTTAAATAGGTTCTGCCATCTGCTGCATCAAGACAAAACAACTAGTAGAGTAAGACCTTCTATGAAGAGGAACTTAATATGATCAGTGAGCAACAAACAAAAGACAAAGAAAAAAGTTTCCAAATCAAGCATCTGAAGTTACCTCATGGGTAAATGTCCAGCCAAACAGGGTTGGCTCAAAGCAAGGTCACTGAGACCTGATAACTTGACACAGGTCTAAAGCAACTTCTGGCGGGGACCCATAGAAAACGGTCAGAAACAGCCAGACAAGCCTGGAAGGAAAAGAGTGAAATCAATCAAGATAAAAGTTGCCATTGTTAACTCTCCATGAGTATCTCACTCACATTGGTTAAAATCATTGCAGGACCAAGAAGTAAGTACAACTTCTTTGCATGTCTCTCTGCTCCATTTGTCTCCTTAAGATCTGCTCCTGGCTCTCTATCCGCCTTCCTTCTCCAGTCTCCTCTTTTAGCCTCTTCTCCTCCCTGCTCAGCTCCACTCTTCCTTAGTCTGGGCAGGGAACATAGCACCTCCCCTTTTCCTGGGGACCACCCTCTTACACAAGAACTCTAAAAACACTCTACTTAATTGTACATCAAAGTTATGTTTAAATAGGGCCTCCCTGGTAGCACAAAGGGTTAAGCTCTGTGCTGTGGGGCTTCCACAGCCCCTAGAGCACAAGTTCGAGCCCTGGCCAGGGAGGTGACCCACATGGTGCAGCAGACCTCTCGTGTCTCACCTGCTGCTCCCCTCAGCAGTGTATTTCAGTCTGCCTGTTCTGCTCCCCACTCTGTCTCTGGTAAATCCTCTCACCACCAGCACCCCCTACTCCTCTGCCTGTACTCAAGCTCTTGTATGCATAAATAAATACTATTTTTATTTTAAAAAGTTATATTTAAATAAAAATGTTGCTATAGATATATTTCTCTTTGGCAAATTCCCCTACTATAAGTCTCACAAATAATTATGGGAAGACTTAGACCTAGCTGTATTCATTTTCCTTTCCTCCATTACACCTAGTAATCCCCTCAATTTTCTTATTTTTCAAACTCAGCTTTCAAACATCTTCTATTCCAACACTCCACTATTAGCTGGTCTTTGTGACTCCACAGGTTATGATTATTCTTTCACAAAATGTATCCTTTTATCTTTCAGGTACGAAGTCACTTCTCAGTATCCTCAGCGATGACACTTTGGTGTCCACCTGTGTATATGTTTATATATTTTCTATCTTCTAAGGCAATTTAACTACATAGCCATACATAGCACTTTTTGTAGTAGATGTTTCCCAAAAAGTTGTCTAGAAAATGAAATATTTTCCAAATGAAGAGTACTATCATTTCAAGGATTACACTCTCTTCATTTTTGTCGAATCCTTGATTAGAGCAGTTTTCACATTTTCTATTTCTCTGCTCTAGAATATATTTCTCTCAATTCATTAATTATAAATAAACTGGGCTAAAAAGTACTAGAAATAAATAAACTAGGCTAAAAAGTTATTAGAAAATTATCTTTTTAAACAAATATAAATGATTCCTTTTATTTTAATGAGTGACACATAACTTAAACTCACAATAGTCCTTTGCTAAATAGCCACAGATGTCTAAGGCATGATGTATCCTTCCACTGGCTGTGTTCAATCAATGTTTCATTTTTGCAATGATGACATTCAAATTCAGTTTTCCTTTTTATAAAGGTTTTTTTTTTTTTGTTCTTACATTGCCAATATTGGAATTGCCACTAACAGATTTTTCAGGAGTGAGGATGAAATGATGTGTGAGAGGAAAAAAAAATGTGATAGGGAAGTTTGACAAAGTGTTTTAGCTAAGCAGAGACTGAAATTAGAAGCTAGTTTATGAGATATAGCTAAGAAGACATAGCATTAAATATGCAGTGATACGCAGAAATCCTGTTCAAATAATAGATCATCACAAATGAAGGTAGAGGGGCTATGGTTAACTATTTTTACAATGAAAATGAAAGCATCAGTATTTTCATAATAGAAATTAGAATAATACCTTCAATACTAGAAGAAGCAGGTAAGTGGAAACTTACATAACTTCAACATGAATTCTGTATACTGCAGAGATAACCATAAATAAGCAAGATATACCATTAGAGCAACATTTGTATTTTTATAGCTACTTGAATCATCCAATGGTCGAAGGTGTTTTATTACTTGTATTAGAGAAGATCTGGCCATTCAAATTCCAACTCTACCATCTCCTCTGAGAAACAAACGAAAGTCATGACACATCTTTGTGGCACACTAGGAAGTGGGTGTGTTGAAACAATTTCTTTCCATGACAAATTATGCAAAGCATAGGTGACTTTCATTTGGCAGTGGAATAAGCAACTCATATCAAAATATGGGTAAAGGGAGAAGTCACTGTTGTGGGCCATCTAAAAAGAAGCTCAGGTAAAGAGAAGAACTCATTAAAAAGCAACCTCGGGCCTCCCTGGTGGTACAAGGGGTTAAGTGTCAGCACTATGAAGCTATCTGCAGCTACTTCAGCACAAGTTTACTCCTGGGGCAGGGATTGAACTCACAATGCACAGCAGAACTCTCCTGCCTCACCGGCTGCTCCCCTCAGCAGTGTATTTCAGTAGATGCCCCTGTTCTGCTCCCCACTGTCTCTGGTGACTTCTCTCACCACCCTGGACCTCTGGTCTGTACCCCAGTTCTTGTATGCAAAAATAAATCTTAAAAAGAAAAAAGACCTCTTTTCTCCTACTGGGTACTAACTTAGTATCAGTGTAAAGATAATCAGTGCAAAGGAGAAGAGCTGTTTGAATTTCTAGCAATAACTGCACCTCCCCATGAGATTCTGCATCTGCTGTCACGGCATGGAGTTAGTCTGCTCTTGTTTTATTTTTAAGACCCACTGAAATTGTAGTCAAACTGATATGGTTCCTAGTTGCCTTAGTATACAACATGTAAATGTGTCTTTTTCTTCAAAGACATGGTCACCTCAACCTCTGATAGTTCCCCTCATTCTATGTGCAGCCCCTGGAGGCTAAGAGGGAGTAAAGGTGGTAAATTCACCTCAGGATTGTGTAATTTAGTTTGAATTTACAGGATGGAAAAAACTCAAGGCAGGGTGTCCCGAAAACCTATCAGTTTTGCTTTAGGATGACATAACTAACTACAAATTGGAAACTTTGGTTGGCTTGTATTTTGGCTGGTCTTCAATAAGTATGACAATGATTGACACAGAATAAATAAGTCCTCCAACACTTGGCTAAATTATCAGGTTTAGAAAGTCTATAAACTTCATAGCTCCTTGGTTGCTGGCTAGTACAAGCAAGCAGTGTCTCCACTAGGCATGAGATGCTTAAAATCTCAGTGGCAGGGCAGTAAAAAGAAACTTACAGAAGGCTTCATAAGTCATATAATTAGATCACTTGCTGAAACTAATTTCAATCTGTATTCAAAGGATCCAGAGGAAGTGTATATAATCTTGTTTAGATCCAACCAACATACTTAGTTATTATTAGAGATGAGATGGTTATATTCTACATCTTCATAACAAACCTGAAAGGTAGCTTTTCTTTTCTTTTAAATATTTATTTATTTATTTATTTATACAAAAACTGGGATACAGACCAGAGGTGTGGGGGAGAGGTAAGAGGATTTACTAGAGACAGAGTGGGGAGCAGAACAGGTGGACTGACTGAAATACACTGCTGTGGGGAGCAGTGGGTAAGACAGGAGAGGTCTGCTGTGCCATGTGGGTCACCTCCCTGGCTGGGGATTGAACTCATGCTGCAGTGGCTACAGATAGCTTCATAGCGCTGAGACGTAACCACTTGCATCACCAGGGAGGCCCCAGGGTAACTTTTTCCTGTGGATAAAGGAAGGGACTGAGAAAGTTCACCTTTGAGTAAGGTAGACATACAGAGCTGAGACGCCAATCCAGCAAGGCCTGCATACAAAGATTTATCTTTCCATTAAGAGCTGTTGTCCTCGGGGCCTCCCCTGGTGGCGCAGTGGGTTAAGCAACGCACTACGAAGCAAATCGCAGCCACTGCAGCACGAGTTCGATCCCTGCTGGAGTTCGATCCCTGCTGGAGTTCGATCCCTGCTGGAGTTCGATCCCTGCTGGAGTTCGATCCCTGCTGGAGTTCGATCCCTG
>JAGFMF010011668.1:14766095-14876640 GCA_019455555.1 Galemys pyrenaicus | reverse complement strand
CTCTCTGTGGTGAATCCTCTCACCCCCCTACACCTCTGGCCTGTACCCCAGTGCTTGTATGCATAAATAAATAAATCTTTAAAAAAAAAAAAAAAGAGCTGTTGTCCTCGTCTTAAAGGTAAATTGTAAAAGAAGACTGGCAGAATAATGGCAGCACTGTTAATGGAAATGTTAATTACCATCCCAGTTACTGTTGCAATTCTCATACTTATTCTCTGTCCTACCTCTGTGATGAAGGTGTGTAATTTTTTCTAATCAGCTTCTGAAAAAAAAAATTGATTCCCACAAAAAGAAAATGATCTGCCTGAATCCACTAACAAGTCAGTGACAATTTTGTCATTCTGATTCCTCACTAAATCTCTCTTACCATGATAAACCAATTAGTAAAAGGAGATACATTATCTCCTCTCCTGCTATCTCAGTATCAGAAAGGAGCCAAGAAAAGAACTCAGCATCCTCGATTCTCTGTCTAAATATTTTATGGACAGGATAATGTTATATCTGCATACCCATATAAAAGTTAGGGCAGAAAAAAATCCTCAAGAAAGACAGGGCCATGGAAAAAGCAGTTTCTTCTTCCCTTCTGCAAGGAGAGGAAACAATGATATCGAGTCATTTGGAAGTAAAACCTTGAATGTTTAAGAATTGACATCATTTAATTCTGCTCCCCACTCTGACTTATCTGCCACTGGCAATTTAACACAGAGAATGTTCCATTACACACGAACCAGGGTAAAGCAGGAGCACAGAACCATGAGCGACCCACACAATCCAAAATATTCAATTATACTCATTATTTCTGGTTCATGGAAAAGCATTGACCGATCTCTGACTACTGTGGGATTGCTTTCTGCCAGGAACCACTTTGCACTTGTTCCTAATTCATCCTTCTGAACAAATCTGGGAGTCTCTATCCTCCTATATCAGAGGAACTGAGCACATATCATGTCCATAGCAAAATCATTCTAGCAAATTGTCATCGGTGGGTATCGCTAAAAAGTGGATTAGTTCTGAAGTCTGCAATTTCAGAAACAGATTCACAATGATGGGTAGACAGTATATGCTGTAAAGAAAACCTTTTGATTCATTCATCTTTAAATGGAAATTTCAGTATTGTTATCGTAAATCCATGCAGAAGATCTAATTCCATGTATGTCTCTAGCATGTAATGAGTGCCCACACCTTCCGTCTTCCGATCCATGATGGAATCCAGAGGTTCTGCATTTAAGGAAGTATTTATTTGAACAGTACTTACTTTAAGAGCTCCCATGACATGTGAAGCTAGCGGCAACCACAGCATCCCATTTTGATGACTTTTAGTGCCTGTCATTCTCACTCTGGAGATGCATCACTTTCCTCTTTTCTTTTAGTCCTTGCTATCAAACTTCCTATCAAATCTACTTTTGGACATTTCCTTCACAAACATTTAAATCATAGAATCAGGAAATGTAAAAACAGGGATGAATCAAACCATGTAATTTCCTTTGGGTGTTCCTAGGAAAATCTAAATAATGATATTCTTGCAAGAAGAATCTTGGTATTAGTCATTGGTGATAAGACCCTTGTGAGTTTGTGTTTGGAAGGAGTGGAAAGCATGGGAGCAGAGGAGTAAGGGACCTTGAAGTCGCTATATTCACTCTCATCATTCCCTTAAAGTTACTATTTTTTATCTATATATGATAGCCAATTAAATTCTCTCAGCTGACTTCTTTAACAAATATAAATGCAGATAGGTCCTGATATGTCTATCTCCACTCATCTCTCATCACCACAGGGGGTAGGGATCGAACTCATACTGCAGTGGCTGTGGTTTGCTTCCTAGTGCGTTACTTAACCCACTGCACCACCAGGGAGGCCCTGGAAACAATTTCTTGCTAGGTTCACTAAGGGACCCCTGTGTTACTAAATCAGGAAATAACTTATTGTTTTTATCTTACCTGGCTTTTCAGTATTCCTACAATTTTGAACACTGTTTTTCCCCCTGAAACTCTGTCTTCTGTAAGTTTCCAAGTCTAAACAATCTCTAATTATCTCATGTTTCTCTAGATGCCCCTACTCCACCATTTAATCTAGTCATTAAATATTTTATTTCCCTAATATTCTTTGCTAGGTCTTTCCTTTTCTGATTCACATATGCATCTGTGTCCCCTCATATAATAATATGTTTAAATTATATCCAGAATTCAAATTTCTCCTCTGACCTCCTGTCTCACATATCCAATTGGTCACCTGTCTCAGCTTGCTATAGGCAAGAACACTCCTCTGAAGGCTCCAGCGGAGAATCCTTGCATGTCTCTTCTAGCTTCTAACTAGAAGGCAAATCTTGGCATTTTTTTACTTTGTAATTGCATAACTTCACCTATTGTTGATGGTGGAGGAAAAATACCATTACACAAGAAAAACATTTCACTGCTCGTTAACCTTCAACTACAAAGTCTATTTTGTTGAGAAAAATGTATAACTGAATACAAATTTAAGTATGTTCTTTATTCTTATCCAGAAATAGAAGTGCAAAGAAAAAATATAGAGATAAAGAAAGACTAGCGGGGCTATTGGATTTTTAAATATCTGAGTAACATCGGGAACATGCCATTTATGCTTTAGATGCCAACATATAAATTTTGAGGGAACACAAATATTCAGTCATAGTAGCAAGTATCCCTACCTGAATTTAATCTTGCCTCTTTATTATTTATTTACTATACCCCCTTAGGAAAATTTAAGCTTCATATGACAGAGTTGATCCATAATAAGTATTGAAGAAACAAACAAGTGCTGGGCTTCTCTGATTCTGCTGTACACATATTTTGGAGACTTAGACGAACAACATACCAGCAGTCAGGTTTCAACCATAAGGCTATCTGTCTACATCTTCTTTCAAAAGTTTCTTTTTCTGTTTTCCCTTCTCCTTTACTCAGTGTGAATGGCTCCCCCTCCCAGAATTTACGAGAATGTTTCTGAGCCTTGGAGTCATGTCTTCACTCCATCCTGTGACAGTCATAGGGCCACTTTATTGTCATTTAAACAACATTTGCAAGGTCCAAAGCAATGAGGTACATTTCCTTCCCCTGTGGCAAAGACATAAAGAAATCCACCTTATCAGACCCTCTCCACTAAAAAAAGTCCTCCTATAGTTTACTTTGAGCCAGAGTTACTTACCTCCTAATCTCTAACCGTCCACTCATGTACAGATTTAAGCCACGCCTGTTTTATGCAAAGACAAAAGATTTTGTTTCACTCATTTTTGTACAGCTGGATATACCATATAAATGAACATAGAGTAAGTATTCCTTAATATTTACTGAAAAAATGAATATGCCTCAAAAATTATTAAACTAAAGACCAAAAATTATTAAGCTAAATTATTAAACTAAGACCAAAAAAGAAAAGCAAGTCTCTTCCTATAGGGGGAAAAATTACTGCACGATGGGATAAAATTTCCTGAATTAAAATATATATAACCAGTTAGGCAGAAAAATCTTTGCAAAGATCAAAATCGTCTTCCAAAAGCTGTAATGAAATGTTTCCATATTTGAGTCACATTAAACTATACTGAGCAATCTAAAACATGTAATCTGTGTTCTAAGAAAGATGCTGAGCTTCTGATTTGAATCTAAGCTGGACCAGCATTCACTGCCTGTTAATCTCCTTGAACTTCAGTTTCTACATCTGATAGCACTTTCCTGTCTCCCAGGACTGTCAGGAAGCTAAGGACCTGGTGTCTGCAACACACATGAAGACCTGTTCATGCTAGTGCTGCAGAAGGCCAAGAAATTCATCTTGGTATATTTTTCCATTGAAAAGTTCCTCCAATTATTGTAGGAAAAAAAATCCACAAATGATTGACCATGCTTTGGCCCATCATAAATTTTAAAATCAAAATATTATTTTGAAAATATAAACCTAATTATGAAGTTTACAGAACATTTTGCAGTGCTCTTTAAGGTTCAGGACTCTGACGTGGCCAGTTTTAAACACAAACATACTGTCTTAAATCTCTACAAAAGGAGGGTCATCATTTTTCCCTCAGTGGTCTGCAGGCACAGGGACCCGTGCTTATAGCAGGTGTGTAATCACCACCAGCATCTAACAGAATCCATGAAAGTCACTTCTAGAAACAGTCAGTTGATACACAAAACAGTTGCACTTAATTAATTTTGCCATTTTTATTCCTCACTATTGACTGATGACAACCAATGCTATCTTAAAAGAATATTATTATGAGAAAATTTTTTCGAGTCTTCTTAGACTTCACTATTTCAAAAAATGCTGTTGTTGTATCCTCTACTTTTGCATCTGTTTCTCTGAAAAGAACAAGGTCATATCACTTAAATTTATGAACAGAGAGAATATAGCTTTGTTACATTCAGGATGAAATGAAGGTTTTTAAAATTAGTTTGTTTTCTGTGTGCATTAAATAAAAGATGATACAAAATTTTGTTTTTCAGTTTTTTCAGAGAACATGCTTTTCTACAAAAATGCATGCTTGCATAATTTTTTTTTAAATTAATGATAAAAATCAAAAGTGAGATAATGGGAAAAAACAGAACAAAGGCCTGGAATGAAAATACTTGAGTTCTCTGTCACAATTAAACTGTGTGATTGTATTTCAACATCTCTCAGTTTTTCATTTATTATAAAGAGAATATATTTGAGCTACTTTTTTAACGAGTTTGATATAAAGATGAAATAAAATAATGCATTTGAGGCTATTGGAAAGTTAGAAAAGTATCATATATTGAAACAAAATGTTATAGATGTCATGAATATTGCAAAGCTAGATCACATCATCAAATATTTATTTTCAATCATAATATACTAGTCAGAAAAACTTTATCTAATTTTTGTCTTTTTAAAGAAGGGAACATTTTAACTATAATCACCCCCATCCTTCCTTTTAATGTTGTTCGATATTTTAGTTCTTTCTTAATTTTGCCCCTAAATTTGATATTGTTGTGTTAGTAGGGAGAATATTTAATTTTTTAAATCTCTGGAAAAAGATTTTTCTTCCTCTTGATAGGACAGTTGGATCAACACATAAATCTCAGTCTCTCTCTCTCTCTCTCATTGGAAAATATTATTCCACATCCACTGCTGTTGAGAACTCTAACATCAATATACCTTTGGTTTTTTGTTGTTGTTTTTTTGACTGATTTTAAGATCTTCTTTTTCTTTAGTAATTTGTAATTTTTCAAGATGAGAACGCCAAGAGTCTTCTTTCTTTCTTCCTTCATTCTTTCCCCTCTTTCCATGTGGTTTCCTTGATGTATAGACTCATGTCTTTCATTAGCTCTGAACATTCACTGTCATTATCTTTTCAAATACTGTTTCATCCCTAATATTTCTGTTCTTAGTCTCATTATTCAATGGACATGTTCTGTCACTTTGTCTCACCAGACCACATTTTTCAAATCTGTCTTCCAGTTCCTTGTTCCTCAAAGTGTTGGTCTCACCTGGGAATTTAAAAGAAATGCAAACTTTTAAGTGCTATCAAGGCCTGCAGAATTGGAACAAGCAGTTTTAATAATCTCTCTACGTGTTTGCCATGTCTATTCAAGGTTGAAAATTTGACTCAGATGTACTAATTCTCTTTCTTCAGGCATGTGTACTACTTTGCTTAGCTCATTAATATTCTCATTGTAATGATTATATTTTTTAATTTATAGAACTTCTATTGTGCTTTAAATTATTTCGATCACATTTATAGTCTACTTTCTCTGTTTCCTTTTCACTCCCTTTTTATGTATTATACATTTTAAATATTCCATATTTTCTGGGTAATTATCTAGCAGCTGAAGTCCTTGAAAACCATGGTTCATTTCCCTGTTTTCAATGACTTCTGTTTTTTAGTTTATATTTGACCGGTAGGTTTCTGTTGATTTGGAGGGTGCTGTGTTGGTAAATTTTTCTTTCATTGTGAATTTCGGTTGTGCTAAGTTTCCTGTGCATGACAATTAAAGTCTATTTTTCATATCTTGAAATTTTTCATAGCACCAAAAGAGTACATCTCCAAACTTGTGAGGAATTTGGCTGATTTTAATTCCTCTGGGACAAGACACAAGTCTCTTACATCTCTCTATTTAATCAACCCCTCACAAAGAATGTGACCCTATGAAGGTCTAGTACTTTGTAAATTATCGTTTCTAACTCCTTGCCTTGTAAGGTCTAAGACGTTTTTTTTATAAAGATTTATTTACTTATGAGTACAAGAGTTGGGGCACAGGCCAGAGGTAGGGGTGTGAAGGGAGTCACCAGAGACAAAGTGGGGAGCAGAGCAGGCAGATCTACTGAAATACACTGCTGAGGGGAGCAGTGGGCAAGACAGGAGAGATTCGCTGTGCCATGTGGGTCACCTCCCTGGCCAGGGATCAAACTCGTGCTATAGTGGCTTCGAATAACTTCATAGTGCTTCTCCTTAACCCTTGCACTTCCAGGGAGGGCCCAGGTCTAAGACTTTATACCTGACCCTAAAAGATGGCATTATCAATAGTTTTAAGTTCCTCGTGCAGATAGATATCCTTAGGACATCTATAGCTTTTCCATTCTCATCTTCAGTTCATTCAGTTTTTGTTGGGGATTTTCTTACTTTCTTCTGGGCTCAGCTTTTGGGGAAGAAAGAGAAGAGAAAGAAGAGAGAGGCAAGAAAGAAGGGGGGGAAATGAAAGGACGAAATGAGTAAGGAAATAAGACAAAGGAATAGCAAGCGGGAAGAAAAGAGAGAAGGAGAAATTGAATGAGGAGGGTAAATCATTCCATGTCAGTCTTTTTGTAGCACACACGATTTTAAGTTGCCCAAAACTCTCCAGGAATCCTCCATTACTTTGAATTAATTTCAGTTGTTGAACTACATGTTCTTTCACCTTTGGGTCTTTGCTCATGTTTTCTGGAGACAGTCTTACCCTATTTAACTTCCGGAGCTCTCCTCTACCTGGTTTACAAATGCTTTCAGGCTTAAGTGAGAAAGCACCAAAAGGATGGTTTACTAGATAAATAGATTTAATTAGCTCATCTGTCAGGAAGTCTGAAGATAAACCAGCCCAATGATATCAGTGCAGATGGCTTCCCCTCCAGCCTCAGCATTTGGACAGCTAAGTCATCCACAGTCCCAAGTCCTCACACAGTGTCCCAGGAAAGGACAGGCAGAGGCAAACTCTTATTCTTCCTTGTTAATGGCCCAACTTCCCTTTATATCAAGTTAGAAAACTCTCACCATGTATTCCTGATGTCAGAAGGATGAGGATGAGACCCAGAGGACACAGGTGACTGAGACTGACTTACACTGAAAAGGCATAGCCTTACCTGCCCTGGCTCCAGAGCATCAGCATCCGCTATCTGAACACAAATGTTGAATTTGCTAAGGTGATATATCAGGCAGGGAACAGTGTCTTCTCACCCTGGAAGCTCATTTAGGTTTTAACCTAATTTCCTATCCCAAGTCAGATCTTCGGTTATATGCTTTCTTCATTGTGCTAAATTAGGCTCCCTGGTAACTTACTTATGGATATTATTCTTATACAACTGCAACACTTCTCATCATTTATGTCATGTCTGCCTTCCCAGTTATATTGCAAATCCTGAGGCAGGGGCGTGACTATACTTAATCAAAATAAAAATTACTAAATGTATTTGTTGAGTAAAAAGAACAACAATAAAATGAAATATAATAAATATGTCTCCACCTATATTTTTATTCACAAACTCTCTTTGAGAACCAAACTCCAATTATAAAGATCTGCATGACAACTCCATGCAGAGATCTTGACATCATCCTAAGATGAAACTCTCTTACAGGGGAGTGTGATTTTTGATGGGATTAGCTTCTAACGTAAGCACAGCAACCACAAATGTAATCAAACTTACTTTTAGTAACCCATAAAGTATAGTGAAATTCAGAGACCCTGTGTCGTGAGTAAGACCAACATGGCACCAACACAGCAAGTACCATGAGCAATAATTGCTTATTGAATTTGTGAAGTTATAGGTTTGGTTTTTATGTGGGCAGGTCAGCAGAGCAAACCAAAGAAAAATAATTCTGTTGTCCAAAAGGAAGCATTCCTAATTTACCATATCTTCTAATCATGCCTTTCTAGAAAAAGCTGTCTTCAGATCTAAAATGTTGATTTAACTCTTAATTATGTATTTAGTAAACCCAATAATATAACATGGGTGTTTCCTTTTTTTTTTTAATTTGAATGTAAATGATACATTCTCCACTAAACAATTAGAAATGCAAAACACTACAGTGAAATCTCTTCCAGGCAAAACAAATATAGGAGACAACCCATCAATTTTGGAGACTTGTATTTAACTGTGAATGTTGCCTTCTATTACTGGAAACCACTTAAGGATTATCTCAAGTGGTCACTTAAGAAGAGGACAGCTCATCTTAGAAACAACTCTGTGATTCCTAACTTCCCAAGTTTGTCTTAAAAGGCTTTGATCAAACTCATATTTTACTCAGTATGTTGTTAGAGGAGGCGCCATCTTTCTCACCCCCACTTAATGAGGGGAGGAGCTGAGTGGTCAGGTGAAGCTGCATAACAGGGAAGGCAGGTGGGCTTAGGAGACACACAGGGAAAGAAGGTCTCACTCGCTTCTCAACTTTGGACTGACACCCAGGATTTGGTGGCCATGAAAGGAGACACATAGAAGCAAACCATATAAAACACTTAGAAGGGAACATGGGTGAGAGACATATGGGGAATTGGCAGTCATTACCTTGATTTGTACTTTGATTTTGCTCCTTTGGTCCTGACTTTCTGGGACCTGCTTCAGAAACCCTTTCCTGTGGTTCCCTGCCAGAGGTATCTTAGATTTGTGGCAAATTTTCAGATCTCAGAGGCCTCTCTTCAGACCAACACTGTTTGGCTGGACATTTACCCATGAGGGGGTGGTAAGGTTAGTTGTTTTATTGGAAGTTATTACCCTTTCTTCTCTTTCTATGCATACCAATTCTATAAAACTCTTTCACACTAAGAGTTTCCTTAATCTTTGTGTGCACATGTAGGGTCAGAGAACTATCAGGTCTTTCCACCCTCCCACCACTGGTGTGATGATGGACACCTGCGGTGCTGCGAGCATTCCAGGGTGGGCATGCGCAAGTGGGCGCACTTGAGTTGGACATGGGCTTAAATGGGCGGTGTCCTGAGGATGCCAGAACCAACAGGACCGACCAACAGTGAGAGCACCAACGAGCAGCAGTGAGAGCAGCGGGAGAACAGAAAACCAGCACAGCAGTTGAGAGGGTGAGACGTGCCGGGGGGCTGGGAGGCCTGCCAGCTCCCCCAGCACCCATGCCTGCCATGTACCTGATGCCACCTCTGATGTAGAGATCAATAAAAGCATAAAAAGCCTCCGAGGGCTCCAAGACTCCTTCCTTTACCCCCTGTCTGATAAGAACTATTTCGAACTTCCTCCGTACGCTTTCCTGCCGCTACAGCACAGATAGCCAGATCCCCTTAGAACTTGAAAATTAGGGGGTCCCAGGGGCTCCTTGGTGGCATGTTAACAAGTATGGCACAGGGGAATAGCCCACATGGCAGTGTACTTTTGATCTGGCCTTGGAAGGCGGGGCATCAGGAAGAGCACATTGCATTTCTTCAAAGTGACTAATGTAACCTGATTTTTCCTTCAACCATGAATGCATGGGGTTCTTTTATCCAGCACACTTACGTGCCATCACTATTCAGGTTCTGGGCTTAGGGAGATAGAGAAAAGAACAAATGGGCATGGGTATATATTTCTCTCCAGTGGGAAAAACCCCCACAAAACTATAGATTATAACACTAAAAGGGATATGCAGAGATATGCACATATAAATGTGATAGATGAAAGAAGAGGGAACCAAAGCATGAGAGAAAGCATTTTCATCTTTCCCTGATTTGAAATTCTTACATAAAATGTCTCCTGAATCATGGCTAAGAGGCAAATGAGGACCTCTATCAGACTCACCACATTAGGATGCAGTGGTTGTTCATTGCACAAAGGTGTGGTACCTGGGCGGAATTCCCATCAGGGACATTTTCTGTCATGGGCAGGATTGGAGGCTGAGTCTCCCACTGTATTCAGGGGTGTCTTGAGTCACTTGTTTTCTCTGCTTGAAAAACCTAATTCCTTTCATCCAATTAGACTCAAAACCTAATGTGGTTGCATCCCCTGGGGGTAAGCTCATTTCACATCCTCAACACCTTCCTGCTGTTGTTGGCCTGGGTGTGTGGAACAGACAAGCATTTTGATGTTTATGTGTGTCTGGCTAACAACATCTGTGTGGAGCTCAGGAAAACCTCCGGGTATAGCTATTCTGGTTATGCTGACTTTTTTTTAAACTTATGGACCAAGCAACTTCTGGTAATTCTTAAATAGCTACTGGCAGCAACCATCATCCTGTTTCCCTTTCACACAAACCAACCAGAAATCAGAAAACATGTATCTTTTGTTTTTCTTGTATATGCTCCTTGACAAAAGATGGTGACATGAAAGCAAAGAATTCCTGCATTTAACCAGCCTGGCTTTTGTGTGGTCTGTGTGTAAAATTCCTTTCATCTGCAGCTGCAGCTGCTATTTGTAGAGTTTGGCACTGCACTGAGGAATTCCTGGTCAGCCCAGAACTTTCACTTTGGGAAGCTATGGCCTTCCTGACTGCAGCCTGCCAGGCTGGCTCAGCAGCTTCTGTGGCTTCCTAGCTGCCCACAATGCCATCTGAGACCTGGCTGTTCTGTGCCTTTCAGCTCTCATCCAGCCTTGCTATTTCCTGCCACTTTGCTGTAATCCAGGAAGCAGCAAGAAGCAGAGACATGGCTCCTCCTCTTTTTTTTTTTTTACCCCTCAAAGACTGAGTTAAGCTGACACAGGTAAAAATGTGAATTTTCTTTTACAAGTATATTTCTGAAATACA
Organism: Galemys pyrenaicus; assembly: GCA_019455555.1. Taxonomy (NCBI): domain Eukaryota; kingdom Metazoa; phylum Chordata; class Mammalia; order Eulipotyphla; family Talpidae; genus Galemys; species Galemys pyrenaicus. The sequence goes on along the minus strand of JAGFMF010011668.1, from coordinate 14,865,746 downwards.
ATTTCTGTCTCCCAAGCATTCTCCCTTAATAAAACAGCACAGGAAACAACAGGGTACAATGTTATTAATTCCCCAGAGGCACATCATAAAAGGTCAAGAGCAATTGACCTTTGTCACCTGAAGCAAGAACGATTTTCATGGCTCATATGACAATTCATCCTGATCCTCCCTGGATCCTAAATGATTAGAAATTCCAAGTCAGATAAATTGTATAGCATCGGGAAGTGGGAGAAAGGGAAACAATATTATCCCTGACCTGGGCATGGAAGACCTTGCTTCTCTGGTTTCAGGATGGCTACTGCTGCGTGCATCGTCCCGCAAGAGCAGAACTCTTTGAAAAACTACCCCTTTAAGGTACAATTGATTTAGCCATAAATAAATCCTGGAGAGAATGTTCAGCCCTTTGCCAGGATGGCCAGTGCACACGATGTGCATGTCCTTTCACACAGCGATATTTGATAGGGCCCAGCATTGGCTGGAAAATGTAATTTGCTCACTGAAGCCTGCCCATCCCTTCCCCCTGATTACACTCCACTCATTTAATAAAGGCAGCAGCCCCTTGTCACTCAGTATCCATCAGGGCTTATCTTAGGTTGATAGCAAATATTGATCAGATTGGTGACTATTTTATTATAAAAAAAAATAAAGTGGTCAAACAGTCATTGTTCAATTATTGAAATTACATCTTCTCCCCAGGTAATTTTTCATACAATAATTATAAAGCTTACAGGGCCCACTGAGACTTTCCTGGATACCAGTGATCCATTACTCTTCCTCAGTGAATCTCTTTTCTTGGTATTTCTCTAGGAGAGGAGGTTAATGTATATCAGCAAGGTTTCAACTGAAAGGACATTTGTGTGTATCAGTGTTATCACTCCGGTGATGCTGGTTTTCACCAGGAGCTTTAAAATGACCATCCTCTGGGCTTTCTATAAACACCAGACTGCACTAACATGAAATATCTGAGTATGTCAGGGATAGAAGCAAGTTTCCATTTCTGCCAATTTACCACTGTCTTTCAATGACAGCTCTTACCTTAGGTTCTAGTTCCCAGTTCCTAGGAGCAAAGGGAATGTCTATTCTTATCTTCCCAGCAGCGGAATACAATTTGGTTCTTATGAATGGAGGAGAGTAAGTTAAATCACTATAATTTCTCTAGTTTCGATATAATTTTTCCTCTATCTCTAAGTGCATGATGCATAGAATTTTTTATTGCCCATCCAAAGAAAGGATTATCTCTACAAAGTTGTAGAAAAGCGTGAATAATAAATCGTGGTCTATGAGGAGCCTGTATTTTTGAAAAAGAGAGATAGTGATGCAAATGGTAACATAAATAGATCCCATATGATTCTTAAAAATTCAGTGCAACAGAGTGAACAATTTCTATTACTATCTTCTGCTAAATATTTTTAGAATCAAGATTGAACAGGGCCTGAGTGGCAAAAAAAAAAAAAAAAGAGATTGTTTTTTGTTTTTTAAATATTTCATTTATTTTTGTATAGAAGAACTGGAGTGTAGGCCAGAGGTATGAGGGAGTTGAGAGGATTCACCAGAGTGGGAAAAGAACAGGCAGATCCACTAAAATACACTGCTGAGGGGAGCAGCAGGTGAGGAGAGGTCTGCTGCGCCATGTGGGCCCTGGCAGGGATGAACTCAGGCCATCTGAGTGGGCCTTCAGGGTGATAGCACTGAGACTTAATCCTTAGGTCACCAGGGAGGCCCAAAGAGGATTGTTTATGAAGAAGTATGATGCAAAGAGGCTGACCTAAATCTCTCTATATAAACTCTTATAACAGTTTTCCTCAGTGCTGCTTTCAGCAAGTTTCTCTACTTCTGTCATAGCATCCTAAACTAATACATAGATATTCCTTCACGAGGGTTGCTATTGAAAGTTACAACAAACTGGGTGACTTAGTACAAACCTATGGTCTCACATTCTGGAAGTTAGGAATCTGAAGTCTAGGTGTCGGCAATGCTGATGCCATCTGAGGACTATGAGAGAAGGGTCTGTTCTAGATCTTTCTCCTTGGTTTGTAGTAGAAGCCATTTTCTCCATGTCTTCACATCATCTTCACTCTATGAGTGTCTTTCTCTGTATCCTGTTTATAAAGACACCAGTCACATTGGATTAAAACCCAATTGACCTCATTGTCACTAATTATATCTGTAATGAGCCTATTTCCAAATAAGGTCACTTTCTGAGAAACTAGGGTAGGAAGGACTTCAGTGCATGATTTTTGGAGGAACACCATTCTTCTAATAATAGCTGGAATGTTAAAAATCTCTAAGTTCCAGGGTCTCCCTGGTGGCACAAGGAGTTAAGTAAAAGCACTAGGAAGCTATCTGAAGCCATTGCAGCATGAGTTTGATCCCTGGCCAGGGAGCTAACCCACATGGCACAGCAGACCTCTCCTGCCTCACCCACTGCTCCCCTCAGCAGTGTATTTCAGTCTATCTGCCTGTTCTGCTCCCCACTTGGTCTGGTGAATCGTCTCATCACCCCACCCCTCCACATATCTGGCCTTAACACTAGCTTTTGTGTGAATAAATATATCTTAAAAAAATAAAATCTAAGTTCCTGCTCACCTCCAAAATCATGTATCTTTTCTCTTAATAATGCAGATTAACCAACTTATTTTTTAAAGCCAAAGGGAAGATTAGGTCTGGCAAAATTTTATTCATAATTACCTGGAATAATGAAATTATAGAGACATTTCTCTATTCCTCACTGGTCTTCTTAGAGATATATAAGGTAGGTAGTGATTTCCTCTCTAGTCTGTGTGGGAGCTGATCTTTGGGTGATGTAGGAACAGTTGTTAAATGTGGCTGTAGCTCAGGCCTTTCCTGAGGCCCTTGCCCAAGGTCAGAACCTATCATCACTGCTCTAAAAAAGGAGAAACTTCATTTTTTGAATATATTTTTTACTAGCCTTGGGTCATTTTTCTGTATGTTATTCTTGCGTGTGCATCTCTTTCCTTCAACATCAAAAACACTAGGGCAGCGTTGAAATGCACACAAAGATGTCCAATATAAAGCTTATATTGTGCAGCTAATTGCTTTACTCAGTGCCTGAGTGCAATGGAAACTTTTGTGACTTCCATGAATTGCACCATGTGTGAAGTGTTATATATCTATTATATGTATGCATATATACATACATATGTTTAGGTATATGCATATGTTTTCTGTGTATATGCATACATATACATTTATAAATTCTTGGTGTTCTCAATAGTTACATGATCAGGTAGAAAGGGACGAAAGGTGTCTTCCTGACTGGGCAGAGACACTGGTAAGAAGAATCTGCTAGAATTTACCTAGAATTAATCTTTATCTCCCTTCAAAAAAATTATTTGTGTACTAGAAGTGGTGAAATATCTAAAGAGAAGCTTTTGGTATTATTAAAAGGATTTATCTTTAAATGGACAGTATATCAAAGTAGCGCAAAGAAACATAAAAAGTTTTCTTTCCACATTTCTTTCTTTTCCTTCTCTCTTGTACATATGAAGTGCTTCATAAATGTATGCCATCCATCCTTTTGTCCTTGTGTCCAGGTCATGCTAATCTTCCCTGTGCTTTGCTAACTTTTAGTATATGAGCTGCCAAAGTGAGCACAAACTATTTTTTAGAGTTGTACTTTTTTATTTCAATAGAGGTAATGCTGTTTTAAAACACTGTGTAGGTAAGCTATGGAAACAATCCAAATGCCCAAGAATAGATGGCTACATCAAGAAGATGTGGAATATTACTCAGCAATCAAAAAGGAAAAACTCATGCCATTCATAGCAACATGGATGGAGCTGGAAGGGATTATGCTCAGTGAAATAAGCCAGAAAGAAAAAGAAGAATATTGAATAGTTTCATTTACAGGAGGAATGTAGAGGAACCAAATTAAGGAACCAGGGGGGAAAAAAAACTATAATGAAGTAAAAATCAAAATCATCAGGCAACTATAGATCAGAGACATTTTGTAGGGGAGGAAGAGGAGGGAGAATGATCAGAACAAGGGTGGGAAGAGCACAAGGGACTATGGTGCTGGTGCATGGATGATTTGGTGATGGGAATTTCACAGGGAAATTATACATTGTACAAATATGAAGGATGATGCAATAAATATATATTAAAAAATAAAGCTCATGTTATATATATAAAAATAACAAAACACTCTGTAGGGGCCTCCTTGGTGGTTCAAGGGGTTAAGTGTCAGCACTATGAAACTATCAGCAACCACTGCAGCACAAGTTTAATCCCTGGCCAGGGAGGTGACTCACATGGCACAGCAGACCATTCCTGTCTTGCCTACTGCTCTCCTCAGCAGTATATTTCATTCATTTTGTCTGTTCTGCTCCCCACTCTGTCTCTGGTGAATCCCTCACCCATCCCCATTCTTCTGGCTCTTTATGTATAAATAAATAAAATAAAACCTAAAAACAATTGTGTATGATTCATAGTTACAGGGTCAAGCTTCTTCAGATGTGTATTACCACAGGACACCCACTGCCAAGACTCCAATAAGTCCTCCAGAGTCCACTGTGTCCCCTCCACACCCTGACCTGTCCCTTCACCTTTACAAGGCTTCTTTATATTTAATCTGAGCCAAAGAATCAAAATTTGAACATATTTTCATTGTGTTGAATCTACAGCAAAGAAGATCTAGAGACTATGAGTGTATTGAATTTCACTTTTCTTTAAATGTTGAAAAATTGTTTTATTCAATCTGCTAGAAAATTATAGTGTCCCAGTAAGAACTGAATATTCATTTTATTTTGGAGAGAAATGAAATACCAAGACATTACATTATAGCCATTGTTCCTAGGCTCATTCTTGACATGAACTCTGATTGGTTTCTCCGAAGGCACAATGTGCTGGTGCTCTTTCCTGATGGATGATATTGTTCCCTCCCAGAGAAAATTCCTCAATGTGGATTTTGTGATTCCTGTCTCAAGATGGTTATTACTGAGTCACACCTTGAAAGCATCTAAGAAAGAAACTATTTGAGTTCATGACAAATTAGGGAGTAACTTTTCAATCCATAAGGATCACTATTTTGGAGAGGAGTCCAACAAATTGAGAAATAAATGCTGTAGTGGCAAAGAGAGCTAAATCATAGGAAAGGAAACAATTGTATTAAGTTCCACCCCAAAATAGGATTTATATAACTATGTGGATACTGTGTATAAGATTTTTTAAAAATTATTTATTTATGCATACAAGAACTGAGGTACAGGTCAGAGGTGCAGGGGGGTGAGAGGATTCACCAGAGACAGAGTACAGAACAGAATAGGCAGATTGACTGAAATACACTGCTGATGGGACCGGTGGGTGAGACAGGAGAGGTCTGCTGTGCCATGTGGGTCACCTCTCTTCTGGGGATGGAACTTGTGCTGTGGTGGCTGCGGATAGTTACATAGTGCTATGCTCAACCCCTTCACCACCAGGGAGTCCCCCACTATATGTAAGATCTTCTTTAAAAGTATTCTTTAAAAGTCTGTTTATTGATAAGACCTATGGATGTTGAAGTGGGGTAGGTTAAAAATGGAAAGAAAACAAAATGATATCTAATAAACAAGTCATTTATTGACATTTCTTAATGTAAGTATATATCTATTTATAATTAGCTCACTTAAATTTCTAGAAAAGATGATAGTTTAGGAATTACTCAAAGACTGAAAAAAAGGGGGGTTTCCCTGGTAGCCCTTGAGGCTAAAGTCTCAGAGCTATCAAGCTATCTCCAGCCACTGTGGCATGAGTTTGATCCCTGGCCATGGAGCTGAGCCACGTGGTGCAGTAGACCTCTCCTGCCACACCCACTGCTACTCTCAGCAGTGTATTTCAGTAGATCTTCCTGTTCTTCTCCCTACTCTGTCTATGGTGAATCCTCTCACACATCCTCCCACACACCTCTGTCCTATATCCCAGTCCTTGTATGCATAAATAAATAAAAATAAATCTTTTTTAAAAAACTGAAAAAATCTGTCATTTTTGTTTATGAAGCAATTTCATTATTTCATGATTTAATAAATACTGTAAAAGACAAACTGAATTTTAACCTTAAGGCATTAGTAACAGCTTACCCCCATTCTATTATTTTATTGGAATCCCATGGATTATCAATTTACATTTTTTAATTCAAGCGTAACAAACCTAAGGGTGTTCAACAAAATGAATTATGAGATCTTTTGAACATGCAATCAATCTTTAGATAGGAACAAATTAACCTAAAAGAAATGAAGCATAGATTGTTTTCACTTATAGTCAAGAATCTTATTGTAAAACAAACCGTTACTTAAAAAATAAATGAGATATAGAAGTCAGGATAGTGGTTACCTTGGGGCAGAAGAAAGGGGCAGTGACTAGAAAGAGTAATAGTAGTCTTATAATACTAGAATTTAAATTTGAGTGTTTTTTAATTTTGTATAGAGAATTTCACACATATGCATTGATATGGTATTCTTTGTTATCTCCATTCTTTCACTCAACATTATATCTATATAACAATTACAATTATTTATTTATTTTAGTCCTATATAGTATTTTATTTTATGATACACTTATCTGCTTTTCTAGTCTACATTTGCTAGACATTGGGTTGTTTCTCATCTGTGACTACTAAAAAGAACTTCAAAAATAAAATTATGAAATACTATACATGCATGTTTGCATATATATCAATATACACATGCATATATATTTCTGTTGTGTCTATGCCTAGAATTTGAATTGCTGATTTGTGTGGTATGGACACATTCAGTTTTAGTAGGAAAATGTCAATGCTTAAATCTACCAAGAATGGGTAAATGTTCCACTTGCTCTAAATATTCACCTAGACTCAGGCAATGCGGCTAAAGTTATGTTTAGAGGCAAATTTGTAGTCATTTATGTATCAATTACAAAAGAGGATAGGTTGAAAATTATGTCTAGTTTAGCAAGAAAATTAAACCATATATTAATCACTAAGGAAATAGAATGGAAATAAACAATAAGAGAACGTCATGAAAGAGAAAAACAAAAAGCAACAGAATTTCAGAACCAGCCTATTAAAACTTTGCTAAGCCAATTATAAATATGTAAAAAGGAGGATCTTAATACTAGAAATGGGAGAAGGTCCTCACTATAGATTTTACATTCATTATAAAGATAGTAGAAAAATATTACAAAAAACTTTATATCAGAACATTAAAACTGTCAATGTAATATAAAAATTCATAGAAAAATACAACTTACCACACTGGACACAAAGAAATAGAAAATTTGAATAGTTTTATATCTATTATATATCTACCACAGATTCCCAAAATTTTAAGAGTATTTCAAGTACTTTATTGTTAGGTCATGGGATAACCAGGTCTAAAGTGTAAGTTTCCTTTAATGACCACATATGAATTTGGTAAAGAGGGGCCTCCCTGGTGGTGTGAGGGGTTAAGTCTCAGCTAGCAGCAGACACTATAGCTCTAGTTCGATGCTGTGCCAGGGAAGTGGCCCACATGGCCCTGCAGATCTCTCCTGCCTCGCCTGCTGCTCCCCTCAGCAGTGTACTTCAGTCAATGCGCCTGTTCTGTTCCCCACTATGTCTCTGGTGAATCCTCTCATCCCTATACCCAGTTCTTGTATGCATAAATAAAACTTTAAAAATAATCAAAATAATACAGTAAAGAGTAATAATTAGTGTGAGCCCAGGAGTTAGAATGTCTAAGTATAGATTGGGCCACACTAGACACCTGGCTCTCATACTAGACAATTATTTAAACTCTCTGAATTTGAGTTTGCTCTACAGCAAATGGGTAAATAGTACTTACTCTTTATAAATACTGTGAGGATTAAATGAAATACATACTGTTTAGAACACTACCTAGGTATATAAATAAAAAATAACATATTAGAAAGTTATTTATTTTTGTTGTTAAAGAATAATAAAGTAAAATATATGTATGGCACATCTTTTCTCTTTGGTTAGTTTGGATAAAATCATGATATCTATACCCCCATAAGTAAATAGAATATTTTTAATACAGTTAGTTTTTGAACATCCTAGTATTATATTAATATTATTAATAGTAGCAAATAGTATATCTTATTATAATATGCAATTAAAGACAAGTTCCGAAAATAGAGATTCCACATGAATTACTAATACTGAAGACAGTCATCCTTCTATGGTTTTTAAGATTATGCCTTGTTCTCAAATCCTCTAACTTCACTAGTAAATTTAAAATTTCTAAGCTGTTATCTTAAAAATAAAAGTTTTTCCCTTAGAATTCAATGTGCTTAACTTAGATCTCTATAAGAGCATAAGCAGATACTAATTTATATGTCATGTATCCAGAATATTCCATAAATTGAGGTGTGAGTCAAGCAGTGGCATTTTAAACACTATGTTAAGTTTATACTCTTTTTCTTTGGTTCAAAGGATCTCATTTCTATGGGTAATGTACTACATTTGTTTTAGTCAATCAAGGTAGCATGAAAGACAGTGTGATAAACAATGTAAATATAGCGCTGATCATAAAAATTCATAGACCAAGTGTACTGTATTATTCTCTTGACCCTTGAAAATTGCTACAATTAGAGTCAAAATGGTCTTTTACATAACCACCACATATATGCAATCCCTGAAATTTGTAATCTCAAGTAGGAAATGTTAAAATGTCCAAAGGAAGATTATAACGTTGGGGAAAAAAAAACTGAAAAATTGCAAACACAATCTGTCATCTCACATTAATTAGCAAATGATTCTTAATACGATCAGTCTCTAATTTTACAGAGGCTTTTAAATTAACATATAAGTATAATAACAATTTAGTTGCATTAACTTGCTAATTATTGATGGGAACTATCAAAATCACAGCCATAAAATAATATGTATGTGTACAGTTTTTAGACAAACTGTAGTTGGTGTAATTAAATGATACACACAGAGGCCTCCCTGATGGTGCAAGGGGTTAAGCAACACACTATGAAGTTCCACAGACACTGCAGTACAAGTTCGATCCCTGGCCAGGGAGTTGACCCACAAGGTGTGGCACACCTCTCCTGCCTCGCCTGCTGCTCCCCTCAGCAGTGTATTTAGTGGACCAGCCTATTCTACTCCCCACTCTGTCTCTGATGGATCCTCTCACGCCCCCACACCTTTGATGTGTATGTACTCCAGTTCTTGTATGCATAAATAAATAAATCTTTTAAAAAAGAAAAATTTCAGGGAATTATTGTATTTTTTTAAATATACATGGTGAATGACACAACTTTTCTTTTGCATAGTCATAATTCTATTTTGTGATACCCTTAACATAATCTTGGCAGTGGAAATGTCTTCCAGGTGCTCCTGCATGGAGCAGATGGCCCTGAGCATCTCTGCTGGGGGTAGGTCTCAGCTCCCAGCATGTGTCACCCATTCCTGGGAGCAAAGCACCAGGTGTTTCACAAGCTCCATTTGTATTCCATACACACTTCATGCTCTTTTGCTACCAGACTTGCACAGAACTACTTCCTCATTTTGTGTCTATAATGTGTGTTAATTCTCAGATCAAGAAGAAAAGTGAAAAGTTTGTGGGTGGGGATGACTCAAGGGAAAATACTGCTCAATGATAGTACTGATTGGAATAGGTATGCAGAAATTTCTACCAGCTAATCTTTAATTGGTTGGGGTATGTGGGAAGTTCTTAAGGGAAAAATAATAAAGAAAAAAATGTTTATTATTTCCTGTTACTTTTCCCAGTACTATCCGACCAGCTGTGTTCATAGAAATTAATAACATCACTAATAAATCAGTTGAACAGACATTATAAATAACTTCATCCCACAAGAGAAGATATAAAGCACAAACTTTTGACAAACAAAAACCTCATTTTATCAAAAATATGAAAATTATAAGGGTGTGTCACTATTTCTCTACCTATTAAATTATTGAAACTTAAAAATAATTACACCTGACCCTGTTATGTACTAGTAATAATTTCACAAAAGTATTTTAGAGAATCTATCTGAACATTTTGATAATGATTCTACCATTACAATCTTCTGCCAAGATTTCCAGTTTGCTGGACTGCACATTTAAGAAATATATACAGAAGAAAAAGAATGATGCGCATTAAAACATTCAATAGAAGTTATATTAATATTAAATTGGAAAAAACAAAGCCTGTATGTCCAATAAGAACATTGTTAAATCTGTTGTAGACACAAACTTTATAGAATGTAATATTCCTAAAATAATTCATTAGCATAATATGGCAATGTGGAAATATACTGATTAAATAATGTTATGTAATAAATTACCTCTTTATTATGTTTATATTAGTGCAAAATTATTCAGTAAAACTTGGGTAAAGGAAAATAGTTTGGTTACAAGAGAAATGTGATAATGGTTATTTTTCTCCATTACTTTTATTATAGTGTTATTTAGTATTTTAAAGTTCATGATACTAATATCCTTTTCTCATAAAATCATAGTCCAACTTTCAACAACTCAATACAGTTAAAATCTTCCTGATTGTCACTAAAATTCAATAGTGTAACCAATGCAGCAGATAAAATGAGGAGTGCTGTTCTTTAAGGAAAACTGCCTATCTCCTAGTGCCCGTGATTTCAGTAATAATTTCATGTTAGAATGCTAACCTCAGTCGTTAAACTGAAATAAAATAACTCAGGCAATAAGCACGATTTAAAACTCAATTTGGCTTAGCTTCTTGGGAAGCTTCACTATGGCCTTTCTTATTGACTCTGGCAACTTCCCAGATTTCAAAGTGTCATTAAAAACTCTAAGAAAAAAGCTATGCATGTCAGGCATAACTGTGTCAAAATTAAGGTGAAATCCCATCTGGTTCCATTGTCTTATTGAATTTGTCACATTTTATAGGTAACTGAGTTTCTTTCCTAATAATCAATCTCTCCAAGGATGACAAGAATTACTTCATTGTCTAAGTAAACTGCTAAAAGTTGGTTACCTCAACATGACATTCTGTCTCTCAGAATTTCACTACTAACATAAAGTTTTATTTTGAAGATCTAGTTTTTAAAATCCCAGTGACCCTCAAAGAGTTCCTCCCATTGTAACCATCACCCAGTTCTAGCAACCATCGCATCCCACCCTTAATCTCACTCTTTCGACCCATCACTTCATGTAAACTACTTCCCACTTCAATCTGTTTTTACGCGGCAACCAAAGTGATATTTTTAAAACATAATTTATATCATATTATCATCAACCTCTATCCTCTACCCTTCCTCTCCTCTTAAAACACTTTAGTGATCCCCTACTATTAAAATGACTTCCCAGCCCTTGCTGATCACCAGCTTATCACCAGCTTACATATCTATGTGTACTTATTTGACTAATGCCTCATTCTCCATTATCTTTCAAGCTCCCTTAAAACAGAAACCACATTAGATTTTCTCATCATGTTATAAGCAGTGCTCAGCTGAGTTCTGCTCATAAAGTGGGCACTCTTGAATGAATAAAAGCCAAGAAAGGATTACATTTTTCTCTGTCCCATCACCTTTGCTTAGTATTTCCCCCTCAAAGAGTAAAAGTGATGTTCTTGTTATTGACCTAACAAATTTAGATATTTTATCAAGGGTATTTTAAATGGTAGATCATTGGCATTCTTTTCCTCATGAGATATATGGCATGTGGTAGACCGTCAGTAAATGCTGGTGAGCAACTGACATATTTTCTATATGTTTGGTTAGCACACCATTTGGACAGGGTAAGATGCAAACATCTCTGTTTTCTGTATTTTAATTATATGAAGGAAGTAATCTAAAAACCAAAAATAAACCCTTTGTTTCTAATCTTCCAAGCACTCTTGGGAAATTCAATTTTTCCTCACACTGCATGACAAGGACACAATCCCTGCCCTCAAGGATCTGTCTGACAATCTCTGCTATATCCCGATAGCCTTAGTGAGATCTTCCAAGATTTGTAGTCTCCTAGTACAATATTTCAAATATGAACTGCTTTCTCTGCCACTATATTCTAACACAGATGTCTTCAGCTTTTACAATGAGTCTGATAACCTTTACTTCTACAATGAGAAGATTGTTTAAAATATCTGCAAGTCTGTTCAATGACCTGAATCTGTCTGTGTGTCTATCTATCTACCTAACTATTTATCTATCTGTTCCATTGCAACTTTAAAGCAAAAATTTGCTATCACTTACTATCACCTCCTTCAGATTATCACAAACCCTTCAAAAAGAAAATGGTGTGCAGCCATAGTGGGAAAAGATAGCTCTCAACTGTGCTTGGGCCACTTACTGTTATTGCAAACGTGTAACACAGAGCAGAACATCTTATTTGAAGACCGTCACTTCTGAGTCACTCCATAACCTTCAGAAAAACTCAAGACACTGTGAAATACCAGGAAAGGGAATGGCAACTTCAGATTTGAAGGAATAGTAATAGGGCCAAGCCCATAAATCAGGCTTGAAATAGATGAAGCATCTAAAAGGCTAAGAATGAATGACTCTGAGAGATGTTTCTTTAACTATAAAATGGAGTAATAACAATTGTGCTTTCTTTAAGAGTTGTCATAAATATTTGAAAAGTGCTTTAATCTGATATTGAAAAGGTGTTATAAAAGAAAAAATTGTGCGTGGTTGTACAGTGTGTGGGTGTGTGGTATGTGGGTATGTGTGTGCGTGTATGTTGGTTATTCTTAACAAGCATCTAGTCACAGCTTTTCAAGAAAGTGGGAATTCAAAGGAATTTTATTTTCAAAGCTAATTTTAAAAGTGAGAAGAGGTTTGCATGATTATGTTTTTTATATAATATTCCTTGTGCTATTTATCAAGGCATAGAATTGAAGAAACATGATAACAGCTGGTACTGGCTAGGAATTACTGGACTTAATTAAAAATTAGATGTAGATACCAGCAGCTTTAGTTTCACAAGATACTTCTCCTCCTCACTGAGGGGAATTTAAATTCCACTTAGTACAATCAGTACATCAATACATGGAAGTGTGTTGTAAGCAGATGCTCTTCAGGGACGGAAGACCATCTACAGCCAACTGCAGAAGTGGATAAAGACCTATTGCTACTTTTATTTAGATTATTTAAGTTGTTTTGGTTTTGACTGTGTCAAACATATGTTATATTCAGAGAATTAAGAATAAGAAATAAATAAGACTGACATGGTGCTGCCAACCACTGTTAAAATATTAATGTAGGGCCTCCCTGGTGGTACAGTGGGTTAGGCAATGCACTATGAAGCAAACCACAGCCACTGCAGCATGAATTCGATCCCTGCCGCTGGCTGGGGAGGGGACCCACATGGCATAGCAGACTTCTCCTGCCTCGCCTGCTGCTCTCCTGCACAGTGTGTTTCAGTCAATCTGCCTGCTCTGCTCCCCACTCTGTCTCTGGTGAATCCTCTCATGTCCCATGTACCCCAGCTCTTGTATGCATAAATAAATAAATCTTTAAAAATTTAATGTATTTCCTTACTGTTTTATATATGTATACTTATGTATATATATTATGCATTTCTTTATGAATATGTGTATATATATATTTATGTATATTGTATATATATATTTAATTCCCCTTGTAAAGTTGTGATTATTTTTATACTACATATTTAGCTTTTGGGTAAGGGCTAAATTTAGGATTGGGTATATAGGTTAGAGTCAAGGTGAGGGTTATTGCTATGAATGATGTTAATTTACTATATTATTATAAAACATGTTTTCATTAACTGCATATTACTTAATTACATAGTTATTCTGTTTCAAACCATCCCATCACCTGCAGCATAATATTTTGATGGTTTTTAGATCTGTATTTTTCTGCTAATACGTTGTTAGGCCTCTAATTATTTAGCTAAATCTCTAAAAGTAGACTTTTCGGTCAAATGTTTAAATATCAAGAAGGCTTTTTATACATATATTATAAAAGTGTAGGACATTAAACTTACATAAAAATATGAAGTGTTTATTTCTTCCCAAACTAAATGTAACTCAATATTAAAGATTTCATCTGTCAATTTCATAAAAAATTAAAAATTCCAATAGTGTAATTTTTTTATCCTGTAAGGAGATTACTTGATTTTGCACAATATTTTATTTTTGGAAATATCTTTTTAAGTAACATTGCTTATTTTTTAATATAGATGTTAATTTTTTCTTATTGATTCATATACTAGATATTATATATATATAAGTGATAACTTTTAAAATAGTTTCCAAACTTTCAATTCTCTTTTAATTTTATTTAGAGTTCTTTTACATTCATGAGTGAAATTGTTACTGGAAGTTTGCTATGTGATGCACACTATTCTGAGTCCTGGTGATATAGAAAGGAAGAAAACAGTAAAAAATGTGGCCTTTGTGAAACTTGAACAAAACAGTCAAATATCTTGCTCTTAATGAAACTAGTATTCTAGTTGAAGGAGAAAGATAGTAAACAGATAAAAATTAATTGATACTATGTTAGAAGATGATGCTATGGATATGATGCTATGGATAAAAGTGACAGGCAATGAAACAGGTTAGTGATGAGGATAATGATTTTCAACAGGGCATGCAGTCAGGGTGGTGACTGTGAAGAAAAACTTGAAGGAGACTTAACAAAGTAGAAGAAATAGCAAATGTGAAATCTTCAGTTTACATATACCTATCATGTTTAAGAAACGATTTTTTAAAAACTAGTAGGACTAGAATCAATCAAATTGGGATGTTTCTGGGCACCGAGATCATGAAGAACTTAGGGTAACATTGTTAGACTTTAGCATTGAGATTTAGCATTTGAAAGATTTATTTATGCATGCAAGAACTGGAGTACAGGCCAGAGGCATGGGGGGTGGGGGGTGGTGAGAGGAACCACCAGAGAGAGAGAGTGGGGAACAGAACAGTCAGAGTCACTGAAACATTGCTGAGGGGAGCAGCAGGTAAAATCAGAGAGGGCTGTCCCTCCATGTGGGTCACCACCCTGACCAGGGATCAAACTCGTGCTACAGTTTGACCCTTGCTACAGGAGGCCCTTGGGCATTCACTTTGAATGAGAAATGGATTGTTGGAAAATTTTACATAGGTAAGTGATATGATTTGACTTACAGGGTCATTCTGGTGCCTTTATGGAATGAGTAGAAGCAGGTTCCCTGGTTAGGAGTCAACGAAGTAACAAAAACAAGAGATAAAAGAAAGTGATATTAAGGGGCCTCCCTGGTAGCATAAGGAGTAAAACACTTCACTATGAAGCATTCGCAGTCACTGCAGCATGAGTATAGATCTCTGGCCAGGGAGGTGACCCACATGGCGCAGCAGACCTCTCCTGCCTCACCTGCTGCTTCCCTCATCCGTGTGTTTCAAGCAGTCTGCCTGTTCTGTTCCCCACTCTGTCTCTCGTTAATCCTCTCACTCCCACACCTCTGGCCTATATCCCAGTTCTTGTATGCATAAATAAATAAATCTTTAAAAAGAGAGAGAGAGTTGTATTAATATAGAGTAGTCAAACTCTAAATACAAGGGATATGACAGGATTTCCCAATATAAAATTTTGGAAGTGGGAAATGAATCCATTATGACTGTAAAATTTTGATCTAAGCATATGATAAAGAAGTATGGGGTTGTTACAAATTGGGTGGGAATTATTCAAAAAACTGATTTAGGGGAACATATGAGAACTTCAGTTTTGGACAAGTTGAATTCATATTATGTTAAACATCCATGAGGGTGACAAGTAGTCAACTGGAAAACAGTGAATTTAAGAGAGAAGTCAGAGCTACAAATACTTGTTTAAAAATCATTAGCACGTAAGTGATATTTGAAGTCATGAGCTGAGGTGATTCACCAAGGGAGTGATTATAGATTAAAAAGAGAAGAACAAAGTCATAGTTCTGGGAAACATCAACCAATGGAACATTCTGAAAAGTGATTATTGGGAAGAAGTGAAACTAAAAGACTACTGAAATACATAGAGAGAGATGTTCTGAAGATGGAACAAGAAGTAGTATTATCATATACTGTTGATAGATTGGGTAAGATGGAAATTGAGAATTGGTTGTAACATGGATATAACAATTCAAGGTGAATTATAGATCACCTTGAAAAGAAGAATTTGGTTGAGAGTGTCAGAATGGATTTAAGAAAAAAAACAGGAGGATAGGGGCCTCCCTAGTGCTGCAAAGGATAACATCACAGCACTATGGAAGCTGTCTGCAGCCACTGCAGCACAAGTTCAATCCCAGCCAGGGAAGTGACCCATAAGATGAGGCAGACCTCTCCTGTCTTGCCCATTGCTCCCCTTAGCAGTGTATCCCAGTAGATCCACATGCTCTGTTCCCTACTCTGTCTCTGGTGACTCCTCTCACCCCCAAAACCTCTGGCCAGTACCCCAGGTCTTATATGCATTAATAAATCTTTAATTAAAATAATAGGAGGACAGTAGTTTAGAGACAGGAAATAAAGATAACATTTGTGTTGAGTTTTGCTGTAAAGTGTAACTAAGGTAGTTACATAAGAAAGGGATTTATTTCTGATAGGATTAATATGGCTTGTTTTTATGTTGACAAGAAAGATCTTAAGAAGGGAAATATTCCAAATAGAGAAGACTTAATTGAGCAATATATTTAGTTGGTAAGAGATGTTGGCATCTACTATACAAATGGTGGACTTGTGTGGAACATGGAGGTTTATTCATATTGACAATAAGTGGGGACAGACAACATGGGTATAGATAGTGGTTGATGGGTGGATATGGTGGTTGAAACTTGAAAGTTTTCTTCTGATTAGCTTCTGTTTTCAAAGTAAAACACATTCTTTCTTAGCAAAAATCATATAAATCATATATTCTTAGTAAAACAGAAGGCAAGTTCATTAGCTGAGAGTAACTCATGCTTTCTTTTTCATAAGGACCAAACTGTTGAGATTTTATTTAGTGATTTCTTCTATTGTTCTTCAACTTAAGAGCACATTCTGACAATGAGGTCAGTTAAAATCCCAATAGTTCAAGATTTTTTAATGTATAATTCTTATACTATAGTTAATTATTTTAATCTTAAGGGGATAATCATCAAAGTAACAAGTCTATCTAAATGAGAAACCAGAATTTATAAATTAGCAATCGGCACATTTTACTATGTATGCATGGCAAAAAAAATATGATAATTGAGGTTGAAAAAGTGACTTAAAACTAAAGTTGGGGGTCTCCCTGGTGGTGCAGTAGATTAAGCAACGCACTATGAAGCAAACCACAGCCACTGCAGCATGAGTTCGATCCCTGCTGCCGGCCAGGGAGGGGACCCACATGGCACGGCAGACCTCTCCTGCCTTGCCCGCTGCTCCCCTCAGCAGTGTACTTCTGTTAGTCTGCCTGATCTGCTCCTCGCTCCGTCTGTGGTGAATCCTCTCACCCCCCATATCTCTAGCCTGTACCCCAGTGCTTGTATGCATAAATAAATAAATCTTTAAAAAAAACACTAAAGTTGGGTCAGTTGGGCTGTACTTGTGACTCAAAGAACATAATAGTGTCAGCACAGATCCATGAATTTAATTTAAGCCTTAAGGAGTCCTTGGTGATTGCATGATGTCCTCCTGGAATTCTGTGAACAGCTGTAGGTTTGCCTCCTAGAGAATGAGAGACCATATTGCAAACTCAACTGTTACAGCTCAGGGTCCAGATTTGTGGAGAGCTGACCTTCCTACATGGATGCATTGGACTGCAGTTATGGGAGCAAGCCCAGCAAAGTCCAGAAAAATCACCTTATTGAACACAGTCTAAGTCATCAGCAGACTCACAGCTGAGTAAGTGGCTGTTGCCTTTTTAACCACTAAGATTTGTTGGACTTATTGTGTAAACATGTCTATAAATCATTTATTTGTGACAAGCATTCCCAAATTTGGATGAGAAGCTAGTCTAGCTTTACACAGCATTCTCAGCAGTCCCGAGAAAGGGTTAATTCTAAAATAATAATTAGTCAACTTAAAGTTGACAAATTATAAGGGCAAATGTGAGCTCAAAACACCATTTCACACATTGTTCTCTTCCAAGTACCAATTCTACAAAATGCTGTATAAAAATATGAGCCTTCTTGGTGAAATAATTATAAGTGAGCATACCATTCTAGTATTGAGCATAACAACATGCATTTGCTTATAATACCCTAAGCTTATAATATCCTAAGAAGTTGTCAGCACATAGCCTGAAACCTAGTAAATACTCAGAAATGCTTAGATCCTCCTCCTCCTCCTCCTCTTCTCTCCCTTTCTCTGCCCCCTCCCCTTCTTCCTCTTCCTCCTTATATTTACTGGTTACACATTAATATGTCAGTTCAGATCCTTGACACTGCAGTTAATTCACCTCTCAGACTCTCCTAGTCATTTGGCTTTTAATCCTAGTGTAGCCTTAAAAATAATTTTAAATAGTTCTATAATGTCACTAAAACTATTGATTATATAAAATTAAATATTTAAAGAAAAAAAATGAGGGCCTCCCTGGTGGTGCAAGGGAATAAGCACTGCTCTGTGAAGCATCCACAGCCACTGCACCATGAGTTCAATCTCTGACCAGGGAGGTGACCCACATGGCACAGCAGACCTCTCCTGCCTGGCCCTCTGCTCCCCTCAGCAGTGTATTTCAGTCGATCTACCTGTTCTGTTTCCCACTCTGTCTGTGGTGAATCCTCTTACCCCCCACACCTCTGGCCTGTACCCAGTTCTTGTATGCATAAAGAATCTTAAAAAAAAAGAAGACAAAAATGAACCTTTATCACTATGGTACAAGTTAGTGGCTATGCAACAGAAGTTTCTCGAAAGTAAAGTTCTAAGTAGATGCAGTTTCTATTAATAGTTCATGGAACTAGAGTTTTGTGAAACACTTTGGAATTCACTGCTCTGAGGTGATGATGGCTAAATGGAAACTGTCACAGGTGAAATACTCTGCTCTTTTAAAGACTGCACAGGTAAAAGGCAGATAAAAGTTAATTAACTTATTTTCCACCAAAAAAATTAAAGAACAATGAAACAAAGTTTTCAAGTCTGCAAAGTTCCTTTGAAAATTCAGCTGTGATGAATGCAAATGGTCGTGCATTATAATAATGTATCCTCATAGGGCAAAGGGAATACTTTTTTAGAGTTCAATCTAATTTATTTATAAAACGACCTTTCTTGAAACAAGTGATAGCAAAAAACACTTTCATATCATGTCTTATCATTAAACATTTTTCATTTGTTAAATTCTTCCTTTTTGGCATTTGATTCTCATTGATTATTCTGTTTGTTTTTTCTGCCTTTTTACTTGGTAACCAGTTGTTATAAATCCATGAATTTCTATCTATAGTCACCTTTTATTTAATGTAAGCACTAAAATACTTGGCAGTCTTTGGTAGTAAACAGAAATTAGAAATGCCCTAGATTTTAGGGTTTATATGTTTTGTTTCTCCTGCCTAATTTGTAAGAATTTAGGATGTAGCAAGACATATCTGGAGAACAACAACTCAATTTATATAGATGTAATCTACAGTTAATGCTAGTTGAATGAATTATGAAATAACTGTGTTTCACATTACCCTAAGTTCTTATTATAACAAGTATCTTTTGGTATGCTTCTTGTATTAGCCATGTGGTCTGCAAAAGCATGTATTGGGTGACTTAAGCACATTCTAAGGTAATGTTAACATATGAATTTTGAGAGGACACAACTCAGCACATAACAGTTTCCTCTCAATTCTCCTTCCATGGTCATATTATGCAAATGTTCTGTTCTCTGTATTTAAAATAGGGATCACAAAGCATTTAGAACAATGCTGGCAGCACAATTAAGCTCAATAAGTATTAGCTGATACATACTTAAAATAGGTATTTATATACTACGAGTCTGTGAAATGAAGAGTATAATACAATTATCAAGGGTGGAGAATAAAACGGAGAAAGTGAAGCAAAGACTGCAAAAAGCTAGTCTATAATATGGCAATTAAGAGGACGGGTTCTAGAGTCAAAGTGAAACACAACCCTGAGCTTAAATGCCACATAACTAACACCTTTGCATTTCTTATTGCTCGTAAATCCATATTTCTCATATGACTATTGAAAGGGTTAAATGAGACAAAGTGAGGCAAGCCCGGCTATATATACCTGCTGCAATACTAAAGAACTACTAAATGTTATAATTATTAATCACCACAAGGGAAGAAAGAGACTATTGTATTACCACTTAACTCTGATACTTTGTATTTAGTCCAAAGGAAAAAAAATATGATTATTTATTAAACCTAATATTGTGTTATTGTTATCAAAAATGATAGTCAAAGAAATCATCCTTTTTCACTCATGAAAAGATGATAACTTTATGTATACTGTCTATAAAGAGTTCTCAGTCCTTAAGCAATGAGACTATTTCTTAGGGTTAGACACATAATTTCTTAAATTCCCAGCAAATAACTTCATAAAAATTTCAGTTGTTTCAAGATTAACTCACAAAATAATAACTTGGTTCCTACAATTTTTTTCTACTGTAACTCTGATATTAGATAGCAGAATAGCTTTTCTGGAATCACCAAATTACTGGGTTTTAAAATATGAAAAAAATACATACTTATGTAATCTTATTTTTAAAATAGTTTGACAACAATATCTATAATCAAAGTGAACCATATGAATAATG
Organism: Galemys pyrenaicus; assembly: GCA_019455555.1. Lineage (NCBI taxonomy): Eukaryota > Metazoa > Chordata > Mammalia > Eulipotyphla > Talpidae > Galemys > Galemys pyrenaicus. The sequence continues at coordinate 14,845,151 of JAGFMF010011668.1, read as the reverse complement.
TAAGCTTTCCAAATATTATACATCTTCATTCATAGTAAAATATACTTTGAAATGTATCTTGGAATCTCTTTATTTAAGTTTATAATATAAAGGGACACAAAAATATTTCTGAGCTTTTGTAAGGAAATCTACTACTATGATTATCTTCCATCAAAACGCAAAGAATTACATGTAAGTATATATTTTGGATGTATTACTTGCCTCTAGATTTCCAAACTCAGTAATGCCATTTGCTTTTAACTAACTTCTATTGAATTGAAATGATATATAAGATCAAGTATAACTCATTCTAGCAGCAATACAATATTTTCTTAGAAAAGTAAAATTGTTCCTTTTCTTTGTGCTTAGACACTTTTAGCAAGCTTTAATATGCAGTTAACTCATCTTTCAAATAGTACAGATTTTTATGAACGAATGAATGAAAATAACTATTTATTAAAGGATAAATTGGACAGGTGGATTTGATCTTCATGTTTTATTTATTCAGTTAAATACACAATTCTCTTTATCAAAAATTCCCCAGACAAATGAAAGGAATTATGATGGCTGTTCAGCAAATTTTCTATGAGCTTCTTCTCAGTTATGCTTGTCATTAAGCAGAGATTTGTCACAAAAGTACATATATTAATTACTACCTATATTTAGTGTTCTAAGAATAGATAAAGAAATGTGCAATGAAAGAGAGGGCTCCAAAATTATATATTTATCTGAATCTTTGTTATTTCCATTATCAGAAATATCACTCGGTTGGAAAAAAAAACTGTATCTTTTCTAAAGGTAAAAACAAGTTATTAACTGTCCCTTAAATGCAAACTCTATGTAAACATACCTATTTAAATGAGCCTTACTGAATATAGCAATGTCAGCATGTTATCTTGTAAAAAAAGGATAAATTATGCTTCCTTCTTACTGAATTATTAATGGTATTTAATTTCTCCAACATTCACTTTTGATTTAAGGGTCTTAATTAGAAATGCATTTATTATTTCACAAGCACAAAATTGGAAGAATTAACCAACATTCTTCAATATCTGTATCGAACCATTGTCCTATTATAAGGACCTATTTCAAACCAAGTATGTTATTCAGAAAAACATTGGAAGAACAGTCACCTTGAGTTTTTAATGCAGATTGATAAAGAAGAAATGGTGTTTGGGGGCATCAAAATAGAAGAATAAAACCTTTTCAAGTGCAAACAATCCACATTATAGACATATATTTTCTACCCCAGAGTTCACTAAAAAGGGTAATTGGGATTTTGCACTAAGTATCAATTTATACACTTAAAATGAATATTAGATAGTTTTCTCAAGGTGACCAAAGGCAATTCTTCCATTTCTGGCACTGGAGATGATAAAACTAACAGAATAAAATAAGAAGACTGCTTTAAAAAAAAAATCCAAACAATAGAAGAGCTGTTCCCCCCCGCCCCCATTAACTTTTCTATAAAAATCCTAGTAGTTGAGTAATTTCAATGAATACTCTGTTCCTGGAAGTGTATATACCACATGATTCTTCTGTTTAAAAGAATAAAACTTAACTAAACCAAAAACTTAACTAAACCAAAAAAGGAGGTTACTATAATCTATAAGGGCTCAAACAGTCAAAAAGAAGAGGGACTAATCAGGACTTATGAAAGCTGGATGCCTGGGTGTCTTATAGATCTCAGAAGGAGGAATCTTGGACCACACTGTAGACCCCAATACATATACAAATACCCATTTTCAGTCTCCTTGTGCCTTTGCGTCTCTCTGTTCCCAATTCATAAGATCCTGAAAGAAGTCATCAGCCCTTGCCTGGGACAGGTGTATGTGTCCTTGTGGTAAACTGGGGTGATGAGGGACAGGAAGAGGAATGAAATGATGCTTGGATTCAGGAAACCAGTGTGGCAGTCCCACCAGATGACTGGAAAGGAGGAAGAAAATTTTTCTTTTTTTAAAGATTTACTTTTTTATTTATGTGTTCAAGAGCTGGGGTACAGGCCAGAATCACAGGAGGTGAGAGGATTCACCAGAGACAAGAGTGGGGAGCAGAATGAGCAGATGGACTGAAATGCACTGCTGAGGGGAGCAGTGGGTGAGGCAGGAGAGGTCTGCTAAGCCATGTGGGTCCCTGCCCTGGCCGGGGATCAAACTCTTGTTGCTGTGCCACGGATGCTTCACAGTGGGCGCTCAACCCGCTGTGCCACCAGGGAGGTCCAGGCAGAGAATTTCTTCCAAGGAACAGCGAATGCTTTTACTAAGAGGGGGAAGCAGATAGTGGGTGGATCCTGTTCCTTCCCCCAAAACAGAAAAAAAAAAAAAAGTTTGTAAGCTACCTGTACAGTGACAAGAACATAATTGATATTTAATGAAAACTATTCCTAAAAATAGGTCTGAAAAAATTTGGCAACGTTAAATCTAGTAGAACAAACTAAACTAAAGAATGCATATCTAAACAAGAAAGTGTATCTTTTTGTGCCTCCCAAACAGTTTGAACATCTCCACTGTGATTATCTGGAGTTTCTATAAAACTTGATAAAACAATAATTCTTGATAAAACAATAATTTTCTGCTACCTTAACTGGAAATTCTTGATAAAACAATAATTTTCTGCTACCTTAACTGGAAAAGAGAGGCAAGGATTTCCTTCCAAGCAGGGTTAAAACTGGGCATAAATATATTGGATGTCATGATTATTGTCAGTGTACAATCCACATAAAATTCTGGAATTCCTCTGCTTTCAACTCTATGATAATTTCACTCATATAATCAGTAACTTCCTGTTCTCATCATCCAGCTCTTTATTAATCCCCCTCACCTTTTATTCATTTATTTATTTACTTTTTTTTTCAGGAGGCTGCTTCCTTTAGACTATTTACATTTTAGTAGGGATAAAAACCATATGGAAAAATAAGGAAAATTTGATCTTAGGATCTATTATTTTTCCTAAATGAGTAGGGTGTGACAGTGAAGAGTCTCACTGCTGTTGTGTGGGATTGTCTTCATTTAGGAGAAAGAATTTCTATGTAAAAAACACATCACTGCAAAAAAAAAAAAATGCTCTAAAATGAAGCAGTCTTTTTACCTGCAAAATCATCATGAGATTCAGATTCTCCCAAATAATTCCAAGTTGTTGATCTATCACCCCCTCCATTCCTCATTTTCAGAGTCCAATCACTCTTCTATCAGGCTGCTCTGGGTCATGACCTCAGTTCTTATGCTTTATTGCTGTTTGCTTCTTTCCTGTTCTTTCTTTTTCTTTTTAACTAGGTACAGACAATTGCTATACAAAATCTGTATTTAATGAGGATGCAGTAGAATACAGTTAAATTATTTAAGGAGAGAATATTTACAGTTTCTACATCTGAGTCAGTTGTTAACTAGCTGTGGGGTGAGAACAAATCTCAACCTTTCTGAGCCTCTTGTATCTCTAGACAGAAAGGATTATTTCAAACAACAATTCACTGATGTCCTTTCACCCTTAGCCAGTCTTGAGTCAAGTAATAAAGCATTTTTGTGTGGTATTGATAGCTGAGGGTCTTTTAAAATTATATAGTTCCCTACCATCTTGCCATGGTTCCAGAAGTTTCTTTCAGTATGTCTTACAGAGTACAAATCTCTTCACTAGTCACATTTCATGTTATTGATGGTGTAAGTTGCTTCTTCTGGAGCATTGGGTGCAGTCAACATTGGGAACCATTTGTCTGAACCATCTCAAAGTCCCTGTCTAATAGAGGAATCTCCATAGAATGTGGAAGTTCCAGGTTCCTTGCTTCACCTAATGAGGGGTGGAGCTGAGTGGGCAGGTGAAGATATAGAAGGCTTGGAGGAAACACAGGAGAGTAACACATGGAGCAGGGAGACATGTGAAGAAGAGCCTATTGCTCTCTGGGCTGTGGACTTGCACCTGCTACTTTGGGGACACAGGAAATACATGTGGAGTCCAGATAGGTGGAGAAAGTCGGAAGAGAAACATGTGTGGGAGACTCCCGGGGAAGCTGACATTGGCAGCTGTTCACTTGACTTGTACTTTGATTTGTTCCTTTTGTCCCAGACTTGCCTGGCTCCTAACCCCCTCACTATGTTTTCTGACAGAAAGTATCTTGGATTTGTGGCAATCTTTTGGGCCTCATCAACCTCATTTTGAGCCAACCCCATTTGGTCAGGCATGTAACCACAAGGGGGTGGGTAACTTAGGCATTTTACTAGACATCTATATCCTTTCGCTTCTTCCCTCTCTGTGCATAACCATTCTATTAAAGATCTTTCACACGAAGAGTATGCATTGTTTGTATGTGATGGATGGCAGAGTCCCTGCAGAGTCCCTTTAGAGTGTGCAAGTTTAGGGGTCCCAGGGTGCCCCTCAGTCTGCCCGCTAATAACTTCCAGCTCTGGCACTGATTTTAGGTAGGTATGAATTGGTCACATTCTTTCATCTCTCCAGATAAGTCAAGTCCTCCTCTCACTCTAAGAGCAGAATGTATGCCAAGAACATATAATGAGGCTACTATACTAAAAGGGTGTAACTTTCAGAGGGGAAATGAATTATAAATAGTACAGTTCCAGAAGAGCGCCTTTAATATTTCCTTTTTTTCATATAGCTTTCTCCTCTTCTCTTTCTGCTCTTCTTTGTGGCTAGTATATTAGAAACCCTTTCTGGTTTTGGAAAAGAGTGCAACCAGAAAAGAATTCAAACAGAGAGAGAAGGGTATTGGCTAGATTTTTCATGTCTACCCTTAACATCATAGGACTGTTTACTGCACCCCTGGGACAACAGTTTAGCAGGGTGGGGCCCAAGCAGAGATTCATGGCTGAACGCTGGTGGATATAAAGAGTATGCATCATTTCATGTGCAGCTTTTGCAATCATTTCCTAGAAACTTAAGGAGCACATCAGCTAGTGATTTGGTTAAGAACTGAGCATTCCAGGTAATACAACTTAAAAATGAAATATTAGCTGATGCTGCTTTTAAACTGTCAGGATCATGACTGGTTAGGAGTTTTCAAATCATGACAAGGAACCTGCTTAATTTAGAGTGCCTGACAATGTTGGTGCATTAGGATTCCTCATAAAAGTCTGCAAGGGGACAACTGTGGTGGATTAAAAATCTGCCACCCCAGGGCCTCCCTGGTGGCGCAGTGGGTTGAGCAACACACTATGAAGCAAACCGCAGCCGCTGCAGCATGAGTTCGATCCCTGCCGCCGGCCAGGAGGGGGACACACATGGTGCAGCAGACCTCTCCTGCTGTGCCCGCTGCTCCCCTCAGCAGTGTACTTCAGTTCATCTGCCTGTTCTGCTCCCCGCTCTCTGTGGTGAATCCTCTCACCCCCCACACTTCTGACCTGTACCCCTGTGCTTGTATGCATAAATAAATAAATCTTTAAAAAAAATATCTGCCACCCCAAAACATGCCTTTGACAGTTTATTTATTTCATAGGATAGGTGGAATTTGCTTTTGATGTTTCTATCAAAATGTCTCTCTGTAAGGGTTGATTCCAGGGGAACCTAAGGTCCTTAATCTTTTTTAGTGGAGAAGGCTGAGGTTAATGCCCCAGTGAACACCCTAATTAACACCCTCTTTTCTCCTCCCCAGCTTTCTTATTCTAGCTTAGCTACCCAAGATGGAAGATGGCATCTTACATTATGTGGGTGAGTTACTCAGTCATGCTGCTCTCTCCAATGTATACAGGAGGTACGCATGTTTTTATTACACATCTACATGGCTTTCTGTCTTTAAAAGAAAGAATCCACAATGGATAAAAAGATTAGGGTGGTTTTCACCCAGGATTTTGTAGAATCATGTCAACAAATCTTCTGTAAAAATGGGGCTATTTAATAACAGCAAACTATTCATTATGTATTACTTATTCTAATTTTTATTCTCTGCTCGTTCTAGTATTATAGGGAGTAATTGTGCTTGTAATTAAGGTTGCATCTGCAACAAAGATCTATTTAGAGAATAAACTATGTTGTTAAATTTGGCAAATACCTACTTATTTTGTAAACAACTATTTACGAAGTAGTTGGTGTATGTTACAAGTTTTATTTCCTTCAAAATAATTTGTGCTGATAATTAGTTGAGTTCAAACACTCCCTTTATACCTACTATGGAAGAGGTATGGTAATCAAGAGAAATTGATTACCTTGAAGGAATTTAGGATGTGGCAAGATAAAATGTGTTAAAACATCTTATATAACAAATGTTGTATGGAAGAGGTATGGATAAATATTTTACACTCACTCTGTCCAGAGAGATGGCCTGTCTTGAACATAAAATGTAATACTTTAATAATAAAGTCCAAGTCCTTTGTATGAACAAAGGCTTTCACTCACCTGACCCATATATTTCTTATTACTTCTTCTTGCTTCAAAGTTTTATCTGGGAATATTAACCTACAAAATTTGTAAAGATGGGCCATGTTTTCTTGTGCCTACATTCAAGCTTTTTGTTTGTCTGTCTTGTCCCTATAAGATTATGAAAGCCTTGGAGGGAGACTTTATAAACTGTCATAAACACAGTGCCTGGCAGAGAACCTGGCATATAACTGGCATTCATAGAGATTATGAAATTTAACTGCGTCAGTGATTTATTCTCCATGAGACCTAGCAAGCAGAAATCCTTACTCCTCTTTACTACTGTTGCAATATTTTACTCTCTCTACTATTTAATTCTTTCTTCTTTTTATCACAAAGTTGTGGAGGAAAAGGTTGATATCCTTTTTTAATTTTTCTCTTTTCGCTATTTCCTTGGACAGGGTTCACCACGTACTGGTAACAAAAATATTAATCGAAGTAACAAACAAGCGTGTCAATCAAACACTTGAGCCAATAATACTGTGGATGGCATTTTAATTATTGATATTTTCCTAGTTATTATTTTTAGTGTTATAGGAACACTGTAGACCTGACGAGTCACGCTGTGAGGCCTGAACCAAGAATAATGACCTGACTTCTGCCTTGGAAGCCCCTATAATGTATTCCTCAGGACCATAATGCTGTGTTTCTTAAAGCTTCAGAAAGTATTTCTGGGCACCACTCTGGTGATGCAAGAGGTTAAGGTACAACACTATGAAGCAATCTGAAGCCACTGCAGCAGGAGTTCGATCCCCAGCCTAGGAGGGGACCCACATGGCACAGCAGACCTCTCCTGCCTTGCTTGCTGCTCCCCTCAGCAGTGTATTTCAGTATCTGCCTGTTCTGCTCCCCATTCTGTCTGGTGAATCCTCTCACCCCCTGCACCTCTGTCCTGTACTTCAGTTCTTTTGTGCATAAATAAAATCTTTTTTTTTTTTTTTTTTAAAAAAGTATTCCTGTTCTTCTCGAGGATGCTGATAGCCTTCAGTGACTGAAGAACACTCTCAGGTTGCTTTAAATTGGTCAATCAGAAGAGCAATTATTCCACCAGATCTGCCCCAATAGACTTGTGACTGCCTGGCCCCTCCTGGGTCTGAGAATGAAGATACATTCTCCAGACCCCACATGTCCCCACTTTCCTTTCTTTCCTGTATGACCTTCTTCCTCTTGTCACTCAAAGAGACAGTTTCTTTAGAATACTGGCTGTGTTCTCTGTGACAGCACCACCCCTTAATAAAGGACTTCTTTTTTTGGAAACAATCTAGCCATCTGACTTACTGAACATGAGAGACACCACACTGATAGGATGATAACACTCCTAAAATTTCTGATGCTCTATTGATGTCATGATAAAATAAAATCCTATGTTCAGGGGGTTAATATCTATTCCAGCGAGCAACACAGCAAAAGCATTTAGAGGTTTGAGCAATAAAAGAGTGTTAAAGAGAAAAACAACAGCTCATCGTGAAGTGATTTTCTCAGAAATGGACTCATCAGGATTTGAATTTGTAGAATGTAGCTGTTGCTATGAAGTGATTGCAGGCATGGTGAATGGTGTCAAATAAGCACCACCACACAATTCCTCCAACCTAGAATTCCCATCACCGTACCCTCTGGCTCTGTCTTTCCTCTTACAACCTGGCATTCTCACAGAAGCCAGTTTCGAGGGTCGGTGACAGCAATCTGGCAAATTCATTCCCTGCCCTTTATTCCAAAGTAAGCTTAAAAGGACTCCAGATAGCAGCAACGTGAGAGTTTCTTCAGGAATTCCACAGAAGTACAGCCATTTCCTGCTCTTGGAAAGTTTGTACTGTTCTACTTTACTTTTACCAAAGAGCTACATGGGTACTTGATTTTGCTAACCAGAAGAGATCAGAGAATTTTCACTTGGAAGACAAAAGACGAAAGCAAAATGGCATCATGGCTCGTTCTGTGGCAGACAGTCCATAGGCAGCACAGTATGCAGCCCGGGCAGCCCCTCCAGGTTCCTTCCAGTCAGGACCCCCAAAGCCTCTCAGCAGGGAGCCTCCATGGCTTTGAACTGTGTGGGTGAGCCTCTGTGTTTTATCCTGATTCTGTTTGTGCATCCATTAGTAAGATGTGTCCTAAGATATCGGAGGAGTCTTAAGAAAGCTTGTAAGGGTGTTATGCTTAGCATAAAACTGGATGTAATTAAACAGTATGCACATGTATCCATCATCTGTACTACTCACATTGTATATGCATTATTTCTACTTTATACAAGCTGTTGTGCATTTATCCTATCAGTCTTCCTTTTACTATATATTAGTGTTTTTTTTAAGTTTTAGGTGTTGCTTGGGATGATTTGATACTTTGATAAGCTACGTTTTGGTTTTGGGAAGGTTCAAATGTTTTTTCCATATAAATAAATGACAATTGTTTCTTTGCTTTATACCACTTCAATTTAGAAAAGATTTCTGGGCCTCCCTGGTGGCACAAGGGGTTAAGCACCACACCGTGGAGTATCTGCAGCCATTGCAACACAAGTTTGATCCACGGCCAGGGAACTGACCCACATGGCACAGCAGACCTCTCCTGCCTGGCTTGCTACTCCCCTCAGCAGAATATTTTAGTAGATCCACCTGCTCTATTCCCCACACTGTCTCTGGTGAATCCTCTCACCCCCAACACCTCTGGCCTGTACCCCAGTTCTTGTATGCATAAATAAATAAACCTTTAAAAAAAAAGAAAAGATTTCTACTTTTGGATTGCAGGGCAAGCCTGCAACCCGAAGTGTCTCCACCGCAAACTGACTCAATTCTAGATCCCCTCACTTCATCTTTTCACACCGAGAAATCAATACATAAGTCACATTAGAAGTAAATATATTTAATTTCAAGAGTTTCATAAAGTGAAGCTAGAAGCAAAATATTCAAACTCAAAAAAACCAAGTATGATCTAATTCTAATATAATGTTTACCTAGATTATTATAAAGCCAACATATTTCCTGATATTGAAATGGAAAGGAAGTAGAAGCCAAGAATAAGGGGACTTTGAGGGGTGATTAGGGGGTGGGAGAGTAACAAACCAAATTGAGAGAAAGGCAAAGAATCAGTTTATATTTATTGTTACAGATAATACTTTAAAAAAGATGAAGCTGCTGTATATTTTCTTTCCCTGACTGCACCCATTTTCCACCAGTCCAATCACCAGAAAATTTATAAGCTCATAAAGAAATGAACAATGAACAAAAACATCAGAATGTTATCTCCTACTTTCTAAAGCTTTTAAAAAATATTTAAAAAAATGTAATTAGCTTTTTTTTTTTTTGTTATAGGCTTTTTGAAAAGCAGTTTTTATCTACCACTTATTTGACATAAAATATTGGAAACTTTGCTGATTGTAGAGCACTCCAGAATATTTCCCTCCAAATTCTAACCCTGGTACCCTAATTGGGTGCTGAGCAAACCTTAGAGTAGCTAAGAATATCTAGGTCTTCAGTTTTGAAACAGACTTGAAAGGCAAACTAAGGGTCTGCCTTATTTATTTTTTTTTGTTATTTGTTTGATGGATTTTTTTCCTGTTCATGTGGTTTTTATCTGTGTGGTATCTGAAAATACAACCAGTACTTGGGGACAAAGATATCTTTCAAAAGAGTGGTTTTACAAGCTATCCAGTATTAAACCCCAGTTGTGATTCAGTGACAAAAAACATTTTTAAAGTCTTCCTTCTTTCCTACTTGGGAAAATTCCATGCTGATTTTACTGAGCTTTACAATGATTTCTTATATTCTTCAATAAATTACTTTTAGCTTTTGTACTGAAGATATCATGATTAAATCAAGGAGGAATATTCACTATTCATCTATTTTTAAGTGTGGGAGTTGTATCTGTAGCATGTTTTGAGTAATTTACTAGCCAAGAAATATATTGTTACTGGGGCCTCCCTGGTGGCCCAGTGGGTTAAGCAATGCACTATGAAGCAAACCACAGCCACTGCGACATGAGTTCGATCCCTGCCAGGGAGGAGACTCACATAGCACCGCAGACCTCTCCTGACTTGCTCACTGCTCCCCTCAGCAGTGCATTTCAGTCCATCTGCCTGTTCTGTTCCCCACTCTGTCTCTGGTGAATCCTCTCACCAACCCCCTCTGGCCTGTACCCGGGTGCTTGCATGCATAAATAACTCACACTGGAATGTCCACATAAGCTTGATGTCCAAAATAAGCCATTGTGGTTCTGAAATCAAGTCGTGTTCATCCAGCAGCATGCAGCATGTTCTGAAGTGAATTCTACTGGCATATTCTTGAAGTAAAAGAAATTTAGTTTATTTCAGCAGCATCACTTTAAGGCATGCTGAACTCCACTGAAGCCTTTCTCTCACAAATTCACTTTTGAGCCCAAACTAAGCGAGATAAATTATATACCCAAAGGTATTTTTCAGAGAAAATTATTAGGGAATGAAAAATAGAGATCAGCTCTCAATGGCCTCAGCAAACTTCTCTGCATCATCACTATTGCTGTCCCTTAAATTAGATTTTCAGCAAGATCTTCTATTGCTATGCAGAGCTTGGTCTTGGTACATTATATACCATGGACCTGTGGACAGCAAAACAAGCAATTAGTTCAGCTCAGATGGGAGTGTAATTCTAGTGTAAACTTGTTAAGACTTTGGATTACAGTACTAATAAATAATAAATCATAAGTTGATGATAAATTTTATTTCTTTGAAGTACCCTATTTCATTTTGATCTAGAGGCAGTATTGCATCTACAGAGTGGTTTTTGTTGCATTAGGAATTGGGTCAAATAAGAAGGACTTTTAGGGGGATATAAATTCTCATGCTGTTGATTCAATACTCCATGCCAATTCCCCTTCTCCACTCCTAAGTACATGTAATTTGAAAAAAAATCAATCTGATATTTTTGATACCCAGCACCTTCTGCTATCACAAAATAGAGATTGCTGGGTTGGATTTTATGTGGCCTAACTTGGAGTTGAAATAACAGAAGGCTTCTCACTCAGCAAAAATAACAAAAAAAATGAAACATTTTACCTCCAACTATAGAAGAGTGATGTGGGACTTGAAAAGTCAGAATTGCTTGTGTCCCAGCAATTAAGAGTAGCTATCTATATCAGATTCCACACCCCAAAGTTAGCCTAGAGATAGACACACTTTCGAGGGTGCGAGGTATCATTTGCTTCTCATAGGAATCAGTCATTACTGTCCTCTGAAATGACATCCAAGAAAAACAAGCACAATAAATTTTGTTATCCATAAACTTTTTCTTTATGGTATTATATCACTAGATTCTTTTCTGCTGTAAAACAGGAAACATGTGAGCAACTATGAAAATATTCTAGTGTCCTTGAGAGACTATTTACAAAAATAGAGAAGGACCTCGAAAATGACTAGGCCTGAAATGTCTACCTAAAACCCAGAGGCAATCACTAAGTTATTGGAAGTTGGCATTTGATTTTATTAACTTTATGAATTCACGATGATAACTTTTTCACTGACGCTTTTATTATATCCATATCTTTTAGACAAAGTTTTGTAATGAGAAATGGAAAAGGCACAAGGAGAAAATGGAACCCCGAAAACAGAATAAGGAAGGAGAGAAAGAATGATTACAGAAACATATCGTCAATGCCATTTTGCCAAAGACCATCAAGAATACACTAAAACTGAACAGGTCAATGACTCATTATAACAAAGTCAAATGCATACCATGTGCAAGTGGGGTTTGCCATGGACATCTCTGTAAATCACAGTAGAAAGGGACTTGTATTATATGATTTGGGGACATTTTCAAGGACTTATTTCTTTGTTCTGAATTGGATACTATCAAGAAGTGGTGACCAATATCACAATTGGTCAACTTCATAACTCTTCACTAGAAATAGGGCAAACTCAATCAAGGCTAAAGTTGTTTAAAAAAAAAAATTATAGTGTTTGTATTAGTCATTCATTCAGATTAGCCCACATGTATTATTGGTGTTAGGTCACTTTGATATTTGGTTACTCTTAAAGGTTTGGTTACTCTTAAAGGTTTGTATGTATTTGTACATGATTGTGGAAATATTTATTTTGTCTTGTCTATGATCAGTGTCTTTGTCTGATTTTGGTGTTCTGTGAAAATGTTAAACTCAACAGAAGAAAGTCTTGCTGTGAGTGCCAGGCTGGCTCTTTACATGCCAGGAAATGCTTTTCTACCTCCTGGTAACAACAGAAGAAGTGCTAAGCTCCCCTGGTGGCACAGGGGTTCAAATCTCAGCACTATCAAGCTGTCACCAGCAGCCTGAATACAATCCCTCATAGGAAGCTGACCCACTTGACACAGCAGACCTCGCCTGTCTTACCCACTGCTCCCCTCAGCAGTGTATTTCAGTGGATCTTCCTGTTATGCTACCCACTCTGTCTCTCAATCCTCTTAGACAACTAGAACTATGGTCTACACCACAGTTCTTATCTGCATAAATGAATAAAAAATAAAATCTTAGGGTCTCCCTGGTGGTGCAAGGGATTAAGTCGCAGCACTAAGAAGCTATCGGCAGCCACTATATATAGCACAAGTTCTATCCCCAGTCAGAGAGGTGACCCATAAGGCACGCAGACTTCTCCTGTCTCACCCATTGCTCCCCTCAGCAGTGTATTTCAGTAGAGCTTCCTGTTCTGCTCCACACTCTCTCTGGTGAATCCGCTCACCACCACCCCCACCTCTGGCCTTCACCCCAGCTCTTATATGCATAAATTTAAAAAAAATCTTTCAAAAATGTAAGTACTAATTTCTTCTACCTAAACAGTAATCGTTTATGAGTCAAATATAGTGAAAACTTTCATTACACAGTGGCACTTTACACTGCCATTCAATTTAATCTTCCAATAACTGTGTGAACACTCTGTCCCCATTTACCACAGGAAGGAACTCAGGTATGGAGAGTCTGGATTTCTACCGGTCCATGGTCTGTATGACTTCAAAGGCCAGAGTCTTTTCTTTTTTTAGATTTATTTTTATTTATTTATGTATACAAGAACTGGGGCACAGGCCAGAAGTGTAGATGGGTTGGGTTGAGAGGATTCACCAGAGACAGTAGGGAACAGAACAGGCAGACAGACTGAAATACACTGGTGAGGGGAGCAGTGGGCAAGGCAGGAGAGGTCTGCTGCGCCATGTGGGTTCCCTCCCTTCCAAGAGATCAAACTCATGCCATAGTTGCTGGTAATAATTTGATAGTGCTGAGACTTTAACCCCTGCACCTTTAGGGCCTCTTTTCAAAGGCTAGATCCTAAATCACAGTGTCATTTTCCCAACACACAGTGAGTAAACATTTCTGTCCCTACAGTCAGCTTCAATATTTTGAACAAGTAATTTTCTGCTATTATAAAAGGACTTAGCTCTCCTCCCTGTTGCTCTGCTGATCATCTACATTTTTCCACTGCTAAACCATTTTATAACTTGTACCCATCTCCACAAAATGTAAGATACAAAAGAGTAAAGTTAATCTGGATAACTATAATGTAAAGCAGTGGCCTGAAAAGTAGGATTGCCAGATTTAATGCACTTGTATGTACATTCACACAAACACCACTCACACAGGCACACAATACCCAGTTAAATCCTAATTTCAGATAAACAATGAAAACCAGGTTTTGAATAGATGTGCCCCCCAAATACTGTATGGGTCATATGTACATTAAAAAATTATTTGTTGTTAATGTGAAGTTTAGATTTAACTAAATGTCTATCAGTGTTTTTATTTTCTTCTTGCTGAGGTAACATTGATGTACAACATTGTATGACTTAGAGTTATAGGTTCACACCTTTCAGGTGTATGTCACTATGTCACACCTACCACCAAGACACTGAAAGTCCTCCCTCACTGGGATCCTTCCCCACTTAAATGTCTTTCATTTTAATTGACAACTCTCCCTTAAAAATTCAGTGAAACATTAAAATTTTTCAGGCATAGATTTAATTTAATTTTGACACTTTCCTGACTATTTAAGGACAGAAATTATCTACCTGCTCCTTAAAGGCTGAAAAGTCTACCACATTTACTTCTGCTTCCCCCACATTTAGCATGAATAATCTTTATAGATTTATGAACTATAGGAACTACTACATTTAAAGTCTACAAATAACATCAATACACCATTGGTTGACTAAAGATAGACACATGATTATTACAAATTATAAGAAAATCCAGCTTTATATTCTTTTAAGATTAAAGATGCAGTGTCCTGCATTCCCTCAGTCAGCCTTCATGGTGCCACAACTATGCACCGAGTTTTATGATACAAAGAGAATCTTCCAGTTTAATGAATGTTAAAGTGAAGAGGAAAACAGATTAGCTAATCTAACAGACATCTCCCAAAACATTCATCTTTGTTTATCAAATATTTATTGAACATTTATTCCTTGATTTTGTGAAATAAATATGCTTTAGCTATTTGTTCGTGAGAACATGTAATTAGTTCCTTCTTTGGCATCTTCTGGGCCATTGACTTCTGCCAGTCATGGCAGTCTGGTAGGAATTTAGTAGGCATCTTACTATGACTGCATCTCAAACAAGCACACCTTTGTTGCAGAGTAAGATTTTGACTTCTCAAAGGCCAGAGGTTTTCAACTATACCAAATAATAATTTAAGGTTTGGTCATCACAGAACAGACCAATAATCTAAACAATGAGGAAGGACATGATTTGAAATCATTTGTTGAAAAAAAGAGAGCAAGATTTTTTTGGGGAGGGGCAGGGGGTAAGGAACAGACTTATTAGCAACTTTAAGCTCAAAACAAAAACTAGGATCAACTACTAAAGGGAAACAAAAGAGAAAAGTAATCTTAAATATAACCCACTAATTACATTCCCAGGAAGCACTAACTGAATATAGTATGGTCTGTAACTCAGATTTATTTTCCTAGTTTATGGCACATATGTGCAACCACATTCTATGAATACTAAATAATATTTGATTGCCTGGAACATCTTTGATTAATTAAACAACAAAAACTTCTAACAGTTGCTTTTCACCGAGTTCAAGGAGTACCTAAAAGATTCTCTGGAGCAGCATAAGCACCTGAGGTAATGATCTGAAATATAGTAAGGGGAATTGCATTCCACAGTGAGAAACTCTGATGAAACTTTCTAGCACCATGCAGTGTTTGGCATACGAGAAAAGCGCAATAAATATTGAATGAACAGTATGACTGAAGACAGTCTGTAGCTACACCTCTGATGAACAGGAATGAAACATGAGGTAAAAGGTAGAGATAGAGATGTTCAAAATTTCTGGAGATTGCTTCCTGATCCTCTAGACTGTCTGGGGACTGTGAAATCTGTACTCCAAATATTTATAAGAAAAGAAAAGACCTACCCAAGGACAATGAATTACTCTCTGTTGTTTTAGTGAACATTGCACATTCAGTCCTCTGCCCTCATTCTCTAACATCTTTTGCCCATCTTAGTAGCCTGGAAATGTTGCATGGACCCTTCCAATGATGTTTACAAACAGAGTCACCCTATATGATCTTAGGTTGGAAGGACTTATGACTTTCACTTTAGACCATTGGTGAAATAACTACACCAAGACACTAAACTGTGACTTGAGTAGTCATGATTTGTAGGTAGGATCAAATTGCATGCGGTAGCGAGAAATACTAGTGCTACCTTTTTTTTTTTTTTTAATTTGTCTTCCCAATAGGTCAGTAAAATGACGTGGCAGTTGTTTCCTTGTCCAGTCCTGGACCACCACAAGAGAGAAATCTTGACTCTTTCTTAGACTTAAATTTTACTAGAATCCAAAGTAAAGAAAGCAGTTTTAATTCTCAATGTCTCCACTAATGACTTTGTCAATACTTTCCCATTATTTATTATGCTTTTATCTTAATAGTTTTAAAGCAGATTGTGAAAACAATTCCAATGTGCAATATGAGTAATTGAGGTATGGGGCCCTCCCTGGTGGTGCAAGTTGTTAAGACAGCACTATGAAGTTATTCACAGCCACTATAGCATGAGTTTGATCCCCGGCCAGGGAGATAACCCACTTGGATGGCAGACCTCTCTTGTCTGCTGCTCCCCTCAGCAGTGTATTTCAGTAGATCTACCTGTTCTGGTCCCTATTTTGTCTTTCTGGTGACGCCTCTCATTCCCACACCTCTGACCTGTTCCCCAATTCTTGTATGCATGAATAAATAAATCTTTAAAAAAATAAGTTAATAAATTGAGGTACAAGGGCCTCTCTGATGGTGCAGTGGGTTAAGCAATGCACTATAACGCAAACTGCAGCCACTGCAGCACGAGTTCGATCCCTGCCGCCAGCCAGGGAGGGGACCCACATGCACAGGCAGACCTCTCCTGCCTTGCCTGCTGCTCAGGTGTGTGTGTTTCCTCAGCAGTGTTTCAGTCAGTCTGCCTGTTCTGCGCCCTACTCTGTCTCTGGGGAATTGTCTCACCGCCCTGGACTCTGGCCTGTGTCCCAGCTCTTGTCTGTATAAATGGATAAATCTTTAAATAAATGAATGAATGAATGAGTTGAGGTACAAAAAAAAAAGAAGTGAAGATTATAAATTATATATTAAGCACCATGTATGACATTCAAATACGTTTTATCATTTACTATTCAAAACAACCAGAAAATTAGGATGTATTATACCCAATTTCAAGGCAAAGATACTCAGTTCCACGTTTGACTAGATAAGTTGTCCCAAGTAATCCAGTTAGAAATTGCACTTTGAAAGTATTAAAAACCATGATCCAAATAAAACTGCTCTGTGCTGTTCTATTTGAAATCATGACTTGGGCAGATACTATTTAGTTTTTTTTGTTTTCTTTCTTGTTGTTTCTCTTGTATGCATCTATGCTATGCTAGTGTTACAAGTCCCAACCCAAAAGAGTGGGTTCTTCGCCCTTTAGGGAAAGAATTTGCCAGAGAGCACAGGTGTAGTTAGATCAGGCAAGGCTTTATTAGAGACTCCTGCCAGAAGGAGCCAGTGTGGGAAAGGAAAATCCAGCCTGGCTCCTCAAAGGCAGCCAGTTGATATTTAAAAGGTAAGTCCATGAGGTCAGAAGGCAGCAGCTGCACCACCATTCTGGGACTGCCGTATCCAGGCATGCGCAGATGGCAGTCTCCAGCTGCGCATGGGCTCTCTGCTGTCTCCTCCAGGAAATTCTGAGATGCTCCTTAGTCACTTTTTGTTTAGCCTGGAGCCTGATGGTCAATGTGTTACAGGGCAAACCTGATATGAAATGGATTGCCTGATTGTGGGTCCTCATATGTTTTGGGTTTTTTTTTAAAAGACTTTATTTATTTATCATAAAGGAGCTGGGGTACAGGCCAGAGGCACGGGTGTGTGTGTGTGAGAGAGGATTCACCAGAGACAGAGTAGGGAGCACAACAGGCTGATGGACTCAAATACTCTGCTGAGGGGAGCGGCGCGAGAGACAAGAGAGGTCTGCTGCGCCATCTGGGTCACCTCCCTGGCCAGGGATCGAACTGGCACTATAGTAGCTGCGGAAGCCCCACAGTACTGCGCTCAACCCCTCGCACCACCAGGGAGGCCCCTCACCTGTTTTTATTTTTTTTAAATAGACTATAATAAGACTCAACTGCAGGCACACACAAAAAGGTTCGTATTTACAAAAGAAGGGGAAGTGAAATAATGAATAACTCAGGGAGAGGGAGGAAGATAAATTGGTGAATGTGTCCTACCAGTTCTGCTGAGCTGGCACCCCAACAGCATGCCGAGAGCCGGTGAAAAGCCAAGAGCTCCCGGAAGGCCCACATGTCTGGTTATATACCAAACCTGGCTGCTTAACTCCACCCTCAGGTCCCAGCAATCCTCCCTCCGTGATGATGACATTATGGGATTTGTAGTTCTCGGTGTCTTGGCTCTTTGGTCTGGAGTGGGGGGTGATGTCCATAAAACCTGTTGTGAACTTCATTCTGGGCATCCTTCCCCCCCAACAATGTCCCTTTTTTGCTTTTTGCCACCATTCCTATGGTAACGAAGGTCAAATGTGTGGATGCTTATGCTCAGCCCCACCCTCCCTTGGGTGGAGTAAGGAACCTGGATCCTCCCCTTTTCCTGGGGACCACCCTGTTACAAGTGTGGTGGGCCAAATTGTTTGGGCAGGACTCACCAGTCCCTGATTTAGTCTGTTCAAACCGGACTTGGGGCAGCTCATCCTGCCGGCTGGTGATTTCTTTTACTTACACTGTCTCCCTAAGATATTTACTGATGTTACATTTAAGCTTGTTTCACTAAAATTGTCTGAGTGCAAAACCTCATGAAAGCAAAAATCCAAGGTATACATCATAAATCCATTTTCTTTACAAAAATGCAAAAGAAGTGTGCTTCCTGGAGAAAGTTCTATATTTTTCCTTCACTTTTGTGGGACAAGGGACATCTCTATGTTTTTATTGTAGGATTTAAAGTATGTACCACTGGTAAGAAATACAGGAAAGAGTGACTCTAAGAGAGAGATAAAATTGAATGACATCGAATTGCTCACAGCGTGGGAACATAGTTTATTTATTCACACATCAGTGCTGCTGAATCCTTGGAGGGAGTTTACAATTCCTCCTTCTCTCTTTGTGGGAACTTCTCTCTTGATCGGTGTAATTCCTGATTCAACCCAGCGCTCTGCACATCCCATTTCTCCTTCTTACGCCATTAAAACAATGAATCAAAAAAAGCTTCTATTCAACTTGTTCTGAGATCAAGGCAAGCGAAGTTGGGTCTATTCTGAGCAGATCATTAGAAGCAGGGCAAGTGGGGCTGTGGATCAGCCATTTGGATAATGGTTCACTGCCCCCTAAGGAGAAATTTACCAAACCAATTTCATAGGAATCACTTTGCCCTCCTGCCCCTTTAATCTGGATGGCGTAAATCAATTTCAATGAAATCATTTCAGTTAATCATTCCTGTATAACGTGCTTTGTTGCATGGATGTGAGTTTTATCAGGTCAACCCCCAAATGCTTCAGAGGTGCTTATGCTGTCAAACCAAACTGCCTGAAATGATTGGCCCAGCCAGGGTTATGCAGAGACTGAGACTAAACTTGGAATGAATTTTCTCATTCCTAAACCAGTATTCTGTCCTCTCTCACTACCTGACTTTTTACTCTAATAAAATTATTAGAGTTCATTTGTGGATTAAAAACCCTAAGACAAAATGAAACCTCCCTAAAGGCAACAAAGGTTAAAGGGGGAGAAACTGGTGCATTTGTGTGCTGGTTACTACAGAAGGACAAACCATCTTTCTGAAAGCAATGTTCTTCTCCAGCAAAAAGCCTTTCTAATAGCTCTCCACCCATAGAGATTAAAAGGCTTCAAGACTGTACAAATAACAATAATCAGATCGGAAACTGTTAAAAATGTAAGACAGATAAACCCAATGAGAAATCTTCAGAGGGAAGCAAACACAAATTGCATCAGAGAAAATGTCAGTGAAGCTATTTTCTCTCAAAGCTATGTTGTTGTTCTTGTTTTTCCCCACTTCAAGGGAGGAAAAGGCACTGATTAGAAACAGAAAATTCCTGTGTATTTTAAACAGAAAAGGGCCTCTCTCTCTCTCTCTCTCTCTCTCTCTCTCTCTCTCTCTCTCTCTCTCTCTTTCTCTCTCTCTCTCTCCTGTCATTGGGAGTTTGAGGCTTACTCTGCATCTAACTCTCTACCGGTAGCTTGCCTTGCCTTGATTGTTCTTAAAAAATTGAGACCAAAAAATATAATGTCAGTCAGGTAGAAAAGTAAATGTTAAATACCGGAACAAATTTAAAATGAGGAAATACACAAGATTAAAACCCGCTCAAAACTGAGCTGTCCAACCTCAGGTAAGATACTGATTTATATCACATTGCCTCACTGGGGTCAAAGGGTTTCTGCTCACTAATCTACCTGTCCCGGAGCCCAGCCAGACCTGAGCCTCTCCCTGTAATTCATCCCCGAAAGCTTTGATTACATGGGAAAAGATGAAATGATACTGTGATGCAGACAAAAATTGTTTTTCTGCCTTGACATAAACACTTGCATTTAATACCTCCCTTAGTCATTGACACACTTTTTAAAAGTTTTATGGAGGTAAAATTTACATATCACAAAGTGTACCATTTTAATTGGACAATTCTGAGATGTCTAGGAAGTTGTGTAACCATCACTACAATATTTTTTCTTTGTCTTCCCGCAGTTTGGATATAATCTGTCTAGGTACATTTATTTGGTGTTTTTCCTCCTTGATGTTCTAGGAAGCTTCTGGATCTACGGTTACCTGACTACTAGCTTTTGGCCATTATTGTTTCACATAATTGTTACACTCCATTCTCTTCTGATATACATGTTGTTGGTATCATTTAATAAGGTGTAGGGTAAATGAAGATTATCAGGCTTTTTCGCCCTCCCATCATTAGCGTCAGAGATAGACACCTGTGGTCCTGCACTCATGCCTGATGGTGGGCACCTGAAGTAGGGTGTGCGCATCTGGGCTGAGACACCGAGCAGTTAAAGGCAGTGTCACAGGGATGCCGAGAGTAAGCAGGAGAAGAGAAGCAAGGCAGAAGCAGGAATGATGATGCAAGAAGCAACCCAGAGAGTGAAGATTCGCTAGGTACTAGGAGACCTGCCAGCTTCCTGACCCTCCAGTCCCTCTACCTGCCATGTACCTTGTCGCCTCTGATGCAGAAAGATTAATAAAAGCCTGAAAAAGCCACCGAGGGCTCCAGGACTCCTCCTTTACTCTGCTTGGATCCACTGCTCGGATCATGGAGAACTCTCCCCGTGACTTCCTAACGCCACATAGGGTTAAAATATAACCACCCCTTCCCCAGCAGGAAGTTTGGGAAGCTTGAATAGAAAAAGGGAATGGATAAGGTTGCTATGGAAATCAAGGAATCAGGCCATGAGACTGAGATGGATCACCTTGACCCTGAATGCTGAGGCAGGGTCAGGACACATTCTGTGTCAAAGGCCAATACCCAAGACCAGACATCCCAACAACAATCAGCCCAAACTGACTCCACAGTCATGAAAAGCCTGCAAAACTAGTTATCAAAGGGATCCCAAAACATTTCTTTGAGTACAGACCCCTCCTATTTTTCTCTGAGAAGGGTATGTCAATAAAAACCTTTTTCTGTTCTCCACTCTATCTCTGGTTAATTTGTTCACCCCTGAGCCTCCAGCCTCACCCCAATCTTCTCCCCAAAATGCATAAAGAACTCCTTTTGCAATTGCCCCCCAGTTCTTGCACATCCTACTGTTTTGATACTCTTATTTCTCTCTGCATTTTATTTTATTTTTAAAGATTTATTAATGCATACAAGAGCTGGGGTATAGGCCAGAGTTGTAGGGTGTGAGAGGATTCACCAGAGGGAGTAGGGACCAGAAGAGGCAGATGGACGGAAATACACTGCTGAGGGGAGCAATGGGCGAGGCAGGAGAGGTCTGCTGTGTCATGGGGGTCAGCTCCCTGGCCAGGGATCAAACTCATGCTGTAGTAGCTGCGGATAGTTTCATTGTGCTGAGTCTTAATTCCTTGCACCACCAGGGAGTCCCTCTCTGCATTTTAGATGGAAAGTTTCTACTGTCCCCTATTCATGCTCAATTCGTCTCTCTGTAGCTATTGCCAGTATACTGATGAGTTCATGGAGCATTGTTCAGTACTGTTACTGGGTATTTTATCACTAGAATTTCCTCTGGAGCTCTGGATTCTTTGAGTTTCCACCTCTTCCACTACTCATTTGTTCTTGTATGGCATCTTCTTTTCCTGTTGTGGACTTAACATGTTAATCATAGTTATTAAAAATTCCCTGTCTGGAAATTTCAATTTCAGTATTTTTGTCATATTTCAGTCTGATTTTTCAGTGTTTTTTTTTTTTTTTTCTTTTCCCTCCTGGCATGCCCTGTCACTTTCTGTTGAAAGCAGAATGTGTTATATGGGGGTAAAAGGAGTTCATGTAAATAGACCTTTACTGTGAGGATTTATGGTGACCTTCCTGTGACACAGGCTATTTTTTGTTTGCTTTATGTAGCTTTAGGTTTGACATTCAAATCCATGTTTTTATTTTTCTCTCAAACGTTTATTTTGGGGCTTCCCAAAGTACTCCTCCTCAGAAAGACTCTTCTCCTAGTGTGATTCACCAGTACTAGGCTGGGGTTTTTTCAGTGTGATAATAAGGAGTGGATGAAGGAAAGTAGACTGTAATTTTATAATTAAATCTCAGTCTTTCAATGGGTCTGTTTGTTGAAGCACTGACCTTTATAAATGTTTCTTTAATGGTATAAATTTTCTTCCCTATCTCTTGTTCAATATGTAGCCATAACATTTCCATCCTATTTCCTTGAAGCCCTGATCCCTTTTTTTGCTCATAGGTAATAAGGAGACCAAAAGGGGTTGGTGTAGAAAGAATGAGCTTTCCCTAACTGGGATGAGAATCTCCTCCTCTGGATCATAGACTATAGGACATACTTTACCGTGATTTATGTGTTAATCTTTTTGGGCTATTGTAACAAAATGTCACAGGCTGTGGCTTAAACAACAGACATTATTTCTCAAAGTTCTGGAGGCTGGGAAGTTCAAAGTCGAAGTTCAGGCCAACTTGATTCCCTAGTGAGCCTTCTCCCTGGCTTGCATTTAGCTTCCTTCTCATTGTATCCTCACATGGAAAGAGAAAGTGAGAAATAGAGGGTTTGAGCATGAAAGAAAGACAGAGAGAGAGAGAGACAGAGAGCTGAGGCAAGCTTTCTGATCCCTTTTAAGGTTGCTAATCCCATTACTGAAACCATCTTGGTGACCTCGTCTAAACCTAATTACCTCCCACAAACCCCATCACCAAATACCAACACATTGAGAGTTTGGGCTTCAAACATGAATTGGAGGGAGGAAGTACACAAAAGTGAGTCTTTTCCCCAGGTCAGAAATGTGAAGCAATATTTTCTTAGATCTTAAAGTCCGCAGCTTCTGGAAGGAAAGCCCCCAAAAGTTTGATCACTCCCTAAGCCTGTAATATCAGAATTTTCACTGTCACACTACTTCATATTCAGTATGATGATGAAAAAGTAAAATAATATAAAGGATAACTACAAGGAACAAATCACTCCAAGTCTGGGTAACAGCCAAACACAGTCAGGAGGGTGTTGAGGGTCGAGTCCCTGGCACATTCAGTTTCACAGGTATGTTGGTTCAGCATAGACACTTCTAACAGGGAGAAGAAAATGAAAACACACCAGCATGCCAGACCAGGATTGATATTCAACCCATCACCACTTAAACTTTTCACAGAACTGCACTCGCTGCAAACCTCATTCACATAAATAGAACTTAACCCTGGGACATTTAGCTCAAGGGCTCCATGCCTTTATCCCCCCGACTGAAGTTAAAGCCCCAAATAAATTTTTGCTGTACTATCCAAGCTATAGCAATTCTGCTGTAATGTCGGAGCCATAAAATGACAACTGTAACACTTCTGCTAAGATACCAACCTGTAATACTTGAGCCGTAACCTGGTGGCTGTAAGTTGACCAGACTTTGGTGTTGCGGTGAACCGTGGTTAATTCTGCATGTCAACTACGCTAGGTCCTGGTGTCCAGTTGTTTCTTCAGTCATCGGCCTAGCCATTTGCTATGAAGTTAATTTGTAGATGCTATTAACATGTAAATTAGTAGATTCTGGGTAAAGCAGATTGCTGTCCAGTGTGGGTGGCCTACATCAGTTGAAGACTGTTAGAGTCTGCTGAGGAGGCAGGAATTCAATCTACAAATTAGCTTCATATTCAAGAAAATAACATCAGCTGTCATCTGAAGTTCCCAAATACCAACCTGTCCTCCCAAGTTCAAAACTATCACCCCCACACTTGGTGTATGTCAATTGTGAATTTTTTTTTTTTTTTGGCTGACTGGTATTCCATTGTATAATTATAACATAGTTTTTTTTTACCCATCTGTCCAATGAAGGGCATTTAGGTTAATTACAGTTTGGGGTAAATTATGAATAGAGCTGCTACAAACATTTGTATCAATATAAGTTCATTTCTCTCTGGTAAGTATTCAGTGTTGGGGTTGAAACGTTATAAGGTTGGTGCATTCTTAACACAGTAGGAAACTGTCAAAAGATTTATCTTGGTAGCTCTACTATTTTCCAATTTCTCTGTATTCTTGTCAATATTTGTTATTATCAGTACCATTTACTTTAGCTATTAGAGTAGGCTTGTTATCTCAGTGAAACTTTAATTTGCATTCAGCATAATTAATGATGTTGAATGTCTTTTCATGTGCTTATTTCCCCAACTATTATTTCTCTTTGGTGAACTGTCTTTTCAAGTTCTTTTCTCACTTGCAATTGAGTTTTTTGTTTTCTTGTTGTTGAGTTTAATGGTTCTTTATTTGTTCTGGTTACAAGTTCTTTGTTGAATCTGTAATTTGTAAATATTATCACCCAGTTTGTAACATGTTTATTCATTCTCCTAAAGAGCTCGCTAAATTCACTTACTAAACAGTATGATTCTGTTTAAACTAGAACCATGCTATTGGCATGGTGTGAAAATAGAATTGTAGACCAATGGAATAGAATAGAAATAAATTCTCACATATAGAATAGAATAGAATAGAATAGAATAGAATAGAATAGAATAGAATAGAATAGAATAGAAATAAATTCTCACATATAGAATAGAATAGAAATAAATTCTCACATATATGGTCAAATGAATTTTTATAACAGTTGAAAGATTATTCACTAGAGGAATGGGTATCTCTTCAGTAAGTAGTGCTGGGAAAACTGTATATTTACAGTGAAGAAATGAAACTGGACCCATAACTAATACCATATACCAAAAATAGCTCAAAAATACCAAAGACCTAAATGAAAATACTAGGACTAATAAATTTTAGAAAATCACATAGGGGAAAAGTTTCACAACATTGTTATTGGTTATAATTTCTTGGATATGACACTAAAGGCACAGGCAACAAAAGAAAGAATGGACAATTTTGACTTCAGGAAAATTAAAACTTGTGTGCATCAAATATTATCAAGAGAGTAAAGAGCCAACCAACAGAATAGGAGAGAATACTTATAAATCATATATCTGGTAAGGGATTAATATACAGAGGACTCCTAAAATTCAACAAACAAAACCAAACAATCCAAGTCATAGTGGGGCAAAGGACTTGAATTGACATTTATCCAAAGAAGATAGCCAATAAGTACATGAAAAGATGTTCAACATCACTCTTCATTAAGCAAATAAAAACTACTTCATACATATTTATTTACTTACGCATACAAGAACTGGGGTATAAACTGGAGGTGTGGGGGTTGAGAGGATTCACCAGAGACAGAGTGGGCAACAGAACAGGCAGACAGACTGAAATACACTGCTGAGGGGAGCAGCAGGAAAGACAGATGGGGTCTGCTGAGCCATGTGGGTCACCTCCCTGGCGAGCATCAGGGACAAAATTTGTGCTGCAGTGGCTGCAGTTTGCTTCATAGTGCTGTGCTTAACCCATTGTGCCACCAGAGAGGCCCTCTCACATATATTTAATGACTGCTATCAAAAATTAATAGGAAATAAGTGTGGTGACAATGTAGAGTAATTAGAACACTTGTGCATCACTGATGGGAATGTAAAATGATACAGTCACTGTGGGAAAGTGTGGCAGTTTTCCAGACATGAAAATAGAATTACTGTATGCTCTACCAATTCCATTTGGTCATACATACCCAGAAGAATTGAAAGCAATGTCTCTAAACACACCCACAAAGCAGCATTATTCATAGTAGTTAAAAAATGAATATAGCTCAAATGCCATTGACAGATGAATAGGTAAGCAAATGTATCATCTCTATATAGATATATACAATGGAATATTATTCAGCCTTAAAAAGTGAGGAAGTTTAAGCATATGCAGTAATTTATATGAACACCGAGGATATTATGAAAGTTGAAATAAACCAGCCACAAAATGAAAAATACTAATGATTCCCCTTCCATAAGGTACAGTAGTCCAAATCCTGAATGTAGTAGAAATATAGAAAGTAAAATAATGGTTTTCAGGAAGGAATGGGGAGTTATTATTATAATCAGTATAGTTTCAATTTTGCAATATGAAAGATTTCTTGACATAGATGATGATGATAGTTGTGGAATATTATAAATATATTCAATACCACTGAGCTATATGCTCAAAAATGGTTAAGGTGGAAATTTTTATGTTACATGCATTTTACCATAATAACAAAGAAAATAGTACATAGACAACTATGTGATTAAAATTTAACAAGCATTCTTATTGAAACTGCTGGAAATATTAACTGAAATAGCTTTGTTGGAAAAGAAGTTGATATTACCTACTTTGTTTTATATTCTATAGTCTACAATTCCACCAATAGATATATATCCTAGAAAAAAATCTTGCATTTGTGTAGTTAAAAATATATTTTTTCAGTAGAATAAAATATACAACCTTGAAATAGACTCAAATGCATATACGAATGCGGTATATGATAAAAACCTCAAATCAGTGGAAGAAGATTGACTTTATGATTGTTGCCAAGATAACCGTTCACTGACTTGGAAAAAGATACAAGCAGATCCATATCTCACACTAATCACAAAAATAAAGTTTGAATGATTTATGTATATACATGTAAGATATTGAATCATATAAAAATAAAACATGATTAAATTAACTTCAAAGTGGATGAAGACTTCCTAACAATGACTCAAAATGCAGAGAAAATAAATATTACATTTGAACCAAATAAAGACTGAAATTTCATGTGACACAAAATACCAAAATTAAAATCCAAAGACAACTTAAAAACAAAGGGAAAATATTTGCAGCATATACTACAAAGGTCTAAATAACTGTTGATAATCGAAAGACAAAGTATCAAAATCCTCATAGAGAACTCTGAAAAAGATGTAAATAGCAAATCACAGAAAGAAATGTAATAGTCTTGGGTCCTCCCTGGTGGCACAAGGTGTTGAGCGCCACACTAGGGGGCTTCTACAGACAAGTTTGATCACTGGCCAGGGAAGCAACCCACATGGCAATGCAGACCTCTCCTGTCTCGCCCACTGCTCCCCCCAGCAGTGTATTTTAGTCTATCTGCCTGCTGTTTTTCCCACTCTGCCTCAGGTGAATCCTCTCACCACCCATGCTTCTGGCCTGTACCCCAACTAGTGTATGCATAAATAGAGTCTTTAAAAAAAAAAAGAAATGTAATAATCTTAAAACATGGGAAATACTCAAATTCCATCATAATATATTGGTTTAACATCATCTTCATTGGTCATTGGTCATCTTCAAGGTCATTATTTCAAGTTGTTAGCCATAATCTAAAGGTCTATCTGATAGGGGAAGTAGTTGATTTATTTCAAGTCTATCAGTTAAATTAAAAGAACACTACTTGCAATGTAAAGTCCCGGATGTTTCCTGAAACTTCAAAAAAGAGCACTGATGGGGGAAATGATGATTTTAAATGTGTCTGTGGTTAATAGCATTTTTCAATATTGAGTTTTGATTTTTGACCACTGAACTATGCAAGATAATTTTAGGTTGTGGTGGGTGAAATATACACTCTACTATTTTGTAACTTTTCAAAAATTTAAAATAAAGATTTTTAAACACAATATATTAAGGGTCACAGCTTTTTCCATACACTTTTTAAAACTATAAGGAAATGAAAAGTATAAAATATAACCTAGTTGTAATATCTGAAGGTGCCAGATGGGAAATGGACTGAGGAGGGACACTCAGGGGATGTCAATGAAAATTTTAATATTATGGTACTTACAATGCATCTGACTATATCAGTGCTCATCGTAATGTGATTATTCTTTACCTTTTATATATTGCATAATTTTTTAATCAATGCAGTATATTTAATAAATACAAATATGCACATTCTAACAGAAACATAAAGTGTTTACATTAGAAACAGGTTTCTTGGAGCAATTTGAAGTTGCATTGCATTAAATCAGAATACTTCTAAAAAAAGGCCTTTTGATGTTACAGTTTGAAGCGTTCAGTTTGCTTACTCCTCCATCTGTAGGTCCCTAATGTGATGTGGCTTGCATTGGAGGATAGTGAAGCCTTGGCAATAATGCAATTTGGTTTTGAGTGCTGTATCAATGGAGAAAGGAGAACAGTTGGAATATTTGCCTTTGGATACAATTTTAAGAAAAGCAAATGGAAGAGAGTACTTATTGGCACAGACTAAGAAGATCCCCCTGCAGTCAGTCTCAAGATACCCAATTAAGATAAAATTAAATCATGCAAATATTGATCCAGTTAATTTGCCAGGGGTAAGTCTTATTATCACTGAAATTTCTTTATACCAAAAAGTAAGAAACTGTAGAAAAGCCAAAAATGCTTTACATAGTTTTAAAATCAGGGTACGAATAATAATAGGGAAAAACATATTTCATTTCATTTTTATTACTTGCATCGATTATTAGTTTATAATTTTGCTTACTATGCCAATTACATTTAAAATATCCAACTCTTTCCCAAAAGTTTAGCACAACCGTAACCAATGCTTTGCCCTTAAGGAACTAACAATTTTGTTTGAATACAATTCACATATTTTAGGTAATTTACACATAATATGAACCACAGTGTATAGCTGAGCACCATAAAGGCCTATGGATTGTGGATTTACTTATAAAATATCTATTAGTGATTTCATTGATCAAAATAATTGGCTATACTTTCATCACTGATTAAAATCACCCTTTGGAGGGTTTCATTCAATTATAGGAAAATACACCTTTAAGTCCACAAATGTGTTTAAATGAATGTAAGTCTAAATTTCCTATGTTTTTTCTTAAATTACAGAGTTTCCGAAAGCAAAATTCTGGGTTAAAAATACTGTCATATAGAAAATTCAAAAATGAAAAATTCTTCCACAAGAAAGTTATGGACAATCAATGAATATTAGTAATGTATTAGTAATGAATTTGCTTAATATTGTCTTCATTGCCTAGGTCATTTTTCCAGGTGGGTAGCCATCATCTAAGAAGTGTGTCTGATAAGAAAAGTAGTTCATTTATTTCAGGTCTAACAAATTTTCCATGTCTGTGTCTGGGTACATCAAAGAGTGAAGTGACCTTTGGAGGTTACTCCATCATTTACTAGCTGACCTTTGACAAAGATATTTCTGGAGTTTCTCTTTCAGAATTGCTCTCAGAGCATACAACAGGTTCAAGAAAATTCTCAGAATAAATCACTTGACACTTCCCTCCCTCCCTCCCTCCTTCCTTCCCTCCCTCCCTCCCTCCCTGTCTTCCTCCCTCCCTCCCTTCCTTCCTTCCTTCTTTCCTTCCTTCCTTCCTTTTGTCCTTCATCTTACATTATTGTTCACTCCTATACAATACTTGATTTCTTCCCTCAGTTGTAATTCCCCATTTTTGAAAAGAAAATTATGCCGGGTTTAGTACAGTGCATCTTGGCTACACCCGGTTAGAAGTCTGGCCTAAAAATAAGGCATGATACAAATGATTTCAACTGTTCCATAAGACATTTCAAATGGATTTCATACAAATGGCACCTTCAGGGCCTCCCTGGTGGCACAGTGGGTTAAGCAACGCACTATGAAGCAAACCGCAGCCACTGTGGTCCACATAGCATGGCAGACCTCTCCTGCTGTGCCCGCTGCTCCCCTCAGCAGTGTATTTCTGTTGATCTGCCTGTTCCGCTCCCCACTCTGTCTCTGGTGAATCCTCTCACCCCCCCACACCTCTGGCCTGTACCCCAGCGCTTGTATGCATAAATAAATAAATAAATCTTTAAAAAAAAAACAACAAATGGTACCTTCATTAATATAAGCATAGAAATTTCCAAAGAATAAATTTTAATGAACAATATCCTTTTTTTTTTTTTTTTTGCATTAGTGATGATATAGGCATTTAAAACCAACAACACTTGATACATCCTTGCAGTGTAACTGCAAGCTTGTTAGGCTTCACTGTCCTAATGTTGAAGGAGAATTGCACATGTTGGGCCTCCCTGGTGTCACAAGGGATTAAGTCACAGCACCATGAAGCTATCCACGGCCACTGCAGCACAAGTTTGATCCCCGGCCAGGGAGCTGACCCACATGGTGCAGCAGACCTCTCCTGTCTCACCCACTGTTCCCCTCAGCAGTGTATTTCAGTCAATCTGCCAGTTCTGCTCCCTACTCTGTCTCTAGTGAATCCTCTCACCCCCTGCACCTCTGGCCTGTACCCCAGTTCTTGTATGCATAAATAAATAAATCTTAAAAAAAAAAAGAATTGCACACATCTCTGATAAGCTACTCTGTTTCTACTATGCTAAGGCTCTTCTCAAGAGGTCATTTCAGAACTAATCACCATTGAGTCCTGCCCTGGGGGCCAATATCTTCTAGACAGGGTGGAACACATAACATTAATGATTCTTTATTCCTTCTTGGCAGAGTCCTCCATTAAAAGGGCGTCAGCTCTCGACTCTTTCCAGTATGAAAACTGGGTTACCAATGTCCCCAAAGCTAACAGCTTGTCTACATTTTGTTAAAATGAAATGAGAAACAAGTTCACTAAGGAGATATACAGCTGAAGACACATGTCAGAATAGAACAACAGATATTTTCACCCTTAGAGGCTGAACATGGAGCTCAGTCTCTGTCAAAACTCATTTGGCAAAAATTTTCCTATTCCTGAACTGACTGCAGCTTTTCTCCATAACTTGTAGCATACATCCTCTCCCATCCAATCTGGCAGTCCATTCCTCCATCTTCTCCCCTCCCTCACCTCTTCACACACTGTGATTAGGATGAGTCATATCTGACTTATGATTTTCTCCTTCCCTGCTCTTATCTAAATGTAAAGATAAGGTCAGTTTCTCTTGTTAAACTTCACAAATTTCCTTCTTCAGGCAGCACAATAAGGAGATTCTGTGCTCAAGTTTGAATACCAGCCTAACTCCTTAATGGCTGTGAGATGTCCCTCACAGAAGTGTTAAAAAAATTGAATGAGTTTGTGCATTTAAAGGATTAAGGGCCAACCATGCCTCTCAATGAATTAATCAGTTATTGCTATTATTAACTCTTTATTTTTGCTGTGCTTAATAAACATAACTTTTTCCCATGCTTCCATCATACAGGTCTCATACTACAATATTCAAGGTCCTTCCCCTTTTGACTTGTACTTGGGCCCTGAGAGGAGAAGCACAGAGAAATGCCTGTCACCCTCCAAGACTTTTATCTGAACAGCCTTTATCTCTTTCACTGTGGGGATTTTCCCCAGGCTCTTTTGTCCTCTATTACAGAGCTTATTTTGCCTCCCTTTTGTGTTACTTTTTCTTCTATAGGGGCGTAGAGTTGCCCTATTTACGAGTAGTTATCACCATGGTAACTTGGTATTTTGATACAGGCATGAAACCATTCTGAGGGAAAAATAGGTCCCTTATTTTCAACTTTGGCATGTAGATGTATGAGAATCAAAATACTTGCCCAACATTATATAGCTGGTTCAAATGTCAAAGCAAAGAAACAAGTTTTGTTGATATTTTAAATAAGTACTGAGCCACCACAGTATGCTATCAATTGAGCAGAACATTCTCGCAATTAATCTCTGCCTCTCAGGCATGAACGCTTGAAAGGAACATGGCATATACTTGGTGAACTTATTCTCTGAGAGAAAAATTGGTACCTGTGGTCAAAGAATTGTTATGTTCACTTAAATTGCAAAAGACATTGTTAAAGATGTCTTTTGAGTTTGGGAAATATTTTGATTGTTTATTGAGAGGGAATGAGGCAGGGCATGTGAAAATCAGTCTGTTCTTAATCGTCCGAAGAATGTGGCAGCTATATATCTAACATGTATAGTGTATGTGGGAGGAGCAGGCAGGTTTTGATCATTGGAAGCCTACTGTGTTCCAAGCTCCCTACTGTGAGCTGTTATTATAGATTAAAGAACTGTCACTCCTTTGTGCCACTGGCATTCTTCATTTGGTGAGGAAACAAATAATTACAAGGCAATGTGATACTTCCCTACAAAGATAGTTACAATATGCTATGAGAGAAGAGAAGGAAAGATCTCATAGAAATGAATTTTAAACTGTCTTTTTATGAATGGCCAGCCACTGAAATTAGAGGGAATAGCTTGCCTTTGTTAATACTAGTGAGACTGCTTAATAGTTCTCTCTCCAGAAAAATCCTCTGTCAAGAGGGGCAAACAAAATCTCTATCAGCACATTCCAACAATCTAGCTGTTCTTACAACCAGGCTTGCTGACAGACCCTGTGTGAATTCCCATGAACTATTTTCAATTTGTCAAATGTGCCATTTTTTTTTCTCACATTGGCTCATTTTGTTCCATCTGTCTGAAATCTCCCCATTGCACATGTCTCCTTCTCTATCCATCCCACATATACATTTCCCCTTCCTAACTATGTTGCCCTTCAGGTCTCTACTTTGCTGTTTCTTCCTTGGGATAACTGTTGCTGATATCCAGAGAGTGGTCTAGTCCTCCACTCAATTGCGTCTCAGAATTTTCTACTTAACTGCCTTATATTTAGCACTTATAAAAGTGTCTTGTCGTTGCCTATTTTCTGAACTAACTCATTAAATATCTCTCTTCACTCCTTTTGCTAGAAAGCAATTGATGTTGTTCTCTTTTGTAGTGTCAGCATCTCACATAATTTTTACTAAATAGGTATACAAATAATAAAAAGAGACATTGTCTAACTCCCCAAAATGGAATGAACTATCTTATCTCGTTATGATGTTTTCTTGGATTTTTTATAATCTTGTAAGAATTTGATTATTTTGGTCATTTAATTATTGAGTTCTGAAACTTAAATAATCTGTGTACCAATAGTCTATGTATTTTGGAAATATTTTCTTAAAGGTTAAAGTCAACCTAATCATTTTTTAACAGAAAATGAGCAGAAGATTTTAGTTTTGATGAAGATTAACTCAATACCTTTGTGTGTGTGTTTGTTTTTTTTATCTAAAAAGCCTGCTTACCAGCTATAAAGATACTATCTTCTGCTTTCCTTTAGAATTTATCTGACTTTACATTTTGCGTTTAAGTCTATTATCTATTTCAAGTTAACATTTGTGTATGGTGTGAGGTAGAAGTCAAACTTCAATTTTTGCATATGGATATTCAATTGTTTTACTTCCATTTGTTAAAACATCTGTCTTGACACATGAATTGTTTTAGCAAATTTATTGAAAATAAATAAACTGTTGTAGGCCCACTTTATTCCAATGTTCCTTTTGGTCTATCCTTTAACAATACTACAGTGACTTGATTATTGTTGTTTTTTTTAAGATTTATTTATGCATACATGAACTGGAGTACAGGCCAGAGGTGTGTGGGGGGGAGGGGAGATGCAGGAGTGAGAGGATTCACCAGAGACAGAGTGGAGAACAGAATTGTCAGATCCGACTGAGGTACACTGCTGAGGGGAGCAACAGGTGAGGCAGGAGAGGTCTGCTGCACCATGTGGGTCACCTCCCTGGCCACCTGGCGGGTGGCCAGGTGCAAATGCTTTATGGGTGCAAATGCTTTATGGTGTAGTGCTTAATCCTTTGTGCTACCAGGGAGGCCCTGATTATTTTATTTTAATGGAAGTCTTGAAGTCAGAGAGTTAAGACTTCAAAGTCAGCTACTATAATTATTGGTAAACTGGGTAAGACTTGTCATGTTAATTTTATTGAATCTTATAACCTATTAGCATAGCATATTTTCTTATGAATGTAGGTTTTTTTTCAGTATATTTTGTAATAAAGTTTAAAGATCATGCATATGACTTGCTAAGTTTATATATAAATCTTTCATATGTTTTTTGTCTTTTGTGAAAATGAAATTACATTTTACATTTAGTTTCCAGTTTTTTGCTGCTAAATATATGAAAAATCAATGTGTTTGATACACTGATTCTGTATGGCTTTGCTAAATTTACTTCAATTTATAAAATGCTTTTTATATTCCTTAGGACAGTCTATATAGACAATCATCATCTGAAAATGAAGATTTTCTTTCATCATATTTTAACTTTTTTTAAATTTACTTTTCTTGCCTAACTGTTACAGTTGGAATAGAGTTAGTGAGAGGGAATATCCTTGCTTTTCTCCTAAAATAGAGGAGAAATGGTTAATGCTTCATGATTAAGAATTTTTTTCCTGTGGATTTTTTTCCATAAATGATCATCTACATAACCTCTATTATCTATTAAATCTCATGTGATACTGACATTTGCCTGACCTGTTAACCAAAGTGAAGAAAATCTTTTATATATATATTTTTTAAGGAACTTGTTGGGTCTCCGTAGTGGCGCAGTGTATTAAGCAACACTCTATGAAGCAAACCACAGCCACTGCCACATGAGTTCGATCCCTGCCGCCAGCCAGGGAGGGGCCCCACATTAAGTAGCAGACCTCTCCTGCCTCCCTGATGCTGCCCTAGGCAGTGTGTTTCAGTCAGTCTGCCTGTTCTGCTCCCAGCTCTGTCTGGTGAATCCTCTCACCTCCCTGGACTCTGGCCTGTACCTCAGCTCTTGTATGCATAAATAAGTAAATCTTTAAAAAAAAAAAAAGGAACTTGAGTTCCTCTAAACTCAAAATCAAGATGTCCAGCTGTGTCCCATCTATATTCATGAAATAGCATTGTCTTTATGAAAACGTCAGCCTTCACCAGTGGAAAGTAACATTCCAACTTTTGACTCATCACTTTTCAATATATAATTTGTGTTTTAACTACTTGCATATGTTTCTTTCCCCAAATATGCTATAAACTCCTTATTGTTAGGTGTCATATCTTATTTATCTTCATACCACTAGTATGGAGCTTATTATTTTGCTCTTAAATATTTGTGATGCCAGAATTCAAAATGAATAAATGCTCATACTATTTTCAGGTGTGATAAAAGGACATTATTCTCTCCCCCAAATTCCTTTGCTTCCTACAAAGTTAAATTCTTTGTTTTTTCTGTAGACTTGCTTGACCTGTTAACTAAAGTGAAGAAAGTATTTTATTATTTTTTAAAAGGAACTTGTTGAGTTTATATACTGTATTATATACACTTTAGGAAGAATTGTATATGTAATATCTGCCTGATAAGGGACACATTACTTGAAAAGTTATTGCTTTCCAAACTCTCTTTGTCATGAAATGGTAGTATAATAAAAATCAAAATAAGAATGGACACTTATTGAGCTGGTATTGCATATTCTGGGTGCTTTTCAAAGTACTTCATATATCTTAACTCATCTACTACTCAGAACAATGCTATGAAAAATGTGTGATTAATAATATCTCCATTTCCTGTTGGAAGAAATTGAGACTTAGGCAGAAATAAGTTGAAGATATTTTACAGGTTTTTTTTTTTGTATCAAGAACGTGCTCTGGGGCCTCCCTGGTGGTGCAAGGGGTTAAATTGCACCACTATGAATCTATCTGCAGCCGCAGCAGCATGAGTTCAATCCCTAGTCAGGGCGTTAACCAACATGTGCAGCATACCTCTCCTGTCTTGCTGGCTGCTCTCCTTAGCAGATTATTTCAGTCTATCCACCTGCTCTACTTCTTCCCCGCTCTGTCTCTGGTGAATCCTCTCATCCCCAGCACCTCTGGCCTGTACCCCAGTTCTTGTGTGCATAAATAAATACATCTTTTTTTAAAGAACATGCTCTGTGAATATAGATTGCAATTTTTTCCCCAGTCTTATTTCCAGTAACTTTACTGTACTCAGTCCTTGCTCCAATAATATCTTGTGTTTATACTCAACATTATTTTAATAGTGATTATTTATATAAAATCTAATTTTTTTCTCTATGCTGACAAATACTGTCCAATCTTGGCAAATATCTCCTTATTTCCTCCTCACTGCAGGAGACATCCATTTTGTCTTTTAACAGTCATACTTGCCTGTCACTAATGTTAATTTTGACTAGAAATAATCATTTTCAATCATAAGAAGTAAAAAACAATTCAGGTTCCTGGCACAATAATCCTAAAACTTTTATACTTGGCTGTCCTCCACATTGAATTAAGTATAATGGTATCTTGATGTGTCTTGATATTTAGCAAAGATTTATTTGACACTGCCAAATTCATTTCTTCTATGTCCTTAGGTCCTAAGACTTGTTGAATGTGAATGACAGATCCTTTTGTTTTTGGTTTATCATGTCACCAGCTGCTTAAAACTTGAAGTTTACTTTTGATAAGACAGTAAAATGTTTGCAGTCCCATAAAACATCCTACCAGAACACAGAAAAGCAGTAGTTTATGTATGAAGAACTTTTACATAATGATAATTCAGGTATATTTCAACAGTGGACATCATCTTTGTCCTAATAATAAAAACTAGTAATAGTTAAGTAATTCACCATCTTCTTATGAGGATATTTAGTAAACATTTAAGTCAGTATTTTTAGTTGAATCTGTAAAAAGTTGGCACTCACTCAGAAACATGAAAATGGCAACCAATAAAAGGAAAAATGGTTTCCTTCTCTGAGATGTCTACATGAGAAACTATTATTAACAATAATGGAAGCTAGCCATTTCACATTGAGAGGGCACTGTGCTCCTAAGTACTCTTGAAACAACATGTCAGATTTTCCTGTTTCTAAAATTATGATTTATGTACTGCCTTACTCACTGTATAATGTCAATCTCTGTAGTGTGTCTCATGATTATACCAGCAATAATCATTTCTTTGTTGTTGTTGTTGTTTTTAAACACTGATTGAGCAGCTGAAATATAATTTCCTGCAGTAAAGCTCTAAGAATTGGTAACATCTTTTAAAGTCTATCATTTTCAATGCCCAATTTAAAAGGTAAAAATTTATGTTTATAATGATATCTAAACTATGTTTTCCTCCTTATAAAGTATTAGAATCATATTATGTTTGTATGATATATATATTTATATATATTTGAATAGCATACTTAAAATATATTTAATGAACATATTCATGTATTTAATAAATGGCATTTAATAAATATGTGGAAATATTAAAATTGAAGTGCACCTCAAATTTCAGTATAATGAAGGGGTAAGACACTCGACATCTTTTAATTTTCTGACTGACTAAATGATGTTTGATCCATTTGTGATAGAAGTATCACAATAGATAGAAGTAGTCCACTTGTCTCATTGAGTCACTTTTATTTTTAAACATACAGACATTAATTAAGCACTGGTCTTGAATTTAGAATTCAAATTATGAAATGGATGGTCAATAGTCTTCAGAAAAGTTTAATGAAAACATGAATCTAAAGTTTCCACTGAATCCTATCAGTAGAAGAGAGTAATTTTTTCCCAGAAAAATGATTTTAATTATTTTCAATATATATTTTAATTCAAATATTTATATAATTTGTTTTCAGAAAATAACTGGATAATTTAGAACTCATATAACCTTACGTTTAAGAAGTAAGGATAAAAATGCAAATATGAAATTGCCTCTGGCTCTCTTACCCAACAGAATAAATCTTAGTTGAATCATTTATTCCCCTTTATACATATTCATATTCTTGCTGTAGCCTGAACACTCAAAGGTAAAAAGTTAAGGCCTTTAGAGGTATCTGGGATGAGATTGGTAAACAGATTAAAAGTCATGGTATTTGGCAAAGTGACTTCTTCTAGTCTCTTTTTCTCATTGCCTATGCTTATCTCCATATGGTGCCTCTGTCTCAAGATAGGCACTATCTTATCTTCCCCAATGAACAAGAATAAAATTCATATTTCATTTTAATCTGCTTATTCTAAGAAATTAATGCCACAAGACTGACATGTAAAATGCCATGTCTGTTCGGGTGAGCTGTTAACATAATATATAGTTTAACTTTCTTCAAACAGCATGTTTATTTGAAGTGGGTTTGTTGTATAAAAGAAACCAAATTCAGTGAGATTTTCCTACTATCTCTTTATGACAGATGACTGATATTTTGCACATCAAGAAAATATTTAAATGTGATTTACTGTTCCATTTGAAGATTCTTCAAGGAATATGAACCAATTACCATTCCTTGAATTCTCTTTGAGACTTCTTAGTTACCAGTTAAGCTTATTGGGACTTCTTCGGCTTTAGTAAAAGAAAAGTATTTTAAGCAGAGTCAGTTTCAGTAAAGGAGTTTAGGCGTGTCTTTTGGAATCAGTAGGTAGCAATGGTGTGGAATCCTTTCTCCAACACCTCTCATTTCTGCCTCTGAATGGTTGCTCATTTGTCCCTAGTATAGACCAATTTTCTTGTTTCTCAATCCATATGATAGAAAGTGGCTATTTTATAACTCCACATTTTTATTGTCTCCAAGAAGAGATAACAAGATGATGCTGAAGTATTATTTTGCAATGAATGAAATATTTCCCAAGGTAAAATAGGTTTAGTCCCATGCATTTTGGTCTGAAGGGTGAACTGTATTGCACAACCAGAGCTCCTATTATAAAGCATATACAGGGGGGTGGGGCTTTGGAAACTTGATTTATACTCTCAAATTATTTACATGAAGCTCTGGCTTACCAAAGAGGAGGTCAACAGTGGAATTTTTAGGCTGGTCAATTCTATT
Source organism: Galemys pyrenaicus (assembly GCA_019455555.1). Lineage (NCBI taxonomy): Eukaryota > Metazoa > Chordata > Mammalia > Eulipotyphla > Talpidae > Galemys > Galemys pyrenaicus. Next base: position 14,806,320 of record JAGFMF010011668.1, on the reverse strand, counting down.
CAGTGATTTTGAATATTTATTAAGGATAAATCAGATATCATTCAAATAAATTCAGCATTTTATTTAAGGCAAAACTGGAATTGGTTTTGACTTATAAAATTGCCTCTTGAATTCTATTATTTATTGTCCAGAGACATTAGCAATATTTGCCCATTTGTAATCATATTTGGGAACACAATACATAATCTATTGTTCTTTTTTCATTTTAGAAATAGCACTGGAAAATAGTGTTGTTAAAAGTGTAAACACATGGGTTCATATGTAGTTGTAACTCTAAAATATTAATTGTTGACCGTGGCACTCTTCTCTGATGTAATGCGGTTCATATTCATAAGGTCAAAAGGCAGGTATGATAGATGAATTGCTGAGATCATGGTGTAGATGAAGCCAAGATTAAAAGTACAAACTATGTGTGGGCCAGTATTTCAACAGTATATTTCTGTCGAGAAAGTGAAAGCCTATATCTCAAACCTCACCCATTATTATTTACACATATCATTAAGCAGGAAAAATCTAGTGACAATATTAAAGAAACTTCTTGCCCAAAAAAATTTATGTACTCTTTATGGTATGTATTTCATATATAAAAGGCAACTTATTTAATCAAAAGCTATCTTTCTTCAAGAGCAAATTCATACTCTTTGGCCCTTACAAAAATAGATCCTATTTACTTTGCACTATGAATCTAAAAATTCTACAAGCTCATTGTTTATCCATTTTCATGACCTAATTAAATCATAATATATAACATTCTTATTCCTAAAATCTAAACAATCTGTGGGAAAAGTGTGTGTGTGGGGAGAGAGAGAGAGAGAGAGAGAGAGAGAGAGAGAGAGAGAGAGAGAGAGAGAGAGAGAGGAGAGATTACCTTAGAAGAAGAGATATATAATGGGGCTCACTATTCCTGAATTTTACTTGAAGAGTTAAATATCTTATAATTCAAATCTATTTTGAATGCTCAATGTCACTAAGTTTTGAGACTGACTTATGAGTCAAGAAAAAACAAGCTAGAAATATTTGGGATTTAAACAACATATCATTATGCCTTCATACATATTTTCTTAGAAATTGGAAGTTATTCTTAAATAAGATTTTCCGAACCCAGGTAAGAATTAACTTGTCAACTTTGAAGCCACAGTGTATTGGGTAATGCCAACAATTTTGGGTAGCCTTATGGAAGAACTTGATCAACTTGGGGTCTGTGTCACTGAACTAAGGCAATGAGACTATCACTTAATAACCACATTACGTTTCTCACACAATTGTAAGAGGATAAGATGATACTAACCTGCCATTGTCCTTGTCCTTTTCATTTTAATCAAAACCCATAATAGGATAAAATGTGTAAAAAAAATAATGATCACTCTGTTGGTACCATTTTACTTTACTTTTATCAGGCGTGCCAAAGCAAATACATAAACACACATATATGCATTCTAAGATCTCTTTCTTCTCCTGGTTCTACCTACTTCCATTATAAGTCTGGTTTATGCTGCTGTGTGCATCTGTGTCTATCAAGCAAGCTGATAGATCGTGTCAGTTAACTCCCCATCACTTTCTGACATGATTCTGAGAGCAATCTGAGTGCCATTTATGCTTTGATGTACAGATTTCCTTTCAAGCTGGTGAAGGTTCCATTACTGCAACTGGGAGGAATAGATTTCTTTTTCTACTGGAATTAGAGTGGTCTATTGTCTCTTTGATAATGTTGGATTTTCTTTCAGGCACCCTTTCCAATTTTAGAATGATATCCTTTGCTACTCTAAAGATCAGTTATTTCCGTAGCTAGTATCTCCTTTAAAGGACCATACCACACTTTTCATAATATATTTGTTAGATAAACATAATCACACTAAGTGCTGAATCAGTTCCTATTAGCATTAAAATATAGTCAAATAGTCATAAATTGTTTTCTTTGTTTGTCAAACACAGGATTTTATGAAAACTATTTTATTTTATTTCATTTCATTTCACTTCTTCCAGCTTTATTGAGATATAACTGACATATAATATTGTGTACTTTTAAAGTGTACAATGTGCCTTTGATTTGCTATACTCATATATTGCAAAATGACTATCACCATAGGTAGGTGACAGAAGTAACACTTCCATCATATTTTATGATTATCATTTATTTTTTGTGTTAAGAACATTTAAGATCTACCCTTTCAGTAATTTTCAAGTATAGAACATAATATTATTAATTATATCTTCAGCTATACATTAGCTCCCCAGAATTTATTCATCTTACAACTTGAAGTTTATACCAACACTTCACATTTCCCCAAACCCACAGGTTGTATGTTATTCAATATTTTTTGGCATATAATTCTTTATAGTAGTTTCTTATAATTCTTTGTATTTTTGTGATATGTTATAATGTTTCTCTCATTTTTAATTTTGTGTCTTCTCTTTTTTCTAAGTTAATCCAGCTAAAGATCTTTTAATTTTGTTTATCTTTTAAAATAACTCCCTCTTAGTTTTATTAATCTGTTCTATTGTTTTTCTTCCTACTCTGTGTTTTCTTATTTCCATTCTGCTGAGCTTGTTCTTAAGTTTTTGTTTTTCTGTTTTTTGAAGTGTTCATTTAGGGGGCCTCCCTGGTGGCGCATGGGGTTAAGATACAGCACTATGAAGCTATCCTCAGACACTGCAGCACAAGTTTGATATCCTGCCAGGGAGCTGACCCACATGACATAGCAGACCTCTCGTGTCTCACCTGCTGCTCCCCTCAGCAGTGTATTTCAGTCAATCTGCCTATTCTGCTCCCCACTCTGTCTCTGGTGACTCCTCTCACCTCTTGTACCTCTGGCCTGTACTCTAGTTCTTATATGCATAAATAAATAAAATCTTAAAAAAAAAAAGAAGTGTTCATGTAGGTTGTTCATTTGATATCTGCCTATTTTCTCAATGTTGGCATTTATCTGTAAAATTTCCCTCTGGGAATTGTATTTTTGTGCACCCCATATTTGGTGTATTGTTCTTCCATTTTCATTTGTTTCAATATATTTTTATTTCTTCTTTGTCACATATGTTGTTCAGGGTTCTGTGGTTTTATCTCCACATATTTGTGAATTTTCTTTAGTTATTTAATTCTAGTTTTGTGACTGGAGAAGAAGACACAAATTCAATCTTCTTGAATTTGTGAAGATGTGTTTTTGTGACCTATCATATTATCTATACTGGTGAATGTTCTGTATGTGCTTGACAAACGTGTACTTTGTTTGGAACAAATGCTCTGTGTGTCTTATGTCTCACTCATTATCTACTGTTCAATAATTTCCTGTCTTTCCAGATTGAAGTACAAAGTGGAATATGTAGTTTCTTGCATTACAGGATTATTCTCTTAAGGGTTGAAAAGTATTTTTTACTCCAATTTAATGTCTTTAACTTTGATGAAACACTTGTAAGAAGCCTTTGCTAAAACCTGAAATCCTTTATATCTAGCTATACATACTTAATGCCTATATGTTATATATAGTATTATATAGTTTATATATGTAAATTATATAATAATATATAAATTATATATTATGAATCTAACATATTATTCTGCTGCACTTATAAATATAACTATAAATTTAGTGGAAAGCAGATAATCTAGGACAGGTCACATATTTTTAGTTTTAAGTTTTTTTAATTTTGCTTCTTCTTGACTATAGAAAACTGAGCTAAAATTATAGATTCTGTTCATAAACTTATTCATAATGAACAACTGATGTGAAAACCACCAGGCCAGATTTAAAGATCAAAATTAATATTTATATACATTTATATTCTACAAAGATCTCTCATAAACTTTTTCTTTCTTGCCTCTCACAGTAACCTTTTAAATTAAGTACTCAGCAAGATTGCTGTTATGTCCATACAACAGATAAAAATGCTGATTAATTTTCTCAACAGAATTTGTATGATTCTTAACAGTTTGTGTAATACAAACTCTTAGCTTCAGAATCTTTCTACTAAACTGTACATTGTCCTCAATTCGAGTCAGACTTCCATTTAATAAACAAAACAATCTATTCATCACTCACTCTTCCATAAATGACATGTTTGTCTTTCCTACTTCCCCTTTTCCCCATTTGAACTGAAGTGATTATTTTTTTCCTTGCCTGGAAAAAAATGTGAAAGGAGGCTGATATATTAACATTACTCAAAATAATAAAATGCTTTCTATTTTAAAGACAGTGTAGTTCAGAGGGAAACTTTTATTAATGCCAATTAATGTTCTTGTAAGAAAAAGTACAAGCCGAATAATTGTATTCATTCAAATTTAAAATACTGAGTATATTTTATGTTAGGATAGCTAACATCCTAAAATCCCAGATTTTACTTCTTTTTGCTGAGAACATTAATAGCATTGAAATTATAAGGTCAACTTTCAAATATATTAAAAGGTTGACATCTTACAAGGACAAGCAAAATTTACAAAGTCTGAAATTTTGCTTTATTAGAGATAAATCAGCTTTTATAAATATTTATTATGATCAAAATGAGAACTTCTTTAAAAGAATATGCAGCAGAGCCTCCCTGGTGTCACAGAGTTAAAATCAGCACTAGCAAGTTATCACCAGCCACCAAACAGGAGTTGGATTCCCTGCCAGGGAGCTGACCCACATGGCGCAGCAGACCTCTCCTGCCTCGCCTGCTGCTCCCCCAGCAGTGTATTTCAATGAATCCACCTGTTCTGCTCCCCACTCTGTCTCTGGTGAGGCCTCTCATCCCCTGCACCTCTGGCCTGCACCCCAGCTCTTGCATGCATAAATAAATAAAAATAAATCTTAAAAAAAAGAGTATGTAACAGTTTCAAAGATGGGATTTTTGAATTAAATGTCTGCATTTTCCTGCAAATTCTTTAATATATTTGTGATTTTAGAAAACTTAAGTTTTTAAGATGGATTGACATTTCATTTAAAGTAAGATAATTTATTGAAGCAAATCAGTAAGTATAATATGTGTGCAAAGTAAATTATAGTTAGCAGAATTACAGCATCAGATTAATTTAGTTCTGATATTTTTCATAGATCTTTTTAGTGTTTAGTCAGTAATCATTGATATGTACCACTGGATAGCATGAAAATAATCTACACAAATCTGATATAATTTTGCTCTCCATGTTCTGTACACTACTTATCTAAAATATCTATGAAAACACACAACACAATAGTAGGATTAGTAGGGAGTCAATGATGAAGGAAAAACATTCTAAGCTTTCTTGACATAAATTGAACTAATAGCCCAGTGCTTCAGTTAATCAAGAAAATGTACAATCCAATTAATCAAGTCAGAAAATCATCTAATATGAATGGGGAGTTACAGCTTGCATTTAATTTTGAAAACAATAATTTTAAAGCCTTTTTAAAAAAATATAGGAACATATCTTGAAAAACACACATGGCATTCATAATTGGCCATGTAATTTGATTATAAAGTCAATATTTATAGGCCATGTTTATTTTTATAGACCGGGGTATTTATATTTTATAATGGGTAATTTTTACCTTTGATACCAATGTTCTTAAGGTAATAAAAAGTTGTAAGAAGAATTAAATGAATTAAACTTTGGATTTGTTTCCCAATTGAAATAATTTCTTTTCAAAGATCTGAAAATAAAGTAAGTTTAAAATTTGTATCGAAGATGCTAATTAAGGTGCAGTAGACCTCTCCTGCCTTGCCCACTGCTCCCATCAGCAGTGTATTTCAATCTGCCTGTTCTGCTCCCCACTCTGTCTCTGGTGAAGCCTTTCACCCCTCACACCTCTCGCCTGTACCCCAGTTCTTGTATACATTTTTTTTTTAAAGAAGATGCTAATTAAGGTAAGGTAAAATCACTTACATGCTATAAGTTTACTCTCATAAGTTACACTTTATTACTTCCTGGATATTCCCTTTATCTTGAGAAATCAAACTTCTAGGATTAAAAAAATATGAAAAATACAATGGATATCCTTTATAGAAATTGAATAATAAAGTATTAAAAAAATTCACAGATATACCTAATAAAAAACATTGGTTCCCTAAGCAGAAATGAATAGTGTAATATGGTATCTAAACTTCTATATGTAGTACCTGATAGAATTTAAGGTACGCATCCAATTAATTGGCCTGCTAACATACAGCTATATACATATTTTAATGTGTGAATTAGGATATGTTAAGGAAGGCAGAAACATTTTTAACCAAAAATTCAAATATTCAAAGGCATAATATTTGCAAGAAGGCACTCCTTTAAATTTTGTAACTCATTCCTAGAGGTTTACAAAGAACTTATCTCCCATTGTCAGGAGATTGTTTGAGGACCTTCTGGTCAGATGACTCTTCTTTCTTCCTTCAAGGTTTTCAGAATGCATCCTGCATTTCCCATCTCCTTTATTTCTGCTCTCCTCCCAATTTGGCTCGCTATTAGAACTCAGTGAGTTTCTTTATATTTTCTTCCTTGCAGCTACTAAAGCAAGCACACCAGTCCTTCTTTAGATGAGCTAATCACTGTGGGCACCGTGGGCATTCAATCACCGTGAGAATAATGAAAATTCTCTCATTTTAGATGTATTCTGGGATCATGGTGCCCTTAAGAGCTCCATTAATTCTGTTGCAATTTGCCACCCACTACTGTACCACATTTCTGCTCAGTCTTTACCAGATTTCCACGAAGCATCAAAAATAAACAATACAAAGAAAGCAAAATCCCTCAAAGCATTGTACATCTATTTTGTGGTAGAAATGGAGGGGGTGGTTTATACAGAAGAGTTCAAACAATTTGAAATTGAATATCAAGGGTCCCTGACACTAAACTTTCCCCAATACTGTTTGATTACATAATTTCTTTCATCTTTACCTCTCTCCATCCTGCTTTTACCGCCTCGGTTCCTGTGCATTTCAAATGAGCTCCCTTACACCCTTGATTCACATCCTCTTTTTTTGTATTCTTTACCCAGTAAATTATTTTCCTTAAGCAAATGCTTTTTTCCCGTGAAAGGACTTCTTACACTGGGTAGTTTACTTTTGTTTTTATTGTATTACAATGATACAACGTTTGAGTTACTATGGTATTAAAAAATAATAAACATTCACTATGATGTGCTTCTCACAACCTCCTTGAAAACTGCAGAATATATTTCTCCTGTTAAGACGGATGCTGCCAGACAGATCTACTGACACCTCCTTTTAAAGATTGCCTCCACTGAACAGTGTCCATTCACCCAAGGTCACAAATCCAATGACTGGTCTATGTGGGTCAAAGTAGGTATGCCCCTCTTGAGTGAAGAACCCCAAGGACCATGGCGCCTTTATAATAGCCCAAGGTGTCAGCTGTCTTCTTTTTTTTAAGATTTATTTATGCATACAATTATTGGGGTGTTATAGACCAGAGGTGTGGGGGTGAAAGAATTCACCAGAGACTGAGTGGGGAAAAGAACAACAGGCAGATAGACTGAAACACACTGCTGAGGGGAGCAGTGGGCAAGACAAGAGAAGTCTGCTGGGCCAAGTGGGTCACCTCCCTGGCTGGGGGTCAAACTCATGCCACTGTGGCTGTGGACAGCTTTAACCTCTTGTGCTACCAGAAAGGCCCCTCGAGGTCTTTCTTAAGACTGCATGCCAGCTCAACTTCTATTTCTGCTTAAACCAGTTTCTTTCCCTTTACTTGCCTCCCTTCCAAAAACATTTAGCCCCAAAGCCCTCCATGATAAACGTTTTGCATGCTATTCATCCAAGGATCTGTTTCTTTTGGAGCCCATCCAGGGACATGGTCTTCATTAGTGTTTCTCTGCATGGTTACCAATTGTCTGAGTCAGAGGAGACCCTAACAATGCTTTTAGGCAAATCTGGACTGGTTATTCCCTTAGATGATTCTGCTTGGCAGGTTAATTTACTCAGACTATGACCTTGTTTATTTGAGTGGGAGCCAAGCATCAGTATTTTTTAAAGAATCCCAGGGAGTCTAATGTATAGGTAAGTTCAGGAACCACTGGCCAATAATAAGAATAATGGAGATTACTCTTCATCAAGTCTCCATCTTCCTGGTTGTATTTGCTTGTTAAAAAAAAAAAATCCTTGCTCCCTTCTCTTCATGTTTGTGTTTGATCTGGTAGAAAGCTTTAGTTAATGCTCATCTGAGGAATCATATGTTTTCCTACCTGAGACTAATGAGTGACTTCAATCTCCTCATCTCAGCTTATGGCTCCTCCATTTTTTAGGATCACTGTGATTTATTTACAAGTTGCATCTTCCCTAGAGGCTTTGTATGGTTATATCAGAATTACAGTTTTGGGGAAAAAAAAGAAGCAACAATATGCAGAAAGAGTAAAAGACAATATCTTCAAAGGAGAAGTGATTGTTTTGTCACATTACTTAATCATTTTTTCCCACATTAAGAAGTCATAGTTACAGCCAGCTACTTGAAAAAAATAAAATAAAATCACCAAGCAAACAAATCCGGTAACAAACAGACAAACTAATATCTGTTTCTCTGCCCTGTCTTTCCAATCTGTGACATCAGTTTGTCCTAGGATAGCTTACTACTGACTTTAAGTACATAACAGGAGTACATGTTTGAGGCTTCAAGCTAAGCAGTTTCTTTTCAATGATACATATGCCATTCAGTTTTCCAAGTTACTAATTTAATATGTGAAGCTTATTATTTTGCAGCCCTTCACAGTTTATGAAATACCTTTGCCTCAATTATTTCATTTGACATTCTTCAGTTGTGCTGAATGATTTAATAAACTAGATGATACTGGGATTAAATTCTTGTAAAGAATGTAATCATGATTAACAAAAAGAAGTTTGATATATTTGCTTCTATGCCCTGTACATCCAGTTATTAAAGTTTAATGTTGCATGATGACCTAATTTTTGAAAGATTCCTATATATGCAGTCAAAGGGTTTAAGAGGAATGGCACTATTAAGATGGGAAATATTAGAAAGTGGATATAGAGTTAGGTGAGCCAAGCTAAAATGGATGATTCCGCTCACATAGCTGAGTTATTAAGTCTGCATTTTTCATGCTCAAGTCCACAAGGAAAATCTCCACAGTAATAAAGTTTGATCTCTTTAGGATCTATCACGTCCAGGAAATTTAATCAATTTTTAGCATTTCTGTGGTTCCAAGTTTCCTGGAAATAGTTGGGGTACTTCCTGAGGTGGTGATTAAGGACACAAAGTTGATGGGTGTTGAGGTATCCTGGTCACTGGAGTTTGGAATCATGCACTGGTTTACCTAAATAAACTTGACTGTACAATATAGCCCCTGAACCATACTTTAGACTGCTTTAATAATAGTAAAGGTTTAAAACATAGCATGCAGAACACTAACATTGAGATTTCCTTCGACTATAAAGGTAAAATAAAGTCTCTTTATTTTAGATGTATGTGCATACAAGAGGGAAAGAGTATGTATTCTATAATACATAATTTTAAACTATGTATTTAAATTTAAATTCTATATTTTAAAGTTCTCATGAAAGTTCCTTGTGAACTTGCCAACAAACAAGAGATTATGAACAAACAAGAGATTACACTGAAATATAAAGTGGCACATTTTTTGAGAGTAAGGACTTTTTTTATGACGTTTTGAGAGGCTATATGGAAATGTAGATAAACACGACCATGTGTTAACAATACAGATCTGCCTCTACTTAGATGGAATTATGTCCAGATATACCCATTGTAAATTGAAAATCTCCCTAATCCTAAATGGATTAAATGCACCTAACATATTCAACATCACAGCTTGGACTGGCACACGTAAGTGTGCTCCAGACACTTCCATTTGCCTACTATACTTGAGCAAAATCATTTTGCCCTAAACCTTACTTGTAATAAAGTCCTGAGTATCTTAATCCCAGATGGGTCTTTTTGTAAACAAACACACACTGCATGTTTTCACCCTCATGATTGCGAGACTGAGAGCAGCGGCTGCCTGCCAGAGCCCAGCGTCGCGAGAGTTCTGCCGTGCAGATTGCTAGCCCCTGAGAAGACTGAAATTCAAGATTGGAAGTACAGTTTCTATTGAATGTGTATCCCTTTTGCATCATCCTACAGTTGAGAAATTATAGTCGCGTCATCGTAAATCAAGGACCGTCCGTAGCTAATTTTTAGGGAGTACTCACCTTGTTCCAGGCCGCGCGCGCTGCTTCACAACAGCCCCGGGACCACCCTAATTTACAGACAAGAACACAGGCCGGCTGAATTTCCTGTTAGGCAGCCACTAAGGACGGAAGTGGGATCTCAACCCTGGTAAAATCAAGCCAGTCTGTCCCTTCTGGAAAGTAAAGTTCCCTTTCTCAAGGCATTTGAGGATGTTACAGTGTGGGGGAGGGCCAAAAGCGAGAGCATCAGAAAAACCAACCAGCTATGGCGGATAAAGGAACAGAGTTAAGATTCATCTTTTTATTCGAGAGGAAAATGAGTTTTCTGCCAGTGGACTAAATGTTCCCCCAGAGCCTGAAAATGTTACTTTGAGTTCCAAAACTGCTCAGTTTACTGCTAGAAAATGAAATAATTGGGCCAGAGATGGCTGGTGGGCCTCATTGCGTATATGAAGGAGAGAGACCATCGATAGAGACTGACAGAAGGAGGTTGCGTGTTGCTTGCTAGGCGTGGATAATAGGGCACAGCGCTGTCTGCTTGGGACCAGGGAGAGGCTAATGAATAAGAATGCTGGGAATGGACCCATCCTGGTGCAAAAAGTGAGAGAAAAGGACTCAGAAAAAGACACTATTACATTTTTTAAATGTTTCGTTTCACCCTGACACCTCTGATTCCCCTCCCTCTTTGGTACATCCCAACAAAGTGCTTAGTGTCCTGTAGCCCATGCATGGAAATATATGACCTACTTTTTAACTTTTTAAACTGAGATTGAACTAATTTAAAATTCTCATATAGGCATACAGATTAAGACATTAGACTGTCTTAATATACCCAAATGGCAATCCTATATAGCCCAACATAGCATATAACTGATACTATGGAATGGAATAAATTTTTTCTCTGCGGCTCACACCAATTTTTTTTTTTTTTTACCACACCTGTTGCTACTCACTGGTACAGATAAGTGTGAATTCAGGAGCCAGATAGTTGGTTATTTAAAATATAATAAAGAGAAATATCAAGAAACAAATTGCTGTAGACACTAGCTGCCATCCATTTAGTCTTTAAGTGCACCATGCATTCCTGAGCAAATAAATACTATTGGGAATTATCTTGAGGTCAACATCTTCAAGCCATACCAAAAGAACGAGTAAATGAATCCAATTAGTAAATATATATTGTCTGAGAGTAATAGAATACCTCACCCTTAAATGATTCACATTAATGTTTCTAGCTAATAGATTGCCTCTACCCCAACACCCATGTAAGAGCTGGCATTTAATTAGTGCCATAAATATCACATGAACTTATATTTTGCTAAGACAATATGTTCTCAAATTTTGATTTGTAAGAGAAATTAAGTGAATCTTTATTATTTTCTTCTTTAAAAAAATTATTGAACATTGCATGATGTTATTTTAAGGTGTATATCATAAATCAGGGTCTGTATATATGACATTAAGTTCACCACTAAAAGTCTAATTCTATCCTTTACCATGTAATTGATCTCCTTAACCTAATTTACCCACACTATTTTAAATCTACAAACAATACAAATAACATCCCCTCAAACTCATTTTATGTGTTTGCTTTTTCTTTTTCTGGACTTTTATCTGGACTTACTGACAAACAGAAAAAATGAGAGATATATGAACTTTTATTCCCAATCTTTGAAGTGCTAATCATCAAAGAACAGTATCAATAGTGAGACTAATTTTGCTGCATCAAGAAAGAGAAATGGCTTCTGTTTCTCCCTCAAATGCTTTCTTAAAGGGGGTCAATCAGCTGATATATTTTTTAAAAAGATTTATTTATTTATGCATACAAGAACTGGGGTATAGGCCAGAGGTGCATGAGGTGAGGAGAATTCACCAGAGACAGGGTGGGGAGCACAACAAGCGTATCAACTGAAATACACTGCTGAGGGGAGCAGCAAGGGAGACAGGAGAGGTCCGTTGTACAATCTGGGTCAGTCCCTTGGCCTGGGATCAAACCTGTGCTGCAGTGCTGTGGACAGCTTCATAGTGCTGTGACTTATCCCCTTGTGCCATCAGGGAGGCCCCAATCAACTGATATTTTTGCTGGTAAATTTTTGTCGCTGCTGTTGAAGCATGGTACTAATATAATCAGCATGCCTTTTATTATTTGTATTAGCTCAATATTATCTCATGAGTCAAGAAAGAGACAGGATAGTTGGGATCTTTTAGTTCTCCAGTTTTTCCTTTGAATATGAAAAGAATTACTTTTATTCCTCTCAAGTGGAAAGACTATAGTGCATGAAAACTGTAAAGCAGGAATGAGGTAAAAATGAGAAGAAAGAGCCTTATTTACGCCCTTTGTAAGCTTTCAAACCATCAAAGTCAGTTCACAGGCTACTGGTCTGGAGACACCTGGAAGAGCAACCAGTGAGAATGCCTCCACCCCATCCCACCTCTGATTACTGAAGTCACCTCCTAAAGTTCTTGTTTGCACATTACTGCTGAAGTGGAAAAAAAGATCAAGACTGATATTTTGACCAATCCTCTATTACAGTGCCTGTTTAAAAATGACAGTGAAATTTTTTAAAAAATTAAATTTATGTTATTTACAAAAATGTGAAAAGCAAAATTATTCAAGAGTTGCCAACAACAAAAAGACAAACTACGTTGTATCAGCCAAATGTTAATACCAAATAAAAGGAGAAAAAGTGCTGTGAAAAGATTCTGCTGACAATAACAGGTATGGCTATGTCCATATTTAATATTGGACAAAATAGAATTTAGAGCCAAAAGCACTCAAAGATGCCAAGCAATTTCCCATTGCTAAAACTACAATCCAAAGCAGAGGGTAGAACAGATTTAAATACACAGCAACATGGCCTGGAATGCACAAATCCAAATGTTAGTAAAGCTCTTTCAGGAACTAATAAATGAAAAACAAGTAAAACACTAAATTTTGTTTAAAAACAAAAGTAACAGGTTTGGAAAAATATGCACCTTATAATCAAATGAATAAATACCACATAGCAATGAATTAAAAAGCTAGTTCTTTTAACAGAATAATAGATACTTAACTACTGTACTGAAGAAAGGAAAAATAAAAAAAGGGAGAATAAGAAACATCAGGTATGAAAGATTTAAAATACCGTATGCAACTTTCCATCAATAAATTTTTTAAAAATCAGAATAGACAATTTTTAAAAAAGACATAAATTGTGAAAAATAAGTATATAATGTCTGAATATAATATTCCTACAGGGAAAAACCTATGGTGGTAAAATTGTAGAAGAGTTATAACAATTTTTTACAAATAGATAATTCCAATTTACATAAATCATTCTAAGCAAGGAAGAAGCTACAGTATCCTTAATTTTTTATTTGAGGTCAACATTGTCTCAAACTAAAATTAAAGAAGAGTGAAAAATCAGAAAAGTACAAGAAAATCAAATATAAGTGAAAAATTTGAAGTAAATAACAGTGCATCAAAAGAACAACTTTAGGACCATGGAAGATTTATTCCAGGAAAATTGGAGTAAATTTTAGAAAAGCTAATGCCTTAATATACTTTATAAATAGATTAAAATATATTCATTATCTCTAGATGAAGGAAAGGCACTTCATAAAATTCAATATGTCTATCCATGAAACACATGTTCATTTGTAGTGTTATATAAAATGGTGAAATAGTTTTCCTATGTTAGTAACAATAAGTGTTTTAAATCAACACTGCTATTAACTATTCCTGAAAAAAAAAAAAGCTACCAGTTTTGAAAGTGGGAAAAAAAACTATAATTTTTTTTTTCTTTCTGTCAGTCAAGCCCAAGAGAATCACCAGAAAATACTTAAAAGTAGCAGAAGAATCCAGTAAGATGGTGGAAGTAAGATAAATAGGTGAGGAACCTTCTATTCTGGCAGTAAAAGAATTAGAGAAAGTGCTGTGAAAAGATTCTGCTGACAAGAACAACAAATTATAGAAAAGCAATGAAATGAGATAAACTCTAAAAATACATACAGTTGTCCTTTAGTATCCAAAGCATATGGGTTTCATTCCCTCGGCAGATGCCAAAATACTGGGATGCCCAAGTCCCTTATATGATGGTATAGTATTTGCATAAAACTTAACATCCTATATAAATTATCATTACATTACTTATAATACCTAAGATGATACTAACTGGTTGTTACACTGCATTGTTTAGGGAATGACAAAAAGAAAGGCCTATTGTGTATTATCTGAGAAGTTCACAAAGAGATTGTAGTATTGGGTAGGGCAGCAGATGAAACTTAACTTTTCACAACTCGACATAATTTTTTAGGGAACTTGACAAAATGTTTTTAAAATGTATGGACAAGAGAAAATACAGAAAATTTGAACTGGAAGAAGAGTGTGTTAAGTGGCTTGTCAAAATGATATTCTCCTGTAATTATTATTGTGTAGGAATGAAATGATGAATGGAACTGAATAAATGATCCAGAGACAAACATACACTTATATGAGAATTGTGTATATGATAAAGATTTAATTTTACACGATTGGGTTAAAGTGAAGCTTTTTAACAAGTGGTATTTACAAAATATACCATGTATTAGAGATTTTGTAAATCAGATTTCTACCTCATACAAAATTATTTCCAGGTGAATTAAAGAGCCAACAAAATGCAAAAACAATAGGAACAGAAAGCAATAGAAGATAATGGTTTTGTAATTCAGAGATGGTAACATAATCTCATAAATCTACAGTTGAAAATACAAACTAAAACAAAATTTTCAGTAAGACAAAACTTTAAGAAATGTTAATAAACAAATTTACACGATTAGCAAAAGTCCAAGAAAATAATGCATATAATGGATTTTTACTAATTAGAAAATGTCAAATATTTCAAAGAAACGAACAGACAATTTAAAGAAACACATGGCAAGTAAACATAAGGAAAAAAGTCACCAAATTGTCTAATTACAAATCAGCAAAGTCATAATTTGCATGAGACACTTTTTTGCTGCTCATCACATTGGCAAATCTTGAACCTGTGTCATGTCCAAGATGACTGAGGATGAATACATACAGATGTTTGTTCAGTGTTGGCAGAAGAGTCAACCAGTGGTCTTTCAGGGTGATTTGTATATGTCCATTAAAATTTAAAATGTGTAACTTTTATCATGGAAAATAACCCATTTCATGGAGTAGACCTAGCACTCTGCACACGTGTTTTTTATTGGCAATATTACAGGAGAGAACCAAATCACTAGAAATGACCTAGGAAAACGTGTTTCTGGATGGGGGTCCAAAAGCCACACTCATAAATGTAGCTTTCAAGGCCTTATTACATCACAAGGTTGCAGTCATTTTAAGAATATTTGAAAAAGGTGAAAGATTTATACGATCCGAGGAGAAACCAGAGTATATTACAGGGTATTTGAAACTAGTACTGTGGCCTGACTCAAAGGCAAACTTACAAAGAAAAAAGAAAAAAGCTTTGGCTAGGTTGTCTTACATTTTGTGGTTACTATTTTGAGCTGCATAAAATCCTTTTGCCAAAGGAGGAAGTTGCTGGCTTTCAGTAATTCTCATGTTCTTTTAGCTAAAGGCACTTTGAAGTAATATTAAGACATTATAATTTCAGCTATATTTAATTAGTTTCACCCCCTCCCCCCATTCCTTAAACCAGCAATTCCACCTCCAAGCATCTCACTTAGAGAAATGACTCCCCTTCAAAGAGGCATGGTCTCAGATGTTAACAACAGCATTATTTTTAGCACTAAAAAAATTAGAAACAGCAAATAATGAAATATGCACTAATTCTTCAAAATGAGGTAGAAAAACTGAAATTTATAGCTCAAACTGCTAACAGTTGTTCCTCCTTTAGCAGAACAGGGGACTATCATGGTTTCTGGTGTGTTGAAAAATGTTTTTGAAGCATTTTTACAAAGGAAATACAGTCATGTATTACTTCTGGAAAAGTGAAGATTTGAAAAATATGAATGTTTACACTTACTGATTGTATACATATAAAATGCTTATAGTATGTATAGATATAGCATATGTAGTCTGGGACTGTCTGTCTATCAACTATAAGAAAGTAATTAGACTACCTAAATGATGCAAATTTTGAATTTTGAAAGATAGTTCAATTTTGGGTTTAAATGTTCTGTTTTCACTTGGAAGTACAGCAGCATAGTCACAGTCTAAGAATACATTTCAGAAAAGACTATTCCAATTAGCAAATTTAGAAAGTTTCATTATGGAAATTCCCAGAGGGAAGCTCTGGCATTTAATGATTAGAAAAGTAACAAGAAAGTATGGCTTACAGAGTGAATCAATAGAAAAGTAAATTTTGTTGTCTTGTATAAAATAATTTTTATGTTATGCAACAACACATGAAGTTAATTAGAGTAGGTATATTGTATAAGTGTTTTTCAAAGTGTACAGTATAAGAAAATATGTATGATAATTATCATGAAGCCAATAAAATACAGTCACAATTCCTTCTAGTCTGTTAAAATTCACTATGAGTCATAGGATACATAAACAACATTTCAAAATTTACTAAGATCATTTCCTTTTTCAGCCCTCTGTGTCTAGACAAGTTAATACCATTTTGCACACTTGAAATTAGCTGTTAAGGGAGTAGTTCTTAAGTGTCCTCCCCTCTCCCCACACACAAAGGGTAATGATGTGTTAATTAACTTGATTGTGGAATCATTTCACAATGTATAGTGAACATCATCTATACCTTAAGTATATACAATTTTATTTGGCAATTGTACCTCAATTAAAGTGTAAAGAAATGGCCAATGAACGGACATCAATCAAACCAAGGTGTATTTCACTAAGTACAAAAAACAATGGCTTTAGCAAATTGCCTGAGATTCAGGGTGTCCCCTGCAGTTCTCAGGATCAATCCTACAACTCTCTACTGAGGTTTCTGTTAGGCTGATGCTTTAATGGGAAAAACCGCTTGTTAGTGTGACCATATGCCTGAACAGAAAGGAACTAAGTGATACTGAGAATCACACTGAATTCTGAAGTTACGGATGTCATTTGTATACCATCATCGCCATAATCAATTCCTGTCACTTGATGTTTTCCTTCTGTGAAGATGAGAAGATCCACAATGATTCTCTCTGTTGCTCACTGGACACGGTTGCCATGTTAAGGGTTTCAAAGGAGAATAAGGAAAGAGCAAATACATACTTTTGTACTGCTGTTCTCAACGAACTCCAGTACCTGGGATTTTTCGAAACATTCAAAACAGCTCAAGTAGAAAAGAAAAAGTTCAAACCAGTCACCAGATCCAAAATTAGCATTTTATTCAGAACGCTGGGGTCAGAGGTGTATCATTTATATTCTGGTACACAATACAGAGGCAAAGCTGTTGTCAGAAGTCTCTCCAGTTTAAAAGCTTTTTTTTTTCCACTTTTTTTTTTAAAAACACACAGTAGTGCCACCAGTGTCAGGCCACCCCTTTCTTTTCTTTTCTTTTTTTTTTTTTTTTGGTACAAATTATGTAAAACATTTGTGCTAAGAACTTTTCTCCCTCCCCAAACAAAAAACAAAAATAAAAAATAAAAAAAAAATTAAAAAATTAAAAATTGAGTATTCTAACTACAGCTCAACAATTGAATCAAATGTCACTTTGTTTGTAAATACTTTATCCATAACGAAAGATATAAACATGCAAAAAACCTGAATCCATAGTCCAAATAATACATACACATGTTCTGAAGTTTCTGCACTTCTCCATAGACTATGCCAATAAAACATTATGTACACATACCATTTTTACAGTGAAGTGGAAAAAATACAGTAAATAAAAAAGTGTACATGGATTAAGACCAAAATGTGTCTAACATTCTAGTTTATGAAAAAATTCAATTTTGCTACAAATTGGTGATATGAAAACTCCCTTTATTTGCAACCAGCTGCATAAGTTTTAAGATTTTAGTGGAAAAAAAAAATCTAAAGTCTAAAACTAGAAGTAATGTACATTTTCCAATCTCATGGTCTCATCCCCCAAGATAATAAAATTGCTCCATGAGTTTTTGTTTGTTTGTTTAATTCTGTATTTTAATAAAAGCAAATGCAATGTAACAAAAGCGTGTTGAAGCATATCATGGTTTAACTTACTGCTCCTGCCACAAAATATTTTGTCTTTTACTTATCGTTTCAGAAATCAGTACCATTAAAGCCTTAAACATAAAACTAATTCCAATCTGAAAAAGGTACAAAAAGGCACATAAAATCCCAGTGCTTCTGTACTGTAAAATTCAAGTGTAACTGAGCTCAGTGTTTTTCCAAACAGTATTGGATCACTGATATTCCCTCTGAGCCCAAATTGGTTTGCAGCCTATGCCAAAGCCTCCAGCAAGCACTGTGCTAGTAGACTACAAAGTTAAAGCCTAGCTTCTGTATGCTTTTTGGGAATATCAGTTGAAATTGTTTGTACTTGTCCAAAACCAAGTTCACCCTGAAGTTCAGTCATCACCTCCGCCATACATGTCAGCAAGCTTCTTGAAGCGTGGCCCCCAGTCATTCAGGTAGTCATAGTCCTGCTCACCACCACTACTTGAGGAGTTAAGGGAGCTCAAGGACCCAGCCGTGGAGCCACTGCCTTCATAGTCAAAGACTAAGAGTGAATCGTATGGTGGAGCTGTGGGATCATTGTCAGCAGCTTTAAGGCCCTACAAATTTGGAAGACAAAGAGAGAACAGACAGGGTTATACATTGCAAATCCACAAACATATCTGAATGGTTCTGCAGGATCAATAGGGGTTGCCTGCTGGTAAATTTCTATTTGAAATTTTCAACCCATGGCAATTGGGTTCCGATCCCACTGGAAAGCTAGACAAATAAAAATTTATGTTGCTTTTCAAAAAAGGAATCCTAAGGAGTCTGGTCTAGGGAGGCCAAGGCGTACACAATGGTGGAAAGTAAATGGAAAATGTGTTTACCAAGTGGCAAAATGAATGGCCAACTGCTTGAAGCTGAGAAGGGAGAAGCTTAAATAACGTAATATATAGGATACACGCAGCTTTTACTTAAATTCTACGTAATTTAAATACAAGTTAAATTTTATTTGCTGGTGATTGCTATAAAATCAATTCATTTGCTCATTCATTCAGCAAATGTTTTATGGCACAACTACTACTCTTGCCAAGAAGGCTGGTAATGCGTGTGTTTAACTGGCATTGGTCGAGACCAGCTTTGAGAGAGTATGAAATAACACAGAAGGCTATAAAATCATGTGATACATGGACCCTGATTTACTCAGAATCAGGATAAATAGATTTTTGATAACTTAGAGAGAGTGAGCAGGAATTATATGCAAAGTAAAGAAAGGTAAATACAAATGAAAGCCGTATGACCTTTGACCCCTGCAAGCTAACATCTAGTACAACTGGCATTACAATAGCATGAAATAAAAGAAAAAGAAGTAACAAAACTATGCAGTTTAGGAAAAAATCATCAGGATGCTAACAGGAAAATCCAGATTTGTATTGAAAAGCAGGAGTTTAAAAGAGGAAATAGCATTATATTTGACCTAAATGTGCAAGAGTATTAAAGAAGGAAGACAGACCAAATGTAATTATAATGACAGTCACCCATTAAATCTTTCATTGTTCTTAGCAACACATAAAATGTGAAACTAATTGACAAATTGTGAAAAGATACTGTTTTCTTAAGAATAGGGTGATTTCAAGCTCCCAGAGGCCCTGCATGAGCCAATATCTATACATATAAATATTGAGGGAAATCCTGCTGACATTAAATTATATGAATATATATGGTTCTTAAGAATAATTAAAAAATAACTAATGAAACTGTAATCAATAAATTTAAACTCACAAAAAGATGCTCTAATAAATAATTCACATATCTGCAGCTAATTCATTACTATGCCATGAATAATTTTTAAGCACTTAATGATATATATCCTTTTGCTGTTTTTCTATTTCTTTTCCCACTTCTATTCTATTATTTCAACATTATTTTCCAATCACTCTCTTTTTCCACAACTCTGCTTTTCAAATGTTGGTAAGTCTATGGTGGCTTCGTTTAACCAAGACATCATGGACTATCCTATTTTAGATTAACTCTTTCAATCCATGTGTATTTTATGAGTACATACATATGTTTTTTATGTGTACGTGTTCATCCATATTTTTTTCTAAATGTAGAGAGGAGGAAGAGGGAAAATTAAGAGTTGGCATGGTTAGTGGTTATGAGATCAGATTTTGGGTTGATACCACATTTCTACAAAGTATTAGCTATGGGAACTCAACTACATTTTATAAGCTTCATTTCCTTAATTGCAATTATAATAACAATAAAAGGATTATTATGGAGACCAATGGAATAAAGAGATCCAACTGTGTCTGGTACTGCTACAGCTCAATGAATATTAGCGTTTAAAAAAAAATATGTTAAAATTTGGAGAAAATGACCTATTTTGGAATGAAAAAAAAAATGTGAAGTTACAGGACTTTTTAAAAAACAAAATGCCAATAATTGACTTCAATTGAAACAGGAGAGAAAAGTACATACCACCACTTATTCTATCTCTAAGTCTGCCTTGCCAATGATACTATAAGCATTTAATCACTCTTCCTCACATCAGGTTATTGTATTTATAACCTAGAAATGCTTGTGTGAAGTTATATAAAGAAATCTTCAGCAAACTACTTCACTATTTAAAACACAAATAATTTTAGATAGTATTTTCTTTACTATATAGAATAAACTACAAGTCAATTCCACTAAGCCGGAGAACCATAAACCACAATTTCTCAAAATTCATAGTTCTTTTCTGTGGGAGATTGTGTTACTGTTCTCAGTGATTCACTAACCCTTCCCTGGATGTGGATCACACACCCACACTACCATAAGTGCCTCTCTGGAGCTACAGTTTACTTCCCCAACCCACTGCCAGTTTGGCAATGGGAATGGCCTTGGCCAATGATATACGAACAGAAATGCAGACCAGACTTTTAAGAGTTCTTTCTAAAGCATTTCCACCAGTTTCTTCTCCTTTTGTTCTCTGCCAGGAGAATGGCCCTCCCCAGATGGGAATTTTCCTCCTGCCTGGACTTTGAAATACAGAAGATGTGTGGATCACATTCTGAGCCACTGCTAGCATATGGCTGACATGTTATGTGAACAAGAAGTTTGCTATTGTAAGTCAGTAATATTTGGAGTTCTTACTTTGGAATTGTAGGGTTAGCTAGTGAAAGTCAAAGAATGTACCTTCAATCATCTTGTTTGTATTTATTTATTCAACTCAAAGCATATTTACTGAGCATATTACAATGTGTTCTACTCAGTGGTAGGGACATAATTATCAGTAAGCTAGAAACCAAGGCTTGCCCTCATGGAGTTTATGTTCCTATGTTAGCATGTGTACCTCTCTCCTTTTACCTACAAAATCCAGCAACTGCAAAGTAAGCACTAAGTGATTCCTTCAGTTCAGCACTAATTTGAGTCCACACAAGATCTAAAGCAGAGAAAGAGCTGCAGGAAATTTTAAGAAAAATCAAGGATTTCCTGACAGAGATTAGACCTCCAATATTAAGATTTTACTAAAGAAAACTGCTTTATTATACAGAGAACATAGACAATGTCAAAGGCCAGTGTGTTCAGGTCATCTGCTTTATTACAATTCATATGTCAAGTTGCACTATATGCAGAGCTCTGGCCAATCCTTATGGTGTCAGCACCAAACTGGAAATATGCAAGACTAAGACTAAAATGAGCCAGAGTCAATGGCAGGGAGTCAAGTATGTCTGAATTCAGTGGAGAGGAAAGGAATGGCCTGTGTTTACTCTGACTCAGGAATTAGTAGTAAACGCTATAAGGTGACTAGTCTTCCGCGGTGTTAAAGGGCCCGAGACTCTATATAGCAATCTAAGCCACCCAACTCTGTTCTGTAAAATAAATGTAACACTGGTGATAATCTATTTCTACACTCACTATAGAGACTCCAATATACTCATTTTTATTTTACATTTTTAGCTTCTGTCTAGCTTTCTGATTATCCTGGTAGTTTCTGTTATCTATTTTACCTTCTTTTAAAAAGAGGTTATGGGGTCTCCCTGGTGACCTAGGGGTTAAATCTCAGTGCTATCACCGAGACAGCCTGTGTTCTATCCCCAGTCAGGGAGGAACCCACATGGTGCAGCAGACCTCTCCTGTCTTGCCGCTGTTGCCCTCAGCAGTGTATTTCAATAGATCCATCTGTTCTGCTCCCCACTCCGTCTCTGGTGAATCCTCTCACCCCCTGCACCTCCGGTTTACACTCATGTTCTTCTATGCAAAAATAAATTAAGTCAAATTTTAAAAAAAAAAACCCATCAGAATGCACTGAGCTATGCTAGCGTACTATATATGGTTTCAGGTTTTGATAATCACAAAAGGGAAAGCCCACTGAACTCTTCAAGAATTCTTAGGCAAGACATCATTCCAGGCTGCAGGTTAAGTGCTTTAAGTCCTTTCAATTTGGTTAGCACTAATTTTTATTTGGAATAAGATGTGACTCTTTTGGATCAGGCATTATATTAATCCTCAGTACTATTCCGATAATTCTAAAAAAAAATCATAGTTGAATTGTGAAGAACTGACAGTGACAGGCACACAACCACAGTGAATGTACGAAAGTGATCTGGGAGGCAGGTCACGTTACCTTCTCGTCTGCTCTTACTTTTCTGCAAAGGTAAGGACACCGTTTCACAAGCTGTGCATTGTATTGGTGCCAAACTTACAGACCAGTTTCATATGTTTCTTTCATCCAGCTTATTTTGACTAACCCAGAAAAGTATGTGTATTTTACCTTTTCTGGAGGAGCAGATCTTGAAGTGGATAAATCTGGACTTTTTGCTCTAGTTTGAGGTGCGTCTGTTAAATGAAAGTCTGTGCCTTTGAGGATTGAATTCTTGCTGAGTTTGTATTTATAGCCTTCTAACCTGATGCTTTAGGGGTGGAGAGAAGCTTTTAGAGGGACTATAAACACCCACATTCTTTCATCAAGGGAACATGTGAGGCCTTGAGACAGTTCTCTTGCTCCTAGTAGTCTGTCTTCTGTTGTCTCATTGCCATTTTGGCTTCTTTCAGGTCCTCAGTGAAAGCCTCTCGAGCCCCTAGTAACTACTCTTTGATTGTCCCCTACAGACTACAATTGGTTTCTCTCTCAGACACTATTTGATGTGACTCCTTCATCTATAACCTTGTGATTGCTCTCTATAACTTGTAGAAGTGTTTCCCTAATAAGGGAGGCATTCCCTTGGGGGTGTGCAAGATGATTTTTAATTTTTAATTGGTAAGGGCACTTCAAAAGAGTACCTTTTATTTATGTATTTTAATTAGCCTTTCTTTTAAAGATGTAAATTAAAATTGATTAAAAGTTTAAATAATAAGTGTGCAGACATGGAAAAAACTAGAACAGGTCACATAAATGATGATGTTTGGATAAGTTACATGGTAAAATCAAAATTCTTCAGAAGAGCATTCAGTGAACACGGTCTGTTTACCACCCTGTCTGTTTCAGCCATTCCTAACTCCAAGAACTGCAAATGAATTATTCACCCCAATTTCCCATAACCCCAAAATGTCATAATCTTGTGTACCTTCATGCTATTTGTATATTCATTTTCTGCTAGCTTAAATGTGGATTCTCTTCTTTACAAATGTCACTCTCAAAAACTTTTTCACCTGGTTAATATCTATCCACCCATCCACCTACACAGCAATCCATCCATCCATCCATCCATCCATCCATCCATCCATCCATCCATCCATCCATCCATCCATCCATCCATCCATCCTTCCTTCCTATCCTTCCTTTGAAAAAAAAAAAAAAAAACAACCCATAGTGACGGTCCATGGGTGAATTGGTGGTGGAAATTCTATGGGGACTACCACTGAGAAAAGAAGTAAACAATGTAAAAAAAAAAAGAATAATGATGTAAAATACATATATAGATAAGTTTTTTATAAAGTCCATTTAAAAACTGTTGCTTTTGCTATTTCAATTTTTCCCCCCAACCACTTAATGGAAGGAATCCCTATGGTCTCTTTGGTTCCCCCCCCTGACTTTTATTCTGTGTTCTGGTTACACTAGATTGTGATCTTCTCCTGCAGGGTCTGCTTGTAGTCATTTCATAGTCTGATGTCCAACACAGTGCCAGACACCCAGCAGGTATTCTAGAAATTAACATTGTATCGCTGTTCTGGGCTTACTTTTTTCACCTCAAGTCTTGTTCAACTTTATATCTACTCTTCTTAGAGGAAGTTGGATCTGGGTTTAAAACACATGTGGACAAAAAAGTGTGCCGTGTTTATAATTATAGTGCTATTTGGTGATGTATGCCAAAACTACTATGTTCCTTTCTAGGGACTTCATTTTAGTTAGACCTATTTTTGGGGAAAGGAGATGTTTTATTTTCTTATTTGCAACTAAAAGCAGAAAGTTTTCACTCCTGAAAGGCTCATCATAATAATGATTAATATGATTCTGACACAATTAAGAGATTTTTTTACTATGTGATGGGAACTATACTAAGCACTTTACATGAATTATCTTCTTTAGAGCTTACTAGAAAGATCTAACATTATCTTCATTTTATAAATAAGACAACTGTAAATCCAAGAGGTTAAGTTCAAGGACTCTGCGAGGTAGACAGTTGGCACTGAACTCAAAAATGCCCAATTCCTGTAAGAGTGGTCAGAAATATTTTAAAGGAAAACTAAATTTAATTAATGGGAGTAAAAGGGCAACGGTTTTAAGCTTTAGTAGTTTTAAGCAAATTATTCTTGAAGCACCTTCCAAAGTTTTTAAATGATATTAACCCAATGTGTGTCTTTAAAAGAAAAAGTGTATCTTTTAATAGAAGTATGCCCTTGGTTTTTATACTTCTGAGATAAAGAAATACATGGGATTAGTAAAATTATTGGAGGTATGCTAATATCTACTGTTGGACTGAGATTAATTTGTTTCAACTTTTTACCCTCTGAAGGTCATGTTTAAAAACCTCAAAACAGAATGAAATCTGTAGTTGGAATTAAAACCTTGTGATTTATTTTATTCTTTCAGATTGCAAATAAATTATCATTTTTGTGATTCAAGGCAACATTATTTAAATAAACAAAATAGAAAATGTTCTCATGAGTTTACCTATTTCTTACATCTATAAAAACATTTCAATTATAATCACTGCTATATTATTCTTTACTTGGAACACTTGGTACTACGCTAAATCAAATAAGATGTGGAGATAAATAAATATGTTTGCATTTTAAATGTATTTATAAAATGTCCTTGATTTCTTTCTAGGTGTCTTCAACTGTTTTAAAACTTTACATGTGTTTATTTTTATCTGTCCAGGTATAGAAAGATATTGAAGACATCTTCATGTATACTCCATGAATCTGACTCTCTGTAAGCTAATCAAGACTTATGAGAATTAACAGTAGAAGAAAGGGAAAGAACATTCTAGAAAGAAAGAACAGCATGGGAACAGGCACCAGCCAGGAATTAGACTGTAAACGGCAAGTAGAGATCTTTGCCCATGGCCTGGAAGAAGCAGGTCAGGGATGGGCCTCAGATGAAGCTGGAAAGCCAAGTAAAAAGCAGATCTAGAAGTTTGTCTAGTATAAAGGGTGTGCAGGCAGCAAAGTGGAGTACACACCCAAACATAATCTGTCTAACTTATTTTCTTTACTACATGCTACTGGTATGGTATGTAATTTGCTGAAATGATCTTAAAGTTCAAGATAATTTCACACGTACTATTTTTAATGAACACAGACAATCCTCAGATTATGAACTGCTGGTATTATAGACGTTAAGTTGCAGGTCGGTTGTTTAGAAAAAGTTTTTCATGTAAGTATTCACATCTATTTGTCTGGTTTTGAGCCATTTTTTTTTTCAGGCCATGTTTTTTGGTTCTGTTTTAGGGAAAGGAAATTCCAAATGGATATTTCTACCAATCTCCTTCTACTGTGGCTTTTGAAAAGCCGGATAATGAAATTTAATAACTAGATAGTCTTTCTCTCTACTGAAGAAAACTAACTACCTACTTACACACCTATCTACTTACCTACCTGCCTATTACTTATTTAACTACAAGAACACACAGAAACATACACATATAAACTCAAAATATACACTTAGAACAACTGATACTATTGTTTTCTTAATGCAGTCAGCACTACAGAGTGAAAAGCTCCAAACTTGGTACCCAGTGAATCCCAGTTAACTACAAACCAGGCCATGCTCATAGCTTCATGCCCTACACACCTGTCACAGTGCTTGGCTTCTTTAAAAGGGCAACATCTAAGAGTTAGGAAAAGTAATAAATGCTTAGGTTACACAAGGAAAAGTAGGAAATAGTATTAGAGTATCAAAGATATGGATGGAGGCTTCACTGAGAAGTGTCAATTGAATCTAAGGGTTATGTGTCTGTTTCATTGATGGTCAAGTAAGAAAGGGTTTTCCAGAGGTTGTGCAATAGTCATAAGTGTGATGTCTTGAACAGCTAGTAGTTCAGTGAACTATGGCATACGAAGGATGTGGCAGGGGAAAGAGGAAGGAATCAGATTAGGAATAGCCTTACAAATACCACTCAGAGCTTGAACTTTACCTGTGAGAGCAGTGTCTTGGATGGGGTGGAATCCCCACAGATTATGGACATTTCAGGTACAGGCAGAAACATTCAGTTAAGTAAGCATTTGGTGAATTACAGTGAAGCCAGAATTTATACTCTGAAGAAGACCCTATATCTATATCCAACAGATGTACTGTATCTTGAAACCCAACAAATACAGAAAAAACACAAAGACTTTCTCATGATGACACTAAATTAGAATACAATCTTCAGGCCTTCTTTGATCTTCAAAAAGATCTAGCCATAGATATAAATTCCTGCAAATTCCCTTTATTCTTAACCAGGCCTATATATAGACAAGCTAGAAAGTCAGGGACATTTTTGTAGATAAAGAACACTCTAAAACTGGTACTCTGTTGCCTTTGCCTTCAATTTAAATTGCTTTTAAATCATTTCTACAAATTAATCTATTATGTATTTAACAGAAGTGAATGCATATGCTCATAATCTAGCACATATTTTAGGAATAGACAGTAATGAACAGTGCTAAAAGATAAATATTCTAACTTTGTTTTAAAACTATTTCTGCAAAGTATAAGTGCATCTAAAAACCTATGAGAGACTGAATATGTGTATACATAATATATGACTATTTCAAGCAAGCCCAGGAAGTAAGAGTCTTATCAGCACATAACTGGAGGCCTTACAGGACAGATACAGTCTGCTTTTTAATACACTAAGACCAATTCTGATCTTGGAGATACTGAGCAGGAGGACATGGCCAGAGAACAGAAGTTTTGCCATATATTCACAATCCATCAATATGTATTATATTCTCTTATTATAAAAATTCAAAAGGAGAATTACAGTAAAACTAGAGGCATGAGCAAAAGAAGCAGCATAAATCATTTCATTTCAAAACTTAAGTATAAAACATAGCAAAACTCTTGGTCAGTAATGAAATAAAAGGATGCCATAATAATTTTGACAGTGAAAATCACATCTGTTATATTCAACAGAGAATTAGCTGCTTCTTACAGAAGCTCTTAAAACTCCTCGACTAGACAAGTATTTAAATCACTTACATAGTATTTAATTTAGCTGCTCTTCCTACTAATCTCATCTGACAGAACTCTCTAGTCCTTGGGTTGGCACTGAATTCCCACCATTTGTAGGACTCAAAGGGTACTGTATGAAGAAAATGAAAGTAAACTATGATTTGATTTATCAGTGCTAATAAATTAAATTAGAATGCATTGTAATATTATTAGTGTATTTATTATTTATAACTAAGGGAAAAATTCTTGCTAGAGATATGTGACGAATATCGACAATATATATGATTGTCAACGCCAAAGGCAGAATATTAGTTAACACCTCTTAGGTTGATCAAAACATTAAATCTGTTGTCTGTTAATGAAGCCACATTTGCTTCAACATGAAGATAAACTTACATAAAAAAAAAAGCGTTATTTAATGAACTACATAGCGTATTCCAATTATTTTGTGATTTGCAGAGGGCTAACCACCAGCATGCAATGAAAGCATTTATAAAGAGAACATGTCTCTCTTTGTACCTCATTAATGAAGTCCCCGATGTCGCCAGGGTGCGGAGCTGCCGATCTGACCGGGTACTGCGGCTCAGCATGGATGGGTCTCTCATCTAGTCGCCGGATACCTACAGGCTTAATGGCATCAGGCTCCACGGTATCAGGCTGCTGAAGTTGGCTCAAGTCATAGTCCTACGAAAGACAAAATCAAAAACCCATGGGAGATGGGCATAAAGATGGGAAATTACAACCTTTGTTTTTAAACACATACCCAGAATGCATAGAAATGAGTGAAATTTAACATAATGGAAAAGTTGCCACTATGAGTTTTACATGTTATGATTAAATATTTCTTTCACACAGTGATTTCTTCTGTGTTTTTCATTTCTACAGTCTGTGCTCCATCTGCTTTCCTATGTTCCTCATCAGTTTCCAATGGAAAACAGCAGTGAGATGAGGTCCCACTATAAAATGACTAAAATACCAACTAGAAAATAGAGTTGTGCCAAAAAAGCACAAGGACTAACTTCATGTGGATGGGGTTCAGGACACACAACTCCAAAATTTGGCACCTTATCATATTCAATATCTTAAGATGAAGAAATTTAAAAAATGGCAGGAGGTCACCTTGACGCTTCTCCCTACCCTTACTTGCCCTTTCCCCGAAACTGGTGAAAAATTTAATTGTAAGATCCCCTCTCTGTTCAAGGAGGAGGAAAGACATTCTTATCATCAAAGATGGGGAATCTGGAGTCAAGATATCTGTACAAACAAATCTGGGTAAATTAGGCCTTATATTCCTATTTAATTCTTCATCATTTACCACTCCAAATTTAACCCCTTTGTCTCTTCAACTTTTTACAAACTTATTGCTTGTCTAAAGGTATATGCAGCTTCCTGTTCTGGTCACTTTTTGGGTCTTCATTCTCTTTTGAAGGTCCCCAGGCACATTTGAAAATTCAATATAATGTGTGTGTTTTTCTCTTGTTAATCTGTCTTTGTCAGTTTAATTTTCAGACCCAGTCAAGGATCCTAAGGGAATCCAAAGAAAACTTTCCTCTCCTATAGGGTCTTTAAATACTAAAACAAAACAAAACAAAACCAAAACTAAAAAAAACAAAAATTGATGCAAGTGCATTTTTTTTTTTTTCCTTAAAGGAAAGTATTAGCTTGCCCAGGTTTCAAATCCAGTTTTCATGCCTTCCTCCTTTCCATGGTCCAGAGTCAGCAAACTGAAAGTCTATGGACCCAGTCTCCCTATGGCCTATTTTTCTGGAATAACATTTTTAAAGGGTTATTTAACACAATAACAGCAAAATGAGAACAGTCTACAAGACTGTATGTTGACCACAAGACCTTACTAATTGGTCCATAGAAAAAGTTTACCATTTTGGTCCACCAGTGTTAAGACTAGGGAAGGTGGATTCACTTCCAACGCAATGCTGTGGAAATGTCTTGGAAAACAGCCGGTCTACTTTCAGAGAGATAGAACAGAGAAGCTCTGGGTAGAGGGCGGGCCTCAGAACTATTTTCAGCTTTAACATCAGCCAGCTGGACAGGAATGTATAAAGAAACTGAGTATAATGTGGAAATGCATCAAAATTTTAGGTTTGGGCAAATACTTTGTAGTTCAAACCCCTAAATTCTAGTGATATAAAATATCACATGCCCAACTTAACTAAAATTCTCCAGTTCAAAATTGTTAACATTTTGAGAATGTAGAGCTTTTCAAGCACTGTTTTTAGTTCAGGCTTCATCTCTTTTTAAAAAATGCATTCAAAACCACTGGTAGTGACTATAGAGGCTTTGATTTATTCAACACTTGAATATTTACATGTTCTGTCAGCATTCTAAATGTTCTATAGGTCTTCTAATTTGATCCTTTGAACAACACTGTGATCCTGCATTTTATTCTTCTTATTCAAGAGTTGAGGAAACTGAGTCTCAAAGAATCCACATAACTAGTCCATGGTTCCAGATATCTTAAGACACAGAGACACATTCTGACTCCAAAAGCACAGGACTCCAAGGCATGGCGTTTTGCATAATAAAGAGTGAATCAAGTCTCAGCTGTAAGTTGGATTTTGGAGAAAAACAAGGCAGATGAGTGTGGAGGCACAGGAATGCAAGGAATGACTAAAATAACAAAGGAAAGAAAGATACTGACATATATACCCACTACATGCTAGACACTATACCAGGTTCTTGGTATGTGTCTTTTCACTAATTCTGTCTAATAAACCTGTGAAGAGTGTTTCATTATCATTATGTTTTGAGAAAAAGACTCAGAGCAGTTGGGTACCTTGCCCAGGTCACACAGTATGTGATTCAGATGAAATTAAAACCAGGTGTGCCTGACTTGAAAATGCTGATTGAAAATTTACCTCTGTGCTCATTGGTATCCTGACCCCTCTCTCCTAAACAACTCTTACTGAGAGATTTAGCTGACCTAACCATAAAAGCACTGAGAAAGCTTCTCCTTTCAGGAGTGCTTGGGAGGTGATATGGGAGGTGAGGCAGGTATAGAAAGAGCAGGACAAGGCAGCCTGGGACATAACTTGGCATAATACAAAGTACAAGGTGTTCAGAGTTGGAAAGCTGGTATTAGGTGTGCACGTTGAGCAATGCATGAGCTAGGCACGAATACAGGGAAGGGGAGGCTCTTTTCTCTGTCAGGATACAGTAGCTCAAAGCATCCAGCCACACATTTGAATGAAAACATCTTGATTGTACACAATTGCAATCCTTTGTAAACTGTACAAAATTTATCAGTGGTTTATAGACTATGGGAGGCATACAATGACATGACATGTAAAATCCTTTGAAATGTTATATTACAATAAAAAGAGGGATGTAGGGTAAATGAAGGTTATTGGGTTTTTCTGCCCTTCAGCCATGAGTGTCATGTAGACCCCTGTGGTCCTGCACACATGCCTGATGGCAGGCACCTCAAGGAGGGTGTGGGCATGTGTCGGTGGAAGCACATGTGCAGAGAGACTGGGTCTATAAGGCTAGCGTCCCAGGGACACCAGCGTAAGAAGCAGTAAGCAGCAGAAGTGAAGTGGCAGAAGTAGCAGCAGAAGCAGCAGCAGCAGCCCAGAGAGTGAAGATTCACCTGGGGGCTAGGAGGTCTGTCAGCCTCCTGCTCCCCATCCCCACCCCTCCACACTGGCCGTGTACCTGGTCGCCTCTGATGTAGAAAGAGCAATAAAAGCCTGAAAAAGCCACTGAGGGCTCCAGAAGTCCTCCTTTACCCATCTGCCCGGATCACAGAGAAACTGCCTCATTACCCTCCAGCCCCTACAAGGGATTTACTTAGTGAATTGTGGATGCTTACACATTAGGAAACACCTTTTTTCAGGCCACGTTTAACTGCATAACTACCTAGTATTACAAAATGGGGTAAACCAGAGTAAGTGTGCCTTCTTGTAATTATTGAATCTTTTGTGAAAGTAGGAAAACAGTGCAAGTGTATAGATGACAGTTAAAATATAAATTTTACATTGAGGGAGTAAAATGCTTTATTGGAAGTTTGACTTACATAAAACTAAGTAATTAGATCTTATTTTAAGGACTTTTTAAATCTGTCGACATAGTTTTTGATAATAGATAAGTACAAAAGAACAGAGGAATTCCTTGTTGCAACTAGAGACAAAAGAGGCTTGAGCTTTGCTCATGCTATTCATGACTTAGAAAGACCTTGTCTGCCCTGACTGCTGATTCAGCACTCACTATATCAAAAGGTTACAAACACAAATGCCTTTGATTGGCCGGCAGTGTTCAAAAATTTTTCTAGAAAGCTGACATTTAGACATTGGTGTATTCCACCGGAAAGCAGGAAGATCTGGCAAAGCAGAGTTTAATTCTGACATAACAATCTATTAACACTGACAGCAGCTGTCTCCTTTGGATGAGGATGGCATCTCCATGTAGCTGCTTCGCTTATCAGTGTATGCATAGAGCAGCAGATTAATTTACAGCTTTTAATCTTTTTTTTTTCTTTCCGCTTTTATAGCCTTTTCCTACTACCTTAAGAATCAGAGAGCAGGACTAGTCTTAAAACATTTTTGGCCCCACTCATTCCTTTCTACCATCAAAATGTCAGACCCATGGAACATGTTCATTAAAAAATGTGTTGACTAGCGTCTCAGCAATGATGTTCATGCCTGATGTTGAAAAGAGCAACCAATTCAAGATAAGTGCCTCACACCAAATTACACTCCATAGCGGTAATTCATAACGGGAATGGTGGGGAAGAACTTTTGCCTCATCACTGAGGCTCACAGCAGTGATAAGTTCTCCATAATGATGGAAATGTGTCGTTTTTCGTA
Organism: Galemys pyrenaicus; assembly: GCA_019455555.1. Lineage (NCBI taxonomy): Eukaryota > Metazoa > Chordata > Mammalia > Eulipotyphla > Talpidae > Galemys > Galemys pyrenaicus. Next base: position 14,773,778 of record JAGFMF010011668.1, on the reverse strand, counting down.
GCTGTGCTTGTATCTAAAAAAGGTAGAACACCACTTATTTAAAGGAAGCTAGAAAATGTGTTAAAATAGGTGACTGAAAGTTCCTCAGTGATGTTTTCCCTCTGTCTACTGCAAACATGGCATGTGAACTCTGACGGTGGCAGGAAGCAGTGGTGGTCTCCCAGGTGGCCTCAGGCTCCAAGGACAGGCTTTTCTGTCCACACCCATCTACATCAGCTGACCGAAGGGTCCCATTTAAAACCCTTTGATAAGAGGTCATTCTATGTGAACTTCCTAAATTATACATCTTTATAATCCCATGATACTTTACTTAAACACACAAATTACAACATGTAGGATAAGAATTATAAAGAGAATTACAGAGACAGAAAGTTTCTCAAGGTCATCGGGTTCATGGTTTTACTTCTGAAGGTTATAAAGAAACGATCCAAGACAGTTTTGCTATCTCCTAGGAAGAGTTATGTTTATAACTGTGATAGGTGAACAACAATAGATAAACTTAAATCATGGCAATCATGTTTCAATATACACAAATATGAAATCATTATGTTGTCTAACATAGTGTTTATATGTCAATCATAGCTAAGTTAAAAATAAACAATCCAAGAAGAACTCTTTTAGGCATATCTTGCTCTATAGCACTTTTCTTTATTGAACTTAGGGGTATTTCAGTTTTTTACAAGACCCAAAAAGGGGCCTCCCTTGTGGCGCAGAGGTTTAAGCAACACACTATGAAGCAAACTGCAGTCACTGCAGCATGAGTTCGATCCCTGCCGCCAGCCAGGAGGGGACCCACATGGCGTTGCAGACCTCTCCTGCCTTGCCCGCTGCTGCCCTCAGCAGCGTGTTTCAGTCAATCTGCCTGTTCTGCTCCCCACTCTTGTCTGGTGAATCCTCTCACCTCCCATGACTCTGGCCTGTACCCCAGCTCTTGTATGTATAAATAAATAAATCTTAAAAAAAAGACCCAAAAAGATGATGGCTCACTGCATGCTCAGATGATAGTTAGCATTTTTCAGCAATAAAGTATTTTTAAATTAAGGTATCTGCATTGTTTTTAGACATAATTCTGTTGTGCACTCAATAGGGCACAGCATTGTATAAATATAACTTTACATGCACTGGGAAACCAAAAATCCTGTGACTTTCTTTAGTGCAATATTCACCTTTTTCAGTAGTGTCAAAGTACACACACAATATCTCTGAGATGTACCTGTACTTGGTGTGTAAAATGGTGAGAAAGTGGATATGAAAATTCTCTTATAATTATCAGCCTTTACAATATTAAATCCCAAAGAAATTTAATTTTCAAGTGAATGCCAAGGGAAATCTTATTTAACTACAATGCTTGGAATAAGTGTTACTTGTTTGGGAATTTGTTATTTGACAATGACCATCAGGAGGCATGGAATTGGGGTACTAGAATATTGAAATTGCAGGTAACAGAAAATTTTTCTCTCTATGATTTAAAATATCTTAAGGGTGATACAATTCTGGGAGAGTTAGAAATTTGTCAGCTAAAGCTCTGGTTCTCGCTTTTTTTTTTTTTTGCTAAACTCCACTGACTTATAATGATTTATAACTGCTTCAGAAAATTATACCATGGATCTACCTTAAGGCACTTGGTTATGTTTAAATAAAATAATGCTGCATCATTATAAATTGAAATTCAGGAATCCCAGGACAAAAAAAAAAATCAGAAAGTTTCATTGCTCGTAGAATATATAAACTTGTACAAAATAAGTCTGGAGAGTGATGAAAACATCCATTTGCTATTTCACAAGTATTTAAGGAGTGCTTACCGAGTGCCAGATGCCATTTTCAGTTCTGAGAGTGTGAAAGAAGGAAATCAAGCTTTACCTGCTGCCCATCACCTGTCAGGAATTATATTAGCTGCTTTCTCATGAGCTATCTCATATACTCTAAGCAAAATCCTTCCAAGTGGGTGCTGTTGTTCTATTCCACAGATTACCACCGCTCAAGGGAGGTTAATGATTTGCTCAAGGTCACTGACTGAGTTAAGCAGAGTGGAAGAATAAAAGAGACCAGCAGAGCAAATGAAATATGAAAAGAAAAAGCTGTCCTCTGTTGTCACAGGCCAGGGAAGAAATGCACTTGTTTGCTGAGGGAGGAACCATGAGGGGTCTTAAGAGGTAGAAAAGAGAAGTTGGAGGTGGCTCTGGTCTTCAGCCACTGGGACCTAGGCTGGTCTGTGCAGTACTGTGAAAAAAAGCTTCACGGACTTTCTGGAAGGAGTGTTCACGTAGGTCCATCAAGGCAGAGGGAAGGGAGAGGGCACCTGGTTAGAATGAGTGAAGAAATACAGCAGCTAGTTTTACTGTCTACTAGGCAAGAGCTGATAAAAGTGGAAAAATCCTTTATAGTAGTTTCGGCAAGTAGTTTGGAAATTCCCATATGAGGCAAACACTTTTTTTTTTAAATTGTTTCAAGATGAAGTGACTGAGATAAACACAAATACTAACATGAAAGTAAATGGATAAAATTCTGAAGGGGAGAAAAAGTTATCTGGAAAAAAGCTGACGGTAGCACAGGCAAGAAATTCTTCGGACAGGTGCACAAGGAAATGGAAGGTAGAAGAGAAGGTTGTTATCTCACACTCTATAGCTCCTGGCATTAAAATAATTGAATGAAATAGTGATAAGGTGTCAACATATTACCATGCAACTGCTGACAAGTAAGTCAAATACCCTTGCAAGTTTTATGTAAATTACATTAGCACCTGATTTTTTTTTCCCCCAGAGAAATGTAGTTAGGATGGTAACTATCTACACAGGTAAAATGATGTGGAAATCAAGGAGATTCCACCGATTATTAAAATCCTCTTAAACAAAAGACTTTCTGAAAGCTTTTCTGGTTTGAATCATAAACCTAATATAGAGATAAAATAACTTGGGGACAGATGAAGGACCTCCATTCTCTGCATTCATATACATTTTAATCTCTCTGCATAGGCAGTTTTTACTTCCCACAGGGGAGGGAGCGGAGTCCTCATCCAGAGGCAACACAGTCACTGTTTCTGCTCCAGGGTTTATCCTCATGCTATCCTGTCAGAGTTTCTTTTAAAAAAATTCTGATTTTTTTTAAAAAAAAATTTAAATAATTTTTAAAAATTATGATTTCAGAATTATGAATGAGCTGAGGGTTCATTCTTTGGTGCAAAATGGTTTTACTTCAGAAACTAAAATAAATGAAACTGTATCACAACTTATTTTCCATCATAAAATGAGGCATAATTTTTTGGGGAAAAGTGCAGCAAATACAATTCAACTAAAAGTGATTCAACAAATATTTTCTGAAGAGTCTCTTGGATCACAGACTCAGTTACTGACCTCATAGAGTTTTCAGTCTAATATCTCTTTTAAGGGCATATTTCAAAATAATGAAAACTTAAAAATATACAAACTATTACAAAAATACAGATCATGAAGGTGTCAGTAGATATGAAGGAGGTATTCTAGGGAGAAATGAGGCTATATAGATCCTTTATGATCTTATAGAGTAACAAAGCTCAAGAAAGATGATTTTCCTCCTGAAACCTAAAATTTGATTTTTATCTTGATGTTTGTCACTTCCTATTCTTTTCATGGAATTCAGTTACAGATCTAGAAAGATAGCTGTATTTTCTTAACCCTTCCAAGTACTCTAGCGAGGCAAAGGGGGATAGTTACCTATTTGCCTCTCCAGTTCCACAATCTCACTCTAAGCTCCAATTTCTCCTTCCAAAAAATAAAAATGTTACTATCCCAGACAAGATCAAAGTCATTCTATCTTAGTATGACCTATTATTCTGTTTTGGAGGAAACCTAAAAATAGGTAAAGAAATGGTAACATTTGGTCAGTAGTATGATGATAGACTTTTCAAAATATTGACTAGTTTATATCTTATCATCCTGGCATTTCCTAAAGAGATATAGTTTTTAAGATAAATTTACAAATAAACTCAATACAGCAAAGGAAGTATTGTCATGTGCTCTAGAAAGATAAGATTCTGCAATCAGAGCCTATCGATTTAATTCTTGGCTCTACCATATGGAACAGGGCGACTTTGGACAGATGACACACATTTTCTGTGCTAACCTTTAGTATATTCAACTTCTGGACAAAAAAGTGAATTTGTCATTAATGGAAAAAGTCTATATCAGAGGTCAACAAACTTCCTGTAAGGACTAACTAGTCAATATTTTAGGTTTTTTTCCAGCCAGTCTATCACAATGTCTCAACTTTGCTGCTACTGCAAAATAAAAGTTTGGCATTGATGAGACGTAATGGGCGTGACACATGACTGTGCTGTAATTAATTTATAAAAGCAGGCTGTTGGTGATCTGTCCAGCTAGAAGAACTTTGGCAGACAGTGCATTTTGTGTCTTAGCTTTATTTATTTATTTTGCATAGTGCTAATATAAACTTGCCATTCAAATCTACATCACTGTTATTACTGGGGTATTGATAACTTCATTTCTCTAAAATGTAGTAAACTTAGGATTAGTCAGGAAGAATATTAAATTACATAAAATATTGTGTTCACTCACACGAAATGACAGGAATAGCAAAGATAAAGCTATGTGTAAGTCATAAGCCCATTAACAACAGTTAATGCACAGTGGGAAATGAGAAATGACTGGTTTCTGTAGACCACTGACCTGTCATTTGGCCATAAGTTTTTGAGAACAGCATGTAAAAAAAGGAATGACAGCACACTAACCCAACCCCTTAGTAAAACTTTCCTCCTGTGAAATCAGTGTCACTCTTTCAATGACTAACATATACGAGTGTTTGCAGGTGGGGATAAATGGATGAATAATGTGGGAATATAATTAACAGAGTATGCTTTAACTGCCAATAAAAATGTTAAAAGTGGTCTCCACAGTTATGTCCACATTCAGCCATCTGTTAGTTTGCTTAAACAGCAGAACAATTCCATGAAACAATTATTTCAAAGATTCAAATATGACATGGTTAAATTATACAGTTTCGTTCTCTGGAGTCAGAGAGTCAGGCTTCGTGGTGCTCATGGAAGCTGCTTCTTGAGACTGGCAGGATGTTCTTAGAGACCCTTTGGCTCCAGCAGAGATCTCTTGACTCAAGGAAGTGGTTGATACAAGAGGTTTTTTTCAACCTCTACCCCTTCTTTTGTCTAAACACTCAGCCTAGATTTTCATTCTTGTTGCCCAGATTGTATACTTGGACTTCATTTTTTTTTTTTTTTAATAACTTGGCTGTTGACATATGCTTCTCCAAGATTCTAACTTTTTTTAAAAAAGATTTTATTTATTCATGCATACAAAAGCTGAGGTACAGGCCAGAGGCACAGGGGTGAGAGGACTCACCAGAGACAGAGTAGGGAACAGAACAGGAAGATAGACTGCAATTCACTGGTGAGGGGAGAAGCGGGTGAGGCAGGAAAGGTCTACTGCACCATGTGGGTCTCCTCCCTGGCCAGGGATCGAACTTGTGCTGCAGTGGCTGTGGATGATTCATAGTGTGGTGCTTAACCCCTTGCACCACCAGGAAGGCTCCAAGATTCTAACTTTAATGTTAAAATTTGCCTCACTTTGTAAAGTGGAACCTTACCTTTACCCAACTAATTGAGCCTTATCCTTTGCCTATTCTAAAATCAGATTACCAGTGATTGATTATCTAATAAGTTTGGCTTAAGCACTTGGCCTTTTGTTAGTTCTACCCAGTAATTCTGTAACACCTGACTGTTAAAGAGTAGAGGGAGGGAGGGAGGGAAGGAGGGAGGGAGGGAGGGAGGGAGGAAGGATCTATCATGATCTCTAGTACAGTGTGTAGAGCTTGGCTTCTCAAGTCACATGAACCTGGGTTTGAAAATGGACTAACAGTAATATATACTTCATAGGGTTTTGGGGACGATTATGAGACATGCAATATCACACAGTAGCTCAGTGCCTAACACAGAAAAAGTATATAATGAATACAAGAATTTGGTAATGCTTTCATCATTTCTAGCAGACAGAGATTTCGAAGAAAGTAAAGTTGGCAGGGGTGTACTTGTTCAATTAACTTTGTGTACTGACTTGCAAACTAAAAGATTCAGGGAGAAGGTCCAATGCACAAGTGTTTTATGAGTGTCTACAGGTGCCGACTAGCCTAGACATAGGAATTAAAAAAATGAATATGACAAGACCCTGTACTCTCAGAATTTAAGATTGAGATTGGCAGACATGAGCATCAGTGGGAAAATAGAGTGTGCGATTGTTCCTGGGAACCCAGGAGAAGGCATCCTGAGATGAATCTTGGTGCCTAAACAGTTGTAGAGGTGAAGATCATATACTAAGCCACAGGTGTATAAAGCAGAAGAGTATAGGTATATGAGTACAGGCAGTTTAATCCTAGTGCAGCTTAAAATGCAAAGTGGAGGAGTGAGAATTAAAATGGAGTAACTAGCCTTCAAAGCACCCATTCCTAAAGACCAAATCCTCTGTCACAGGAACTGCAGACTCTTAACCTGAACTCTGCTCAACATGCTTTCTGTATAATGGAGGTTCTGGGGCTCTCATCAATTATAAAATCCTGAGACTAATTTTCACAAGTCACAAGAAATCAATTTCATTATATATTAAAAAAAATCAGTTGATACTGATACACCTGTTACACACTTGATTTTTTTTTTTGGAGACTCAGGAGCCTGGGCCAGTGAAAAGAGCTTCTATCCTGACTTTTTGTAACCTGAAATGATATGCAATTCCTCACCTGAGTGAACGTTGGTCTGATCAAGAAGGCTTCAGTATCTTAGGGGACTGGAAGTGTTCTACAGGTAATGGGATGCTATGTGAACTCAATAACAGTGTCTTGTTTTCACGAACTCATTCCTGTGTCTCAATAACAGTGGTTATTATGTGAACTCAATAACAGTGTCTTGTTTTCACGAACTGCTTCCTGTGTCTCCTCTGTGTCTATGACCCATTTCCTTCTGGCATTAACGAGTGGTCAGAACCATGAGGGTGATGTGGCAATATACCTTAAGTAGGGCAAAAACTAAACTTGTAGAGCCTCAGAAAAGATTCTCTAAACTTGAGTACCTAACCAGATGAGAAAACTTTTAGCTAGTCACCTTTTCTTCTTCCTAGGCAGGAGTGGAGGTGATATGCTCCAGATCTGACCCTTTAAACTTCTTACATATCATTTCCTTGCTTTTCTGTCATGTAGAGATTATTTTTGTGTGTGGTCATGATGACCTTGGAAGCCACATCAGGAAGAAGGGAGAGCCACTGGCACTCTAGGTCCCTGAGTGACTGTATGGAGTGGAGGACACCTCCCCTTCTAATCCATAACTCTCATGACCTGAAATTCAGTTACTGCTACACAGCAAGAAAAACCTTTCAACTAGGCTTAGGTCACTGACGTCTTCGTTACAATTGTTAGCCTAGAATCTATCCAAAGGACACAAAAACACTGATCCAAAAGAGCACCTGTACTCCTATGTTTACTACAGCACTATTTGTAATTGCTAAGACCTGGAAACAACCCAAATGCCCAAAAGTAGAGGACTGGATCAAGAAGATATGGTACATATACACAATGGAATACTATTCAGCAATCAAAAAATGAGAAACTAGGGACATTTATAGAAACATGGATGGAACTAGAAGGAATTATACTCAGTGAAACAAGTCAGAAGGCAAGAGAAAAATATCGGAT
>JAGFMF010011668.1:14693325-14766045 GCA_019455555.1 Galemys pyrenaicus | reverse complement strand
GCACAAGGGACTGAGGTGATGGTGCACGGGTGGAATGGTGGTGGGTACTCCCTGGGGAATACAAATGATGTCAAATATAATTAATAAAAAAGAAAAAAAACCCTACAATTGTTAGCCTAGTTTAAAACATCCAGTTAAATCAATATATTTGTAGCAAATCCACTGGTTAAAAACCACTATTACAGAAAACTATAAATATCAGGGCACCACAGTACCTGTTACTTGTAGAAATCTGTTTTTGTTAATCTGAAGTCTAGTAATTACTCTGTAATTTAATCAGAGATTGTAAAAATAGGCATCTACAAAGGACAGGCTGGTAACATAAATCGATAAAGCTGGGTTGGCATAAAAAAAGGAAGAAGAAAAACTACTGGAACATGTTTTTCTCTGCATGAAGAGGAAGTCTCTATTTAGTTTCCAACAATTATTGTCATGTCAGAATGAAGGCCACATTTTTAGATCTTTCCATCTTAAGAGGACTGAGTGATTCAAAATTTATGTGAATTTTCTTCAATTTTTAAACTCTGCCAGTGAAATAAAACACAGCCTTGGGCTTTTGTGAATAGACACTCTGAACTGTGACTTTAAAGTGACACAGAATCCAGCTTTCAAACATGTCCTCCCAAACTATCAGGGTTGCTATCCTGTACTTTCTCTGAGAGTTCAGAACCAGCTCTGATGCAAAAGAAACCGGCCCTGAGCAAGTCTCTAAAACTTAAGAAACCAAATTTGGGGATTCAGATCAAGTCCTCCCAGGCTGGAACATGAAATCTACTGGGCCCCAGGGTGCCGAGCCTTGTCAGGAGAGATGGAGATGAGAAAATACAGCTAGCGGTGAAACTACCCTTGGCAGCGGAGTGAGTGCGGGAGACCGCAGAAATTGAAGTGGGGTCCTCCGTAGCCTTCTGCCATAACCAGCTCTGACCAGTGTCAGCTCTGCTCTCGGAACAGCTGGCTCTGCCTGAGGAGATGGCAAACCCTGCTCTCCCAGTGCTGTCACTGCTCCCCTGAACCCACAGTCATGGTCTTAAGGACTCAGAGGCCACTGACTGTCATCTGTGAAACCCTGGAACAGGAACAGCAGCACCTTCTCTCCTATTTCCAGAATTCCCACCACAGCCCTAGGCCCTCAGAGTGGAAAATTTTACAAGTGAAATTTTAAGAGTTGAGGAAGTGGCTGAATATCCCAGAGCCTACTTCAAGGAAGGGACAGTGTTGTAATGAATTCAAATAACATCCTAAAAGGGATTATTTTAATTACCTGAGTGAGCCTGCGCTGTCTCAAGAATAGTAAAGATATCATTAAGCATCTTCTTCAGAGACAGGTCTACTGAGTTTTAATCCCCACTTCACTACTTTCTAACAGTTTGTGCTTACTTTGCTGTACTGTGGGGAGATCAAATAGAATAATGTAATAAAGCACTTAGTACAGTGCCTAACACTTAGGATCCCCTATATATAGCCCTTACTACTTTTATGGACCATGAAGTTGTCAAGTATCAAGTGATTTAGACAGAGGTTGCTTAAAGTGAGTCATCAGTGAGTGATATAAACATGATACACACTCCATAAGTGTTTAACATAAGAGCAAACTATAATTAAGTTTAAGCTTTAAAATGCAGGAATCTAACAGTTTCTGTCTTGTCTCCTAAGGCTAAAATGGGATGGTTCCAGGAAAAGTGAGCTACTGGCTATGTTACACATTCAGCCTGCTTTTAGTACTGGTGCTGAGATAGAAAGCAGTGGATGCAAAGATCATTAAAAGTGATCCAGTATCTGCAACCAGCCCCACTGGCCAAAAGGGCACTGAAGGACACTTACTAATGAGGGTAATTAAACAAAACTTGATAACCACCAAAACCACCACTGCTGATTATGGCGGTGAAGTAGATAAAAGGCACATCATCCTCTGAAAAGAGTCTGGCTGTTATACTAAAAGTGTCCAACAGTCAACAGTGAGGAAATACTGCCTCTGTTGGGAACACAGCCACACACGTTTCAAATATGGGCCCAACTGAATCTCCTTTCAACCTAAGCCAAAGCAGAATATGCGCAGGCACTGATAGGTGTCTACTCTACACAAAACAAGAAAAAGGCACAAGGTGCTCTGTTTTTTTCTCAGGCACCTCTTAGCTGCTTTGTTAAAGAAACTGGCAACCTGTGCTTTGGCACAGGATGTAAACAGAGACGCGCATCAACTGCAGGGAAGAGAAGGCCTACCCTAGCAGAGGACAGCTTTGCTTAACAACTTTCTAATCAGTCCCTTAAGAAGGCTCCTTTCTCTTGGCCAAGCAGCTGTGGATGGGGTAGGTTTTGTAGGGCAGCAGCTACACACTTTGCCTCTGGCTGTAATCACGACCCAGTGGGCCTCTGCCGACTGCTCGAACTGATCTTGGAGACACAGTCATCCTTTGAAGTTGACAATTTTGGGGAGACTGTCCACCTGAGACAGCACACAGGCCAGTGCCTGATCATCACAAGTGTATCTGCACAGTTGGCATCCACATCTTGAGGTAAATGCCTGCTTTCTGTAAAATAACAGTTACGTATAATACCAACCAACTGAAATTTGTCTAGAATGTAATGTGCACTGATCCCCGTCCCGAGGCCCACTCTTGTAAAGAGATAGTGTCTTCAAAGAAAGAAACAGAAAAGTAGGAACCGTTTTATTGCCAAAAAGACTTAATGCACACCTAAAAGAAACGGCATTTCTTACAGGAAGCCAATGTGAATTATGGAAAATAGGATATGGCACATATCACAAAACTGAGCTTCTCAGGAACTGACCATAATTTTGAGATTGAAAGCAATATCAGATTATTTAGAAAATGGAGGTAGCTAGCATTTGATTGCACTCACTTAGAAAGTAAGAGTGTTAAATACCTTGTTTCTTTTCTTAAGGAAACAAAAGTAAATAGTAAAATCTACCAAAAACTTAGAAAAAATCTTGATACACTAAGTTAGGGAATTTATCCAGACAGAAATGAAGACATATTAGAAATAGTGTGGATCAGTCCAAGAATCAGCAGATGAACAAGGAGTATAGCAGAGAATCAGAAGCCGGCTCACTGACCCACACATGTATAAGCACCTGCTTTATGTCAAATGAGCTGCTGCAGTGCAGTGCGGAAGGGTTATCTTTTTAGTAAACACTCTGGATATCCACAGTGGAAGAAAACAACAAAGAATTCTGACCCATGCCTTCCACCGGATGAATAAACCATTACAGATAGATCACTGATTTAATGTGATAGGTAAAATGATGAAGCTCTAAGAAGACAATACAAAGAATTTTTTTTGGGGGGTGGGGGTTACAACTCTAAGGTAGACAGAGTTTTCTTAAATGGGATAGAAATGCACTAACCATGACGCAAACAATTGTCAAAATGGACTTCATTAAAATTAAAGACTTCTTCGTCATAAGCCAGCATTAAGAAAGTAAAAAAGCAAGTTACAGAATGGGAGACAATATTTACAGTAATATGTAACTGACAAAGAAATGCTATCCATAATACAAAAGAATCTCCTACAAATCGATAAGAAAAAGACAGACAACCCAATAGAAAAGCAGACAGACAACCAGTCGAACAGAAACGTCTCAAGAAAGATACCAAAATGCTAAGTCAGTAAAAATGTCACAATTAAACTGTAGCGATACACACCATCAGTGTAGCTAAAACTTTAAGACTGCAAAAAGTCAGGTGCTTGTGAGGATGCAGGGTGCTTATGCAGGGCTGTGGTGAGGGGTGGTGGAAGCTGCTACAGTCACAGGAAAACCCAGTGGGCTGGGCTACAGCTGAACATATGCTCATCCTATGATCTAGAAATCCAGTCCCTGTGCAAATGCCATTGACAATGCACCAAGACATGGGCACATGAATGTTCATAGAAGTTTTATACTTAAAAATTCATATGTGGGCCTCCCTGTGGGAGGCTCAGCGGGTTGAGCGCCGCACTGTGAAGCATCTGTGGCACAGCAGCACCAAGTTCAATCCCCAGCCAGGGAGGTGACCCACCTGGCACAGCAGACCTCTCCTGTCTTTCCCGCTGCTCCCCTCAGCAGTGTATGTCAGTCATCTGTCTGTTCTGCCCCACCTCTGCATCTGGCGAATCCTCTCACCTACCGTGACTCTGGCCTGTAACCCCAGCTCTTGTATGCATAAATAAATCAATCTTTAAAAAAAAATTCAAATGGATATACTTAAGTGTCCAAATGTAGTAGAATGGATAAACAAAATGTGGTTACTTACAATGGAATACTATTCAGCAGTCACAAAATAAACTCCTTCTATATTCAGCGTGGATGAATCTCACAGGTATAACACTGAGTAAAGAAGCCAGAAAAAAAAAGTCCCTGCTGCATGATAGCCATTTGCATTATAAAATCAAGAGTGGATGTGCTAATCTGTAGTGAGAGAAATAAAAACTTCTGGTGGCCTTTGGCAGAGGGCAAGAGGGTGGAGGGTAAGAAATGCATCTAGGGTACTAGAAGTATTTGTTGACGTGAATGGTGTTACTTTTAACATGTGGAAGCCTTTGTCTTCTGGTTGGAATATAAAGTCATGAGGCTATTATTCACATTCTAACATCCAAGAACAAAGCAGAGAAATTACCAAATCACAGATGTTTGAAACCATAAGATAGCTGAGAACATATGGTCCTAACTGAACAAAAATAAAGAAACTGACAAACCATTCCTAGGAGAAAGAAGACTTGCAACTGCTTTCATCTCCAAAGGTAAGGGGGGAGGGCCTCCCTGGTGGCACAACGGGTTAAGTCTCAGCACTATGAAGCGATCCACAGCTACTGTAGCACAAGATCCAGGGCCAGGGAGCTGACCTACATGGCGTAGCAGCAGACCTCTCCTCCCTCGCCCACTGCTCCCTTCAGCAATGTATTTTAGTAGATCCACTGTTCTGCTCCCCACTCTGTCTCTGTCTCTGGTGAATCCTCTCACCTCCTGCACCTCTGGCCTATATCTCAGCTCTTGTAAACAAAAATAAACAAATCTTTAAAAAAAGAGTAAGGTGGGAAGAAAGAAATCTCTCATGAAATAGCAAAAGGATTAGTCATCCAGACTGTAAAGTCCCATGCCACTTGAGTCTGTACCCACCACTGACTTTTCATGAGCTCTTCACCTAGGCACAGCAGGGGTATGCCCAAGTGTACCCACCGGAAATGCTTATGTTTAATAATTTGGGTTTAATGATTTCCAAAGAAAGGCTGGGGTGGAAACCAAAGAGAACACTCATTAGGACACTATTGTAGGAAAGTGAGGACTCTGCTCTAAGTCAAGGCAGTGGCCTTGGTGATGGAGATAAATACATGGATTTTATAAGCTACTTTCATGTAATTTTGTCACACGTTTATATAATGAGAACTATAAATGGAAATCATAACAAAGGTTCAGAAGAGGGAGAGGCTCTCGATCTAGACTAAACTTCCATAAAAGAACTAAGAAGCTACAAAGAGATACCGCAAGAAGATCATGACTTAAACCGAGAAATTAGTACCAGAAAATGATGTAGAAAAGGCTCAGAAAAATCTGTGGACTGTTGAGGAAGTGGGGAAAGAAGTTTAGGAAAAGAAAAGGTTAGCTATTCATAAGGCTGATTTTAATAAATCACAGTAAGTTTTACCATTTGATCTCAAGCATCAATCTAAGTGGGTAAAGTCAATAAAGGAAGTCTTTCCTAAAGTAACTGCACCACTAATAGCTCCATCAAACAATTTCGTAAAGGGATTGCTGGGGAAGAGAGAGAAAGAACCAGATTGGGTGACAAGGAATTTCCTGGTCCAAGTCATTGGATGCTATCTTGGTTCTTGCCTCTGGGCCACCAATCCTACGTGGCACCCATGCGCTGCATCTATTATTACCTTTACTGAAGATTCATTAAGCTGGGTGTAGGTTTACGCCTAGAAAATCATGCACAATGTCATGAAAAATAAAACACCAAAAGTAGAATATTTGTAAGAGAATATGATCAATATACATTTGCTGATCTTAAACACAGCTCAGGAAAGTGAAAAGATAGATTAATTAGGATTAAGCCAAACATGAATTTTAATATCCAAAGACAGTCATAAGCACAAAACCCAGGGGCATATTTAGAGAGCCACTTTAATTAGCCAGTTTTCAAAACAGCTTTACACACAAGTCAAGTTTTCAACAGACTTTAAATATGCATCTCTACTAAAGGAGAGACTTGAGTTATTTTAAATCAAGCATGAAATCAGTAATCATAAGACGTGGGTGAAGATGGCCGTGGTAAAGGATTACTGGTACTTCGGCGGTAGGTGTGGTGTTCACACCTGAAGATGTTATCAACCTTATATTCCTAAAATATATATGGTGTCATAATCTGACGTTACTGCAATAAAATATTATTTAATAATTAAAAAAGGTTAGTTCTCTTCAAAATAATTTATCATGTTTTTCATATCATTAACCCCATTGCCTTGTAATCTGAAACTGAATCATTAATAAACATTACCAAATTCACTTAAAAAAAAGACAAGGTAGACTTGCGTTCTGGCTCTACCAGTTACAGACTTAAAGCAAACATGCAATTTGCTGCAGATGGATAAAGGGAAACTATTATGTCTGCCACAAGGACTGACACAACAGTGGAGGTGAATGTGTGTGCAGAACAAAGAGTGCTATATTATTTCTATATTATTTCTATAAAGCAAAGAGAAAATATGGTCATGGAAATTTGTTTTATTTAAATTAGCAATATTATCACTAATACCTGCCTAATGCTTAAAACTGAGTATGTTTGAATTTACGATAATAACCTCAGACCCAAGAATTCTGGATTCTTTTTCTGACTGCTACCCTGATGTTGGTAAGCAGAAAAGATGTACCTATCAAATGTGTCTAAGAAAAACCTGTCATAGTGATTTCTCATGGATTACACTAGTAGCTTCTAGATAATTTCAAGAGGAATTATTTCAGAATAGTTAGGACTGTGAGATTAGTATCTACCATTTTCTAGTTGTATGAGTTTGTAGAATCCAACCATCTCTAGACTGTTTCTATCACTGAAGGGATATATTCCCAGTATAACATCTCAGGTTTCAAATTAAAATTAATGCTTAATATACTTAGCAGAATGTGTAGTATACAAGTACAGACCCTATAAAAGTTAGCTATTATTATATAAAACATTTTTCCTAGCATATAAAGATCTCCACTTTCTACTCTAGTCATTCTCATCCACCAATTATATATTATATGGTGATACAGAAGCTCAAGTAATTTTACAGCCAGCAGTGAACTTCCAACATTCATTGAGTAATTACTATGAGCCAGAGACACTATGGAATAAAACATGATCTAGACACTGTCTCTAACCTCAAATATTTCTCAGGAACATAAGATCCTGAAGGCAGATATTTACTAGCTCTGCCTAACTGTAGATTACCAGTGATTGAAATAATGCCTGGAACGTTGAATTTGATTGGTAAATGTGCAATGAAGTGTTTTCTGCCATATATATAAATATCTAAATCCCCAGGTAGAAATTACTTTACTTGTATTTTGGACATCCTATGATGAAAAATATTTTTATGAGTACAAATAGAACTGAATTGGATTTAAGTCTTAGGCTCCTTGAAACAGTGATAACGATTTTCTTTCAAAATAAATACAATGACATTTGGCACGTTGAGAAAAAAATTCAAGAACTATGCAGCACCCCTTGGGAAGAATTCACCAAGTGCTAGATAATATGATAACAGAAATGAAACGTGACACTATTTTTTTTAACTGCATCTATTAACATTTCTCCTACCATTTAAATTATATGATCATAAAATTTCATTTTGAAGATTAAGAACTTCGCTCACCTGGTCTTCTTCTCCTCCACCTTCTTCATCATATTTTAAAATATTATCTCTTACATCATCTTCTGGATCAATTAAAAGTTGCTTGGCCTGGCGTTCTTTATCCCGCCGCTTCATCCATACCACAAACATGAGAACAAGGACTGGGAAGGAAGAATAAAAAAGCTTAATGCCCTAATTTTTTAGACTTTACTGATCTAATCATAGTCTTCAATACTGATAGTTTATAATTACATAGGTCAAGAGTTTGCAATGTGTCTTCTATTCTGCTATCTCTGTCTGATCCCACATGATGAGACACAGGACAAAGAAGGGTCTGAGCACTGGGTTTCATGTGAAGACCTGGTGCCTGTGAACTCGCCGGGCAAATGTCTATCCTCACTTTTATCATCCACAAATGGGAACAATGACTATTTCTACCTTTCACTTTGGCTTGCTAGAAGACAGGACACTCCTGATTGGATGGCTTACAAATTCTAAAAAAAACAAACTATAGTCAATCAATTGTACTTATTCTTTTTTTTTAAGATTTATTTATTTATGCATACAAGAGCTGGGGTGCAGGCCAGAGGTGCAGGGGATGAGAAAATTCACCAGAGACAGAGTGGGGGACAGAACAGGCAGACAGACTGAAATACACTGCTGAGGGGAGCAGCAGGCAAGACAGGAGAGGTCTGCTGTGACATGTGGGTCACCTTCCTGGCCAGGGATCGAACTCGCACTGCAGTGGCTGCATAGTGCTGTGCCTTAACCCCCTGCACCACCAGGGAGGCCCCTGTACTTGTTCTTTAATTGCTCTTGCATTCAGGTTGGTCTGTCATCATTATATTTGTCAAATCAGAGAGGACAGCACTTCTCAAGGAGGGTAGTGCTTGCCAAGACAACTTCAGTAGTAAACTGATTTGGATCAGTAACTAGATCTTGAGGATATTTGACTCCTGAAGGCCAGTGTTTTTCTACTGCATTCTTGAGCATTCCTTTTTGTATTAAATTGCATATTTCAGGTAAGAAGGCTAAGGGGATAGGTTTGAGCACTGAAATAACATTAGGTTTTCATGTTTTACATTTTTGTGCCAGGCCTAGAATCATAAATTTTCCAGAGGGTTGATGTGAAAATCAGCAGCAATTTATTTCCCTTCAAAATGCTACAGTCACTTCTTCATGGCATAATCCATCATACCTAAGTCTTTCTTGATAAGGTTGGCATATATACCACACTTTAGTTGAAACTGAAACATATCCCTAAGTGCACATCTAGGAATGCATTCTCTCTAAAATCTGGGATATCAGTTTACATCCTGAAGCAAAAGATTTAATGACTCCTATTTGAGCACATTTTTTATTATTGGCCATAAAAGTAAATATCCTCCTTTTAAAGCCAGATACATGATCTCATTTGCCATTGTTCCAGGGCTAAATCTAGCAAGTGGATTATTAGTATAGCATGTAGGTTTCAAATTATAGTCAAAGTACTCTCCACACAGGAAGTAAAAAATGCTCAGGCTTCTATAGTAATTGCTTAGAATAAAAGGACAGAATTCTAAATTACCAGAACACTTGTAAATGGAGAAAACATAAAAGAAATGGCCAACATTTTCAAGAAAGTGATTGGTGCATAGCATGATCGCACAATAAACTAAGTCCTGCTGCTATTCAACAATAAAACACAGGGCCTAGGCAATTTATTCTTTTAACCTGCCTGCTTAGAAGTAGTTCCTAAAGTACTTGCCAGTGGTTAATTTCTTGCATTCCTCTGAACCAAAGATTGCAAAATATCTTAAAAAGGAGCAATTCCTTTTACTAGACTTGCTCTAAAGATAGACAATTTATTGAGCTGTGTAATCATTTCTATTATCAAATGTGCTGGATAAAGTACAATCTCTCACTATTTTACACACTTCTTTAGAAACAAATACCTTGATCCCTGCATGACTGGATCAGGATGCTGACTGTGCTTTATATGATGGAAAACGAAGGAAAGCAATATACTTATTTTCCTAAATCATCAACTATGTGCCATAAATTCATACTCAAATCACAAGTGCTCAAACTTAGGCCCGTCTAACATTTTTCTATGAAAAGAGTTGCTACGGCTCCACAACCCATCAGCATTAGCACGTGGCAACAGGCATGAAAGTGGCACACAGGCTGTTTTGCTACACATAAGTGCTTGAAACACTGCTAAGGATCTGTCTTATCCTGAAGTCACCCTGGCTGTTCCATATGTGATCAGCAAGAAGATGCTTAGGGGTCAGAGAGTTGTTGGATTATTTTGAAGGACAGCAGCACGTTAACTAGCTAAATATGCCAGAAGCAAGAAGAATTAAAATCCAAGCGCTAGTAATGGTACTTACTGAGCAGGATGATGATGCACAGCAGGATGGCAATGATGGCACCTGTGCCAAGTCCTGCACCCACAATTCTATCTACATCTGTGCAGTCCCCATTGGAGTCGCACTGGCAAACTTTCACGCGAAGGATGGAAATATTTGATTTGGGAGGATTACCCGAGTCTGTGATTATAATTGGAACTTCATATATCCCAGCTTCAAGAAACTTTATCTTTAAATTAAGCTGAGCAAAATCACCTGAAATACAGTTTGACAGTTAATTCATAGAATGATAAAGAAAAAAAAAACCAGCATTTTCTAGAATGTATTTGCTACCTAATACGTAGAGAGAACTATAACGATACTGTTTTGTGATGACTTTTTGGTTTTAAGGAGTTTAATATCTTATTTAAACTTTAAGTAGCATTTAAAACATATTTAATGAGTAGATTATAAAGCTCCTAAAATTAACTTTTCATACCAGGCTTCACAAGCCTTTCAACTACACATATATTCAAATAATTAACCTGTTCTTACCATTAAGTCGAGTGATGGTCCAATTTCTCTTAATAGTCACTGGAGACAAAGGAAGATCAAAAGCAAATGGTCCAGCGTTAGGATCAATGTCATAATCAAGTGCTGTGATGTTAATTGAATTGGGGTCTGGAGTTTCACAAGTCTCTGCCTCTTGAGGTAACACTTGAGGGGCATTGTCATTAATATCAAGTAAATAGATCTGTAGTGTTCCCGTTCCGCTCATAGGAGGAATTCCTTAAAAGAGAAAAATCACAAACACATGCTGAACAACCTCTCCCATGAGTCTCAATTACAGCAAAATTCTCAAAACTTCTCAACTTCTGTCCTTTTCACTGTATAACCTTGGAGTACGCTAGTCGCCACAGTGCTGGGCAGATTGTGTTTTGGAACAAGGTTACTTCCTGCCTCCTCTCCAGAATGACCCTGAGCTGCCACCGCTGGGCTCTGGGAGCGAGCGTGGCGACAACACATGTTCCTGCCGGTGCACTCCTGTGCCTCCCTTGCCCTCGCTGCCTGTTACGCTGGGCCCTGGGCACACCACACTCCTGCAGGCAACCCAGGGCACACAAGAGAAGCTGAGCCAGGCTCACGATCTGATGGACCCTCCCTCCACTTGTCGTGAAGAAGCAAGACATGGGTGAAAGAATGTAAGAATGCTCTGAAAGCTCAAACACAGATATGAAACGTTAACACAGTCTACAGACAAGTAACACAGACCATAGATCTCATTTGGGGAAGAAGCACAGGGAGAAGAAAAATGATATTTAATGACAGATAAACCAAATATCTCCTTGCACTAGATTCAGAAAGTGATTCACTGAAACTGTTCTTATCAAAAGTATTGATAAGCACCATTTTTCAAAATGCGTATTTTGACTGCCAAGTTGCAGTCTGCTATTTTTATTAGAAGCTAACTTTCCTAGTTTCACACTAAAGCTATTTTAAACTATGGTTGTATTTCAGTTTTGAAACTATCAACACAATAGAAATATGTGACTGTTTAGTTTGCGCCTGGCAGTGTTTTAAAAACTCTCTTTGTACTAGCTATTTTATTTTCCCTAATACACCATGAGTTAAATTCTGTTACCATGAGCGCTACTTAACACAAAAAGGAAAAGGACAGATTTAAAATTTTGTTGCCAAGCCCACAGTTTCAAACTGGTAAATCTGGAGTCTGGACCCAGAATAACCCAGGGGGTCAGGCAGAACTTCCGAGCTTGTACTCTTAAGCACAGGTCACAGGAGCACTAATGAGGTAGAACAAGTCCATTACCAGGTTTGAATAGGTCATTTTACATACTTTTCTTAAAAAAAAAAAAGTTCTGTCTATTAATCTCAACCAGTTAGAATCCAACAGAGACCCAGAAAGAAAAAAAAAAAAGTGATAAATTGTATGTTCCAAAACAAAAACACTACAGCTCGTGGTACTCACTCATTTCAATTTATGCACTTCCTAGTCCATGCAGGCTAGTGAAAATTACAGAGAGGAAAATGCTAGGGACAGACAAAATGATGGCACCAAAGGACTGACTAGAAGAAATAGAGATCAACTCAAAAAAATGGTGTCTGGAACCACTAAGGATAGACTGGCCTGCAATAGTAAGATACCTACGTGTGGTTGGGCAGAAAGCCACACAGCCCTGTAACCACAACATGACACTCCCGTGGAGAGTTTGTGGACACTGGGAACATTCATTTAAGAAGGCAGGGGAACACATAGACAACTCAAGAGGAAATGGAAAATATAGAACTTGGGGCCTTAGGGTAATAAAGGTCAGTTTCCAAGACAATTGAGTTTCAGAGAAAAACCTCAGTTCCTGAGGATGGATTCATGATGAGACTCTACTTTGTTTAACATCACATAGGCTAATACAGTGACGATTTTTAATTACATACCATTGTCAGAAGCAAGGAAAGTAGCATTGTATATATTGTTTTTCACATTTGGTGATTCTCTGTCCAAAACAGCAATTGTAGTTATTTGCCCATTCACAGGATCTATTTTTAGCCAGTTGGCTGGATCAGATAATTTTGTGTATCTACAAAATAAAAGTGTATGGACTTTAATTTTTTATATGAAATTTTAAGAAGAAAGCATATTTTACACATTTAATTCAAAATGCAATCATTGGTATTTCTGTAAAAGATATTTAGTAATATAACTTTAACATGGAGAAGTATTTCTGTGGCAATAGTTTTGGGAGCTGCTTAACAGTTGTGTATCACAGACTTGGCATGAAACAATAGAGAAGTGTTGGAGGAAAAAAACTTGGAGTCCAGACTTCCTATTCTGGGTTCTGGTAGATTTCACAGATCTTGCTTTGATTTCATCTAGTTCAGCTGACAGTCACCGTGCAGATAAGACAGCTCAAACACACCTTCTACCTAAGCAATAGTCCTGATGTACAAGAAAATTATGTACAGGGGGAAAATACAAGTTTACTTTTCTATCAGAGAGCATTCCTAAAGTGTTTACTACCTTATCATGGTAGTGATGAGGTTACAATGGGGAGACCCTTACTATCTCATTTCTATTAGGAACCCCCATAGGGTCAAGCCTCAGAAATATATCCTCCAAGGGAAGTCCTCCAGTGAGTCGGTACGAAGCAGATTTATCTGTATCAGTAAATTTATCAGGTTGAACTCCTTTTTTATTTGGGGTGGGGTGAGATTTTCCAACACAGATAACTAACATTCAGATTGGGGAAAAAAAAACAAAAAAACCTCTGTTACAGAGGTTAAGGGATGTAGGAGTTCAACATACCGATTAATTAGCTCCTTAACTACCTTTAGATTAATATGCAGAGAAATGGAGAAAATACACAGTTTCCTGCTAACTGCAGTAGTAAAAGAATTTAAATAAAAAATGACCTAATTTAAAAAATTATCATCACCAGGAATGGATAATAGTCATGTGGGCATACTTTGCCAACCATCTACTCCCTCACCAGGAGGGATAAATTAGATTTTGCTGATGCTGGAAATCTTTACAGAAATGTTTTATAAGTTCTATAACTACTGTGCAGTTAAAGGATGAAGATAATGAGCTCTTATATCTTGGTTTTGGCATGAGCTTCTCTTTTTCCTAATATGTGGAAAAGAGATAAATGTTATAAACTTTTGAATCTCTTATTTACTCACAGGTTGTTGTGCTAAAACAGCACAGGCTAAATTATAATTAAATATTTTCAAAAGGGAGGGAGAAGAATAAAGAGACAGCTTTTTTTTTCCTTCAAATAATATATGAGTAGATTCATTCTATTTCTTATCTAATACTCATTGATCTATTTATCAGAGTTAAAAATTGTCTTGTAATAGGATTCCAATCAAAATCTCTTACTCAAGTGGCAAGTAAATTTCATGCATAGCATAGACTATAGTGTACATACAAAAATAAATGGCACTTGATACCTAATATTTTGCTGCATATATCGATCTGGGTCCTGAGCAGTGAATGTTGTTAACATGGTACCCGCATGAAGGCCTTCTTCTTGGCGAATGATCTTGGGATTAGGGGCAAAATAAGGGTTTTCATTCACATCTATAACTGTAACAGACACAGTTGCAGTTGACTGAGGTGGATGCTGAATACCCTTGGCTAATGGCACTTGATTTTCTGCAGCGACAGTAAGGATAAACATCCTATTTGTTTCAAAGTCGATTGGCTGGGGGCAAAAGAAGAGAAAACCTTATTTTTGCAGGAAATAAGAACATTAGCATTCTGCAATTTTATTTTTTATCAACTCCATTTCTAAAGCATTAATTTTTCATTCACTATACCATACGTACCTCCAAAAAATCTGGAAAACATGCATTAGTATGATCAATGATTGAAATATTTATTGCAATTTAATCTACTTACAGAAGATATTTTAAATCTTGGATATTTCAAAGATTAGTATTCATAAAATAATGCTCATTTTAATTACTACTGCACAGATTACATCTATTTAGCTACATCTAAAAGCTTACTTATTCTTAAGAACATCACCAGTGACCAAAATTATTAAATAATCTGAGCTTACACAGGACATAATGTTCCAGATTGTATTCTCAAATATTGGCACAAAGACCACTGTTCTTACAGGAAAGCTTTTACCAATGTATGATAAAGTGGACACAATAACAAAAAAAACTACAAAATGAGATTGTTTTGGGGAAAAAGCTAACCTGACTCTATGCAGAATTATCATTCATAATTTGAAGTACACATTTTCAAGTGCACACATTTACACACACTTTTGAAAAAATAATATTCTGTAAGTGGGTTAAGTGGCTTTCATTTTACCTTACTTATTTGCAAACTAAAAGTGGTTGTTTGCCAAAATAATTTTAGGTATTTTACTGTTCTATGAAGCTTCCATGTCTAAGAACAACACTCCAGATAAAGGCAATGCGCAAATAAGCCTTAATGAAAATACTAACTTCTGAAGTGCCGCGGACCCTACTGTCAATAGGAAAGTCACCACAAGCCAAAGGACCAGCCTGGCCTTTCTGCATTTCTTTCTTTCTTTCTTTCTTTTTTTAAAGATTTATTTATTTATGCATATAAGCACTGGGGTACAGGCCAGAGGTGTGGGGGGGTGAGAGGATTCACCACAGAGAGCAGGGAGCAGAACAGGCAGATCAACTGAAGTACACTGCTGAGGGCAGCAGCGGGCAAGGCAGGAGAGGTCTGCTGCGCTATGTGGGTCCTCTCCCTGGCCGGAGGCAGGGATTGAACTCGTGCTGCAGTGGCTGCGGTTTGCTTCATAGTGCAGTTGCTTAACCCACTGCACCACCAGGGAGGTCCCCTTTCTGCATTTCCTCTGATCGCCTGCTAGTGGACATGCAGATGAGCACTACTGTGCATAGTAATATGAAAAGGAGCTTGGTGAGCCCTTATGCCGTTGCAGAAGCCCTAAGAATGATCAAAAGCTGAGTGTCGTGAGGAAGCCGTGCTAGCACTCGTGGCCCCAGTTCTTCCTCTAGACCACCTCCTCAAATGCTCATTTCCTCCTCGCTCTGAAACCCCCATTTCAACCCCTCTTTCTCAATTATTTTAAACAAAAAGAATCCAGAAAGTAAGACAGCATTCTTTTGAGTGATTTCAGTGACCGCAAGAAAAATTCCTAGATGGGGCCTCCCTGGAGGCACAAGGGGTTAAGTCGCAGCACTATGAAGCATCCACAGACACTGCAGCCATGGAGGCGACCCACATGGCGCAGCAGACTACTTCTGTCTTGTCCTCTACTCCTCTCAGCAGTGTATTGTAGTCAATCTGCATGCTCTTTTCCCCACTCTTTCTCTGGTGAATCCTCTCACCTCCTGCACCTCTGGCCTGTACCTCAGTTCTTGTATGCATAAATAAATAAATTTTAAAAACAAAAAAAGAGAAAAGTTCCTGGAGGTAATACCTCTGTATGCCAAGGAACAGGCACTGTTCTAAGTCCTTTACGGCTTAAGATTCTGTAGCTCTCACAGCTACACTAGCTCAGGTTCTCTTACCATCCCCCACTTTCTATGTGAAGAACCTGTAGCTGAGGGAGGTTAAACAGTTTGCCAGTCACAGGCTACCAAGGGCAGAGCTGGGATTCCAACACAGAAGGGGGAGTCTGTAGCCAAGTTCTCCATCACTATGCTGTTCCTTCAGAGAATTTCCAACCCCCAGTTCCAGGGGGGAATTACTATCCCCCACACACAGATAACATTCTTGGCAGCTGACACCTCAGTGCCCTTTTCCATGTAAGGCCAACATTTGGGTTCACTTACAAATCAGGAATGTAGGGATAAGAAGCAAGGAAACAAATCTCTTCATGGGGTTTTAAAATGAAGGGACATTCACTTTAAAAAATGTTCACATTATAGGCTATGTAGTTAATATATAACTTAAAGTTACCATTTCCTTTGCTTCCAGCACTTAGTTTTATTATTTTTTTTGACAAAGAACAGAATACTCATTTTCTTAAAATCTTGAGAATAGCATTTAAATTACAATTGCAATATAAATTCAGTAACTTAAAAGCATAGACCCCCCTTCCCACCTAACTCATCTCATTTTACCTCAGTGAAATTTTCTGGTTTGTGTCCTGAGTTAATACTTTGATAGCAACCTATAGACATGAGAATAGTAGGTGTGGGGGGTCATTCCTAAAACTGTCAACTGCGGATCAAAACATTCAGTACACTATCACTTTTAGTGACAGTTAACATCATTGAGGGCAGCCCTATTGTCAGATTGCTAAAGCTGCCCAAACTAATTTCAAAACAACCATATTCCAGTGAGAATGTGAGAATATATCTGTTATTCTCAGCTTCCATATAAGGTCAAATATAATAAAAGTGACTCCCCCAAATATATTCAATCAAGGTTTTTAAAAAAGATTTATTTATGCATACAAGAACTGGGGTACAGGTCAGGGGTGTGGCAGTGAGAGGATCCACCAGAGACAGAGTGGGGAACAGAACAGGCAGATCTATTGAAATACACTGTTGAGGGGGAGCACCAGGCGAGGCAGGAAAGGTCTGCTGCACCATGTAGGACCCTCCCTGGCCAGTGGCAGAGATCGACCTCATGTTGCAATGGCTGCGGTTTGCCCCAGAGTGCGTTGTTTAACCCACTGTGCCACCAGGAACACCCTCAATCCAGATTTTTTAAAAAAGATTTTTCATTTATTTATGTATACCAGAGCTGGGGTACAGGCCAGATGTGGGGGGGGTGGATGAGAGGATTCACCAGAGACAGAGTGGGGAGCAGAACAGGCCGATGAACTGAAATACAACACTGAGGGGAGTAGTTGGTGAGACAGGAGAGGTCTGCTGCGCCATGTGGGTCCTCTGCTGGCCAGAGATCGAACTCTACCAAATTGGCTGTGGAAGCTCCACTGTGCAGGGCTCAACCCCTTGTGCCACCAGAGAGGCCCTCATCCCAGATTTTTTAAAGTTTGAAAGAAAAACTAAAACTTAATAACAAAGGAAGGGGACGGAGCATAAATCAGTCACAGTGGAGCCTCTGGTTGTCTGTCTGAGAGCTTACTGGCCAGGGAGGACTTACCTTTACCACAGTGACTAAGCCATCATTGCTGTTTGGGTCCGTCTGGATGGCAAAGCGCCCCGTGGGGTCCCCGCCGCTGATTCGGTACACTGCATTCCAGGCTGGCGTATGGGGCTGGTCCTTATCCGTCACAGTTAGATTAGCTACTATGACATCTACCCTGTTCTCAGGGACTTCGCCATAGAACTACAAGGAAGACAAACATTAGTCAGAGGAGGGCCTTGTACTGCTGAAGGACAGTGCGTCTTGATGACCACACTGCCCTGATTTTACTGCCCCATTAAATTTTTATTAGCTACATTAAATGAGGAGATCAGTAATGCAGGTAATCACAGCATTTATGTTTGACTTTAAAAATACTATGACTTTTTTCAGGAGCCACCTTTTTTCCCCCAAATGTTATAGTTTCATTAAAATTAGCATCCATTTGTGAGTATCTGGGTGATTAATGGAGGGTCGAAGGAAAGGACTTATCTGAGGGAAATCATTTTACTCAAGAGATAATAATTATATGCTGACAAAGAAGCATTAATTGGGCATGTAATTCATGTACCTGAACAAATTTATTATGTTATATAATTTATATAGTTTATTCACATTTATATGTAATATATAATTATATATTATTTATATAAATATATAAGTATAATTATATACTTAGCACGAATTATATAAATTATATCAGCACCAAGTCTTTTTAGGGCATTTCCTCCAAGCAGCATATTTTAACAACTTTATTAGCTGAGCTGGAGTCTACCAGAAAACAAATTACTTGGGCGCTTTATTTAAAACCCCAGTGACAGCAAATGTCTGAGTCAGTAGCCACTCTCCAATTCGGTTAAGCAAGTTCCACCTCTATTTAACGCATTTATTATTCATTATGAAACGTCTCAGTAATGGACCTCTGACCAAAGGTTCTGTGAGTGACAGCCTGTACTTACAGTCATGGCGGTAAACTCGGGAGGATTGTCATTGACATCTGTCACCGTGATGACAGCCGTAGCTGTGTTTGAAAGGCCATATGTGGGATTGCCTTCCATGTCTGTAGCTTGAATTATTAACGTATACTGTTGCACTTTCTAAAAAGACATAAAGATAACAACTTAAATGAAACAAATTCCTCAAGAAGACATAACAGTTGTTCTGTAAATGGCTCTTTATTACACAAGGAGAGCACACAGCATCATTCATTCTGATTAACATTACCTGACATTCCCCAAGTGGAGTTTACTTTAAGTTCTGAAGCACAGGACTGGGTCTTGTCTAGAGAGATTTAACTGTACCCACCTCTACTCACAGAAAGGAACACACTGCAGATGCGTGAAATTCATAGCTAAACTGAAACTTCCATCTGTCTTCAACCTTTCCCTTCTTCTGAACTTTATAACACTGTGATCAAGGATTCAAGTCATTTGATTTTTATTTACTTACTCATGTGTTCATTGCTACCCAATTTAGGACACTAAAAATTAAGAATCTTGAGAGGGAGAAGAAAGCACATATAATTCACAAAGTATGTTTCACTTTTATGTATTTTTATATGTTCTTTCAATTATAACAGATTTAATGTAACATTTTCTTTTAACTTCCATTAGTATGTTACATGAACAACTAATTCTTAAATGCAGTCAAAAACCAATTAATGTTTATAACCTCAGTCCTTGAGCATAGTAGGTATTTAATAGTTGCATGCTGAATGGACTGATATTTGGGCATATCACACAATGTGTTCAGACTTATAATAAGCACAGACTTATAATATATATGGTAAACTTATATGCAAATTACTAGTACCAAATAGGTATCACCATTTTCAAATGCCCAGACTGAATTTTTAAAAGGGGAGCCAAATCTAAGCCTAAATGTAGCTGGTTTAAAGAAAACCTTGAGATTATCTGAAAAGGCTAAAGTTCTAGATGACAATATTTTATATTAACAAAATCTAACCAAAAGAATATTTTAAAATCTTGAAAGCTCTGTGAGGAATCCATAGGTTAAAAAAAATAGATCATTTTCATAAATGTTAAAACATTCAGAACAGCAAAACCCACTTTTTCATACAAAAATAAACTGTCATTGCAAAGTGCACTTTTCCTTGATTCTAAATATAGTGAACATTATGAATGGCCACTCTTAAGGGACTTCTGGAGCTTGGACAGAACAGACACAAATTGCAGCTTTTGATTTTATTGTTAGTGGGAAGGGCAAGGAAAGACAAAGAGTGAGAGGGAAAACTAAATCTCACATATTGGAGTTTAAGTCTCTGTCCACCCAAATGTCAATCTCTAACAAATTACTTATTTTATTTTCTTATCTTTCTGAAAAAGAAAATACCACACTTTTTGAATAAAAAAGAAATAAAGGTACAGTGCTGATTGAGCCATTTCTTAATTTTATAACACCGAACCATAGTGCTTACATAGGCTAAAATACTTCTCAATGATTTCCTTTCCCAAATCACAAGTGTCATTTCAGCTTAACTCTCTCACAGTGGTGAGATAATTTTGTAGGGCATTGAGTTCAGCCTCCCAGCTAATAATCATGAAAAGAAAAATTTGCTATGACTTTGAAATGTGACTTTTGTTAGCTGCTATTTGCAGAAACAGATCCTCAAAAAAAAAGTGATTTTAAAAAAGAAGGTAGAGGGCCTCCCTGGTGGCGCAGTGGGTTAAGCAACTGCACTATGAAGCAAACCGCAGCCACTGCAGCATGAGTTCAATCCCTGCCACCAGCCGGGGACGGGACCCACATGGTGCGGCAGACCTCTCCTGCTGTGCCCGCTGCTCCCCTCAGCAGTGTGCTTCTGTTGATCTGCCTGTTCTGCTCCCTGCTCTCTGTGGTGAATCCTCTCACCCCCCCAAACCTCTGGCCTGTGCCCCAGTGCTTGTATGCATAAATACATCTTAAAAAGAAAATATTCTTAAAAAAAAAAAAAAGAAGGTAGAAACCCCACACAGATATACAGAGAAAACATTCCTTGTTAATATCTACTCTGAAAAGATCTTTAAAATTATAAAGCATAAAATATATAATTTCTACTGAGTAACAAAACTGGGATGAGTAGCTAATACTAGAACTTTCCTATTGCTTTAGGCTAGTCTTGAGATCTGCAAGTTGGAAAGGATAATATTACTTCTAAAATACGTTTGCTCTTCAAATCAAAATAATACCCATTTGGCAAATAACATAATCTCCATTTTCAAATGCCTGCTTGGTAGCATGCTCTTCCACTTAGTAATGAAGACACAAAGTCTATGTTTTAAACAACAAAACTATTTAGAGCTTCTTGCTCAATTTAGTCACGGGGCATCTGCTTCTGCATGACTGACATTTAGATTCCATAAGAATTTGACTTCCCAACCCCCTAGTCCCACATCTGATCAAGGGGACTTTGCCGAAAAATACTTTCTCACTTTGTTCTACATGGGAGAAACTCATCTGCTTGCTGGCAGTCCCTCCCGCTCTGTGACTCACCGATATTACAAAATTATCTCCCACCTTTCACCCACTTCCTGACACCTGGGGCGCTTTGTATTTATCATGCCAGGTGTCTGTTATGACCCCGTGCTCCTGAACTTGGCATTTCCCTCTGCCTACACTAGGGACTTTCAACCAGGAAGAGTGCACTTCTTGTGTAGCAGCTGGCAATCTCCTTAGACATTTCCAGTAGCCATAGTGGGGGGCAGGCAGGGGTGCTGCTGATATCTAATGGATCGATGTCAGAGACGCTGCTAAATATTTGATCATCGAGAGGACAGGGTAGCACAATAAAGATGTATCTTATCTAAGGTACCAGAAGTAGCAAGGTTGAGACACCCTGGCCCACAATTCCCCTCCCTTCTTAGCCTGGCAGACTCAAAGCTAAACCTCACTTCAGAGATGACTTCTGAAAGTCCTTGAAGCAGAGCTGTTTGCTTCTCAGCACACACCTCTATCACTGCTTCTGGTTTATAAAACTGTTAACAGTCCACATGGCTGTCCTCCCCCGCTATGTGTGCGTGCACACACACACGTGCACACACATGCACACACACACACACCCCACATGCCGCTTCCCAGGGTCCCTGTTTTGTTTCTGTGTCTGTGGCTGGTTATACAGTATGATGTCTCATATCAGATAAGCAGGCCATAGAAGTGTCTGAATGAGTGATTGGATGAATGGACTAGAACCTTGGGCCTACCATTCCATTATAAAAATCATTTCAGTCCTGGGGAAAATCATCTTATTTACATAGCTAGCTACCATTTATTCATTAAAACACAAACTGGAAGCATAAACTAGCTCACCGCTTCCCAAACTATAGTGACTCATGCACCATCTTCCCAATTCTGTCATAGCCTCGTATTTCTATACCATGAGTCATTGTTTTTCTTGACATTAACTCTCATTTTAAAACCTTAAGTTAATTTATTATAAAAGTAAATGGAAAATTATCATCACTTGCCATAGACTGTAAAAATAAATGCAATATAATTCTTGTATTTTAGCAGTCTCTACTTGATAGAGTAGCATCTAAAAGACGTATGAGCTCTAGTTTTCTCTGGAGGCTTCCATTAAAATCATTGATAACTGATTAAAATCATCATACTTGTGTATTACATTTTTGAAACACTGAACTAGAGTGATGTAAGTAAATGAAGAGGTGAGGACATTCATCCATTCATTTAAAAAATACGTAATGAATGTCTAGTAGATGCTAGGTACTGATAAAACAACAACCAAATCCAGACATGTCCCTATTGTCATTAACTGTTGGAGCCAGATATTAAGCCAGATGCTCAATGGTTGCCACTATAGTAAGAGGAGGAAGAAGAGAAACAATAGGGCTTTGAGCCCCTTTAATAGGGGTATCTGAGTCAGTCCTCAAGTCTGGAGGTAGGAAAGGGTACAAGAGTCATTTAGGGGTAAAATGAGAGGGATCGGATGGCTATATATAGATCAAAGATGTGAACTAGTAGCAGTAGGAAAGGCAAGTAGATTATAATCTTGGGACTCTGAAAAGAAGGTGGCACTGGTCACTTGAAGTAGGAAATTCATCAGGAATCATAGATTTAGGTAGATAATAGGTTTACTTTTGTATCAGAAGATAGACAATTAAGGACTAATAAGCAGAACTTAGGAGGGAAGTACAGGTTTGTGATCATTCAAATTCTTAAATGCTAAACCTCAGTTCCTTCATCTTGAAATGGAGCTGATAGCACAACTACCTTCTAAGTTTGTAGTCTAAAATATTGAAATGGAGCTGATAGCACAACTACCTTCTAAGTTTGTAGTCTAAAATATTTGTTAATGCTTCTTGAGCACTATTTACCTACTGGGGACAATACTAAGCACTCCATCTCATTCAGTCATCTCATAAGGCAGGTTGATTTTTTAATCCTCATTTTACAGATGAGGAAATCAATACTTAGAGAGAAGTAAGAAAAACTTGCCCATTGACACCCAGGTGTAGTGGCAGAGACAGATCTGAATCCAAGTCTCTCTGAGTCTAAATTGGTATTACCAATTGCTCTGTTAAATTAATGTCTTCCAAGAAAGTTAGAATATATAAGTGGCAAGTTTACGCCGAGAGTCAGGGAAGCAGGCAGAAAGCCAGATTTCAAGGAGATGAGGAAGGAGTGGGAGTTTAGCAGTGAGTATGGGTTATGCTTTGAAGAGGCTGGTGTTGAAATGAAGGAGAAAAATATCGTAACTTGAATATTTCTTCAGGGTTCCTGTTCAGGGTGAAAAACTGAGAAACAAACTGGCATCAGTAAATACTGGGACAAAAATGGAGACACAGTGTCTGTGCAACATAGTCTTTGCATTTCTGATGAACGTACAGACTCACTCAGTGAGTGAGGATTAGTCTGCTATGTAAGGATAGGAGAGAAATCTTCAGGCAGATGGAACAATGGGAATAGAAGAACATAAAATCCCAGGTTGGTGAGAGAAATTGCATATAGTTGTAGGAGTGGTAGGGCAATATTTGCTCATATAAGAATTCTTGGAGATTAAGCTAGAGAAAGCTTTGGGGTCAAGGTCACAAAAGGTCTGGAATACCATTTTCTTTTTTATTCTATTTTTTCCCTTTAATTTATATATATTTGACATCAATTGTAATCCCCATGTATTCCCCATCACCATATCACTAGTGCACCATCACCTCAGTCCCCCGTGCTCCCATCTGCCCTCAACTCTTCCCCTCGCCCCGTCCCACCAAGTGTCCCCAATTTGTTCTTGTCTTTTCATTTTTGGTTTTTGTATCTTTATTGTTATTATTATTGTTCTTATTCCTTTCCTTGATCCTTATTTGGTTCCCTTATATTCCTCCTAGGGGAAGAACCATCTGGTATTTTTCTTTTGCCTTCTGATTTATTTTGCTGAGCATAATCCCTTCCAGTTCCATCCATGTTCCTATGAATGCATCTAGTTTTTCTTTTTTGATAGCTGAATAGTATTCCATCGTGTATATGTACCACAGTTTGGAACACCATTTTAAAAGGCTCTGATTTTTCTGGAGAAAGACAAATACCAGATGATTTAACTCATATGTGGAATATAGAGGGGAAAAAAAGGAACCATAAATGTGAACAAAAACAAAACCTATAAATAGGACTTCAAAACTCTGATTCCTGGGACTCCCTGGTGGCGCAGTGGGTTAAGCAACACAGCAAATCGCAGCCACCAGAGCACGAGATCGATCCCTGCCATCGGCCAGGGAGGGGACCCACATGGTGCAGCAGACCTCTCCTGCCTCGCCCGCTGCTGCCCTCAGCAGTGTGTTTCCGTCAGTTTTCCTGTTCTGCTCCCCACTCTGTCTGGTGAATCCTCTCACCTCCTGCGACTCTGGCCTGTACCCCAGTGCTTGTATGCATAAATAAATAAATCTTAAAAAAAAACAAAAATAACTATGATTCCTGTAGAGGGAGGATGGAGAGCAAAGTGGGGAGGAGGTCAGTGCACTCAGGAAGAGGATTATGGGTACCTTAGTGATGGGTATGGGAACACACATATGAAGAGGTTCTGAACCTACACCCATAATCATATACAGTGTAATGTGGTGGTGTTGCATACCTCAATGTAAAACATACAATGCAAAAATAAAAAAGTTCTCACTTTATCCTATGGGTTCTAGGAAGCCATTTTACTACAGGGGGCATACAGAGTGTAGATGATGAAGGAAGCTGTGGGGTTTAGAAGAAGGAATGACAGAGAAAGAAGACTGGGAAAACAGAAAACAGAACACCCCTTTGAATAGAACAAGGGGTTGAGGTCAAAAGTAAATAGATTTTCAGTCTTCAAAAACAGGAAGTATAATTTTTTCTTTGCCAAGAAGATAACTGATGATGAGTAAAAGTGACAGTGCTCACTCTGCAAAGGCTGAACCAGGATTTCTGATGGCAATGGTAAAGTGAGAGCTGATATTCACTGGGCATGGTGCTGAGTGCTTGTGCCTCTTGTGATACAACCGTCACAACCACTTTGACGTGGGTAATATGACAGTCTCCATTTACAGATGTGGGAGGAGAAGTTTCAGGTCAAAAAGTTCCTAAGAGTTCAAGTCAACTTAGTGCTGCAGAGAGAGACTCCTTAGCAATCCTCACCAAAAAGGGCAGGAGATGGAGATAAAGAAAAGAGTAAAGAAAAGAGGGAAATGCCGGAAATAGTCATCATCATTAATATGGCAAGAAGTAGGGTGCAGATAAAATTGAAGCCTGAGCTATGTTGTAGGTACAGCTTTAGGTCTAAGGAAAAGAACTAATCTCTCTCTCTCTCTCTCTCTCTGTGTGTATATATATAAATACATATACACATATACACACACGCACACACATACACAGATATACACATATATATCAACCTGGAGATTAAAAGAAAATAAAAAAGCTGAACCTCAGTAAGCATTTCAATGATTGGGAGTTCGATCACTTAAAGGTGTCATATATCCTGGGAGAACGACAACTGAAATGACTTTTGACAGAAAGAAAACTGTGAATTCTAATAGAAATAAAAGAATCTCAAGCCTGCGCGAAGCCTGTAGAAGTCCAAGTAATTTATCCCTGGCCTCAGGCAAAATTACCATAAACCATCTGAGATAGACGTATTTTTTTCTGTTAAATGACTTTCAGAAAAGGAAGGTTTTCCATAATTTTTCCTAGTAAGTCATTGTTGTGTTTAATAATTTCACTGTCAAGAAGCTATTTCTCATACTGTATCTAATCCATGATTCTGTAGTTCCAAATCCATTTGCACATTCATTTCTGCATAGCTGCTTCTGTGCACGGCAAGATAGACTTAACCACCATAATGGTCTGACTTCAGACTTGCATCTTCCAAACCAGATACACTCTCTTTGGTCTCTTAAATAAATCAATCTTTAGTTCTCTATAATCTTTTTCCTGTCTTAAAACAGCCACACTAGCTGTGATGGCACTAGTACTGTAAGAAAGCAAGATGAAGTCCCATTTCTGTATCTCATATTAAGATTGGGAGATGAGCTTCCCTTGAACAGTAGGTGAGCTACCTGTCTCTTAAGATAGAATGTTGAGAAATTGCTCCATATTCTCATATATAAACTCAGTGGTACTCACACTGAGTTAATTGGCATTTAAGAAGAGTATTTTACACAATAATGAAAGAGGTGAAAAGATACATGTTCTAAATACCATGGAACAAAAGTACTATCGCACAAGCCAAATTTCAACAATCTCTGACAGAAAACATTCCCCCAAAAAGAAACACTGACACCTGGAAACTGATAGGTACAATGCAATAGGCATATATCTAACTCCTAAGTAAGGCGCTTAGCTCAGATGGGAACAGAGTATTCTTGATCGGCTCATATTACATTTTTACAGTGCTTCGAGCACTATCTTGTGTATATAATTAATTGCAGTGGTAACATTCTCTTCGATTCAATTCAAGCGAATGCTACCAAGGCAAATAAAGTGTCATAAAAGCCAACTCCTAAAATCCTTGTCAGTACTATTTATGACGGTAGGTATAATGTTTCCTTTTGACAACAATAATCTGAGGTCTCATTAAACTACAAAAGCTGGCTCAGTCAGAAATCTACCGAACACGAATCTCAGTGAGTTGGCACTTTGATAATTCACACACACAATGACTACTGATGGTCAATAATGACCTTGACAATCTGTCAGAAAGTGGCCAGAATGGAATAAAGATGGGATGGGGTTGTCAGGAGAGAATATAAGCAACGTTTGGATAAGATCACGGAGAATTGAAAGATTCAAGACCAAAACATTCCTGGCAGAAGGAATCACATCAGCAAAATCACAGAGGTGTACAGAAGCATGGGAGGCTGAGGTCTGCATGGTGAGGGGGCTCATTTGAAATTGCCCAAATATATCCACTCCCTTTCAAACTGTGATAATGTCTAACACTTCAATGCCTTCAACATTTTTTACCCTTTCACCAAAATATTGTTTGTTAGAAGCATCTTCCTGTGTGTTTATAACTCTAAAGGCCTGTCAGTAAAATAAAAGCAGTTCTTAGCATGCAAATCTGTTAAGTAAATTAATCTTAGAGTTACGGGGTGAGGCCTAATACAGGAGGTAATCATCTTTGTACTAAATCAGGGTATCCACAGGGACAAAAAACTAATCACACGCATGCTTTTTGTAGCCTCTTAAAAACCTGAATGCCGAAAATTAGCCTAAACTTACACACACATTACCGGGGCCTGATTTTGAATTTAATTCCTCATAAAAACCTCTCTATATGAGGAACATTGAGAAAATGCCAAGGATTTTATAAAATTAGATTCCAGAGGGTTAGTGGCTTACCTTGGTCAATTATTGCAATATTACAGAGAACTAGGAACCATTTATCCAGCACACAGATATTTAATCATATAAAGTTTTGTAGACAGGCGTACGACCAATTTCATAATGAAAACTGAACTTTAAGTAACGTGTGGATACACTAGTATCTGGAGATAAAGTATATGTTACACCATGTACCTTTAAGATGAAAAACAATTTTATAGCTATTGGATGACTTACTTCTCTATCAAGTCCAGCTGCCACTGTGATAATATCACCAGTCTCGTTGTTGATTGTAAACATGTTGGGAGAAGGGGTGCTTGGAGCCTGGGATACGATTCGGTACCTCAACATCCCATTGAGGGCATTTGGATCATCGGCATCAATGGCAGTGACTGTCATCACATATGTCCCTAGACACAGCACACATGGAAAATCAATAGCCACCTGCACTGTGGGGTCTCCTAAATAAAGGGTATATTTGTCTTTTTAATCAATCTCAATTTCACTTTTTCAAAACAAACATTTAATTTAAACATTTAGACTTGATTAAAAGCACTAATAATATGAACCCTACTCACTTTAAAATATAAAAGATAGTTTAGATACTTGAAAGTTGTTAAAAAAATTGTACATTTATAAAGGGCTCATTTTTCCATAACATAGAAGACAAGTTTACTCCATAACTCAAAAAATGGATCATTTCAAACCTTCATTTATATAAAATGCAAATACTATACATGCTTTTAGAAACATATTTTATGGTCACTGATTTCTTCCCTACGTCATATTTTTTTCCCATTATGGAATAACATCTAAAATGACATGCTGAGCATGATTCCCCCAATGTCTAAGTCACTTTCTGAAAGTAAGCTGTGTGCATAACGATGCACAGTCCATTTACTCAGGTCATAAGGAATCATTCCATGCATTACTGTTTTGGTACATTGAATAGGGGTTTGGCATTGTGGCTTACTATTTCCTAGGAGATTAAAAGAACACTGTCACAAATTCAGGGACTACAATTTATTAGATATTTTGGGAAAGAAATCTACAAAGCATTACCATCATGTAAATTCAAATGAGCTAGACAAACTGGGTAATTAAGAAATAGTAAAAAAAAAAAAAGTAATTATAATTTAAGACGTTTTGTTCTATGGGAGTTTTATAAGAACTGGATGGTAAAAATGTCCATATCTAGTCTTCCTTCTTGGTTAGTACTCTAAGCGCCACTGTTCTTTGAAATCTTTACAACTGTTATTCCTTCTACCTGGTACATTTTTGCCCCTGAATTAACCAAGGTGTGGTCATATTTTTTTAAAATCTCATTTTAGACTCTGTCCCCCTAAACATGGCACTCTTTGATTATCTGTTAACCCTACATCTTTATTATTCTTTCACAGCTTTGCTGGGGATTTGCATTCTTTTTATTTCATTTTCTTAAAAAATTTAAGCTCCCACATGCAGGAACTAGCTTATCACTGGTGTATCCACATGCCAGAGAGGGGCATAGTGAGTACACAGCTCAAACTCTAAAAACATTTATTGAGTGACTAAAAGAATGAGTGGATAAAATAAAAAGCGATTCTGAATCATGCACCAAAATACTGATCACAATGCAGTTTAGCGCAAGATATCAAACATTTCCTAGAAGGATGTTTTCAAACTTATCGAATAACTACAGGAAATATACTCATGAAATGTCTGTACTTATGATCACTCAGAGTCTTTTATTCATGCAAGGCTTTATGGAAATTCACAATAAAATACATGATGAATATATCTTTAATGGCTTTTTTTTGACAATTTTTGTGAAGCAGTACTTTTAATGAAGTGAGAAATAAATAGAGAAAAAATGGAAATAAATGATTTAAAAAAAAAAAAACTTCCCCAGGCAAAAAAGTACATTTATTTATCTTTAGAATATGCATATAAGGCTTGTGTTTTAAGATGGATATATTTAACAGGCTTTGATTTTACAGTATTTAAAATAGTGAAGTTACTCTGAAAATGTGTTTGGGAAGGAGCCCCAAAAGGCTCAACTTCCTGCAGAACTCCGTCCTCCCTCTCCAGTGGACCACCCCCCAGCCTCCTACCACCACCTCTTTTTCTTTTTAGACGATGCAGAAGTATACGTGAACAAGAAAAAACATCAGTATAGGAAAGGCATTGTTGGTTCTATCTCATGCATTTAGTGGTATAGTTTACAAAGGTAATACATAACACAATTTTAAATGCTGAGGATTTTAACAGAAGAGTAGGGGTCTGTGATTTCTACCATGACTGTGTCCTTCAAATAAGAACCTTCTAAATAGCCAGTGGCTTTGCGAGGCTCTGTTGATTTCCCAACCACTGCTTCCTACCCAGCCGATCTATAGGATATGATTTCTGGTCCCTGATGGAGACACTTTCAATGACCTTGATGAAATCAACATCCTTTTTATCTAGAAGTGACAGGTGTACTCATGAGTCCTTAAACCTAAGTATCATGATAATGTCACTGGTTACTAACACCTCGGTGCTAAAGCACCTTGGTTTTTTTTTAAACAATCCCAATCTTTTAGACATATATGCTGAAATATTTGCAGAGCAAATCATATGATTTGCTTCCAAAAACAATTAGAGAAGGGGAGGATGAGTTACATGTTGGTATTAGTTGAAACTGAATGATGGGAACATAGGGAGAGGGTCATTATGTCAGTCTCTTCACCTGTATGTTCTTGAAATTTTCCGCAATGAAAAAATTTTAAACGCAAGAAAGACTAACTAAATGTTAAAATCTTCTAAATTCAAAATAGTAATAATGGTAGGGCTAAATGAATCTCTCTATATACTGTATCATCTCAGGAGTGCTCGCTAAATAGTGTTTACCAACTACTTTTCTTGTCCACTGGTTTTTCAAACATTAGGTCTTTATGCCCTGGCTATTCTATTGCGACTGAGTCTGCAAGTGTTTTTAGTACAAGAAGCTGAAATCTTGGTCAAACACCACTTCACAATGGTGAGAGGTTCACAGCAACTGCTGTTTCTAAGCTGGGTCACACTAGTTTGAAAGTGATGGCAGCAAATGGCATTAGCTTCGTTCTCAGAGTAAACACCCAGTGTGGTGATAGGGCAGCAATCACAGCTGTCAGAAAGTCCCTTTCTTACTCCTCTTTGTACCTCAGGAAACCCCAACCCTTTGGGGCTATGCAAAAGCATTTTAGTTGCTGCTACAACTAATATGAAAAAGCCTGTACTTCAGGAACAAAAAGATCCTCCAATGCTTACTTTCTACTGCACCAATGATCAACCGTGGCAGAATAAAAAGACCACAGAGTCTATTGTACTAACTCGGATACTGTCATATCTAAGTTTTCAAAGGTGGGTAAAGTCATTGTGGTCAGTGAGAGTGATTTTTTCTGTTTTCTCTCTTCAATCAGTTTTTTACCCAAGTTATTTTCCATTTTCCTTAAAAGCATTATGAATGAGAGAAAATGGCACTAAAAGGCTCACCATGATCTCTCCTTTTCTTGCTGATCTATTAGTACTGGATTACACTGCATTTCTTAAAGTCATCTCCAAATCATTATCTTCGAACTTACCAGGCTTTGATCCCTCAGGAACAGTCCCATTCCACACCTGGTGTAAGAACTCCGGCCTGTTATCATTCATGTCTATTACATTGATGACAATGTCAATGGGGTTCTCCACTTGATTTCCATTAATATCCACTGCATGTGCCCTCAACTGCGAAAGTCATTAGAAAACAGAACAATTGAACAGATTTCACATCTGGAGTGAGCAGGTAACATATACAATTAACCATGCACTGAGATGGACGGAGAAGCTGAAAAAGCTACTCTTCTCATCAAAACTTAAGTTAGACCAACTCCATATAATGAGTTAGATATAGTAGCAATCAAAAGAAAACACCACCAATTCTTATTCGCCAGGCACTGTGCTCAGAGCTTTATGGATTTGAAGTAATTTATCCTTACCTACGAGTGAGGTAGAAATAGTCAGCATTTGAAGCTGAGAAAATTGAGAAAAGCTAAGTAATTTTCTCTTTTTGTTGACAGAGCACATTTTCAAAGCTAGTTCTGTCCAGCTCAAAATCCTTTGCTAAACCAGTACATGTGAGTCAGGGTAATTAAAACTGTGGTGCTGGCACAAGTAGTCATGGAGCTCAAGAGAACAGAAAAGCATCCAGAAAGAATTAAGTGTGTATAGGGAGTGTTGACAGTAATTTTTCTTTAAATATTAAACATATATGAGTGTATCAGACAGTTGTTTCTTTCCCATGCCTGAGTTCTCCATTTCACAGGAGTTATTCTAAAATTAATTTTTCTTTTTAAACAAATAAAATCACTCAGCTATTTTTGGCAGAATCTTCACAATCTTTTCATCCAGTGCATAGAGAGCCATTTCATTCTTTCCAATAGCTGCGCAGTTTTCAATTGAATGGTTTCTTTTTAATGGGAATGCTTCCATGGTTTTCCAGAAGAAACAGATTGTGGGTTCTGTTTCTCTGCTTTATCAGGTCGAAGAAGCATCAACATAACCCTTTTTTATTTAGAGGTTTACTTAATGCATAAAATAGTGTAAATTTTATTGTTGTCTTTTCCACACCTACAGAAATAATCCTTTTTTCTTCTTGACTTAATATATTACATTAATGGATTCTTAATACTAAACTATCCCTGTAATTCTATAATTAATTCCTTTGTGGGGGGCAATGAGTCTAGTTCACTAGATTATGTACAAGTAGCCAGAATTTGGAAAGCAGTAATTTATCCAGAAATTGACTGGAAATATATATTTCCTGAGTTTTAACCACAGACATTTAGAAATTAAGAATTTATGTAGTAGGAGATCATGAGGCTATTTTTGTATATTGAACTTATTTATATTAACAATAAGAGACTAATTCAAGACAAGTCTATTGTATACTGTCTTTATCAAGATTCCTTACTTATGATCAGTGCTCCTTGTGGAAAATGTGGACAGTTTACTTTAATTACTATTTTTATTATGGATATTAGTCAGTATTCCCTCCTCCCAAAAGTTTTGATTGTTTTATAAATATTCTTTTAAAAGAGATATTGCTTTTTTATATATTCTAAAACATAAAAAGTATTAAAATATTTTTAGTTTATCATATCCTTATCTCTGTACATGTAAGGAAGCCTTGCTAAACCAGATATCAGTATTTTTAAAATTTTTTAAATGTCAATAATTTTGGAAGTTTGGATACGAGCAAAAATTCAGCAAATGTATTAGTGACAAAATAAGTCTAAAAACAAACACAGGGAATAAAAAGTTTTAGATTGAATTTGAGACTAAGTATCGATGATAAAGCAATGGGACTAGGTCAATACACAGTGCTTGGACAAGAGGCTACCCATAAAAGAAAAACAGTGAGGGAGTACAATCCTCCTTCCTTTTACTTTATTAAAATAAACTCCAGAGGTTAAATATTTAATTTTAAAATATTTTAAATTTAAAAACTAAAATGAACTGTGGTGCTTTGGTGATGAGTGTGGTGTAGTAACAACATCTGAAAGGTAGATCCTATACCTCTAAAATATAAAAACAAT
Organism: Galemys pyrenaicus; assembly: GCA_019455555.1. Taxonomy (NCBI): domain Eukaryota; kingdom Metazoa; phylum Chordata; class Mammalia; order Eulipotyphla; family Talpidae; genus Galemys; species Galemys pyrenaicus. Next base: position 14,732,947 of record JAGFMF010011668.1, on the reverse strand, counting down.
GATGTCAATCAAAATTACCTCCAAAAAAAAACCCAACAACATAAAAATTTAAAATGTTACAGAAGGGATAAAATTATGAGCAAGGTGTAAAAATAAATAACCAAAGGGGAAAACATGACAAATCAAGCATTAATATCCTTAAAAAGATAAAGGTTCTTAATAATGAGAAAAAATAATTCTAAAGAAAATCCAGCTTAAGACAGACATAGGGTCCATTGATTGGCTAGTCCACTAATGCAACATAAGCATCAAAATATATATTTTTTAATATTGGCACTAATTAAAATGCAGGAATTTTTATTGGAACACAGGAAGTGTATATTCGGTTCAGTGGGACGGTGTAACACAACACAGCGATTCTAGAGAACAAGTGCACTATACTTATCAAAAGGATTCCAGTTTTAGGAGTTTATTTCAGTGCTACATTGTGGAGAAGTACAGAGAGATATTCACTGCCATATGATATGTAGTTATGAAATAAAATAAAAAACCCACAAAATTTCCTAAATATCTACCTATCAGTAATTAGCTAAAGATGTTACATTCACTCAACAGAATCACTTGGAGCAATCAAAAATGGTAATATAAATTAACAATTATTAACATACTAGAAAAGATGTTCATTTTATGATTGCTAAGTGACAAGAGCTGGTTTCAGAGAATGATTCCAATTTCACAAGAATATATTTAAGAATCCATGTATAGAGTGACAGTTTACAGAATACTGTCAAAGTGACATAAACAAGGAAAAAGATTAGTTTCAGTACTAGATAATCAATCATATTTAAATTCTTCCTTCTATTATTTGAAAAGTTTTTTCTTTATTACTTGAAAAGTTTTTACAATGTAAATGATTATTTAAATGGAAATTATACTTATATTAAAAGTTTAGTTATTCATGTAGAAATTAAAGAAGTAATAAAAGTCAATTTAAATTTATATATTAAACTCATGAGAAAAAAAAGTAGCTATCCTGTTTAAGGAAAATGCAAGGTGGGTAGGAAAAAAATCAAAGAAAATGTTTTGTGGAATTTATATTTCAATATCAGGCAATTAACACTCATATTATTTTTAAATTGAACAAATCACTTTATAACATATTAAATCAGCAAAAATCCATATATTAAAAATTATGAAAATATAACTATTATACAAAAAGCTGTTAAAACTGAAGAAAGTAAATAAAATATAAAGACTAAGAACATAATCTAAAATTAACAAAAATACAAGCATATATGTATCTAAGAAAACTTGCTCAGGTTAGCAGACTGATCAAAAGAAGTGTTGGCAGGGTTATGAGGGAAAAGGAAATCTTAGTTTCTGGTGAGAGCATCAAAATGGCATGTCTTTCAGGAGAGAATAGAGCCTACAAATAAAATCCAATGTTCTAACTATTTTTCTAGAACTCTATTTAATGGTGATAATCAGACCAGAAGAGACAGATAAAATGGCAAAGTTTTCCATTAATAAGAAATAGTAATTAAAATTATGGCCTAGACATTCAATGGAATACTATGCAGCCACAAAAAGTTCTGTGATCTATGTAATTACACACTACTATCTTGACCCCTTAGGAGTAAATTTGTTCTCATAAGTTCTTAGCCACATCAACATGTAGAGTAATGAGATTTGAGGCAATCTGCACTTCTCTGATATTACTTTTAGCCATAAGCATTCATTAATTTTACAAAAACAATAAAATCATTAACATAAATTGAAAGGGCTGCATGGATACTTCTGATATTAAAATGCTGAGTATCGATTCTATAAGACCATATTAAAAGGAAAATGTTAAACTCTGTGCACTTCCAGAAGAATATCAATGTATAAAATTATTAGCTCTTTGAAATCTTACATGAAACCGGGCTATCTGCTCACGATCCAGAGGCTTGGTCACTGATAGCTGCCCTGAGATGGGGTTGATAATGAAGATTCCAGTTGGAGGCTGGTCCGCTCCTGGCCCAGTGACACTATACCGCAGTGACAGGTTTTTATCTCTATCAGACCTGATCTGAGGATCAAGAACACAATCATATTAAACCACAGACAAAATGAGCTCATTGTCAGAGACAAGGCATGCCTCACCTCAGGCCCTTTTTCAGTGCAAACTTACACCAATTTTTCCCAGGAAACCACTGAAACTCTCCTGTTACTCTTTGCTTCTTAATGATAGACTACAAAAAGAGATGTCACCCACCACCAGAAAGGACTGGAGGCAACATTAACATCTAAGAGATCACTCACTCAGAGCAATGGAAAAAGTCAAAATTAAGGAATACCAGGTTTTAAACAGAATCAAATTCTATCGGAGGAGTTTCTAGGTCAGAATATTTAACCTAGTAACAGGGATCCAATTTAATTAATGTAAAAATTGTTTATCTTTTTGTGTCAGGACAAAAATAACTATCTAACCATGGTGTCCAATAGCTTCACATGGGAATTATAATTCTACAGTTAAGCCTGGAAGTCTCATTTCTGTACTTGTACAGACATTATTCATTGCAAACAAAGCTTTCCATATCACTTCAAATTGGGACTTATTACCCCAAAATGCTTTATAATAACAAAGCACATGAAAAATGATTTTAAAATACACTTGTTTACTCTGAAAAATTACACCCATTATAGACTCAATGTCTTCTTCAAATACAATTCCCAGGAAAAGTAAGTTTATAGATGAATGGGCATAGGAACAGGTTACAGAAAAGGAGGGGTAAAGGCAGTGAGAGAAAAGGCAGATAGAGCAATGCTGTTTGGAGGTGATAAGAGTTCTTTATGTATTAGATAAATACACATAATCTAGTAATAGAATTTTAGGGTTTTTTTTTCTGATTTAAGGCAAAATCCTCTTTTTTTCTTATACACTAGTAAAGTAGAAAAACAGAAAATATTTTAAGTTGGAGGTTATGTCACTCATTGTTAAACTGAATATATAAATTACATTTAAAAATATAGTTTTTAGGAACTGGAATGCTAAATTAATCATATACAGAAACATTTGCATTCTAATAAATAGGAATACAATGACTGTCTTATGTTTCCTTTGTAATAAACAACAGGTTGCTAATTTTACTAAACATGTGGGAGTATCTGTGCTTTTAATTTCTCTGCATCTGACATTATGTTTTTGGAGTAACTGGGGAAAAAAGTCACAACTCTGTGATATTTGAAAATCTGTGTGTTTGCATAGTTCCAGAGATTCTGCTAATGGTATCAGAGGTCACTTCCCCTCCCTCTCTTTAAGAAGCTCACAAATGCACCTGGTGCTGATGTTCTTAGCAATGATTGCCCTTTACTTTCTTTGGCCCAGAAGCTATCTGGAGAGGGCAAAGTTCATTTTGGACAGTTTCAGACAGAATTTAAGGTGTGTGTGTGTGTTGTGGGCATGGGTAGGACACGGTGTGAACACATGTTGTAGTTTAGACTTGAATATTCACATACAGAACCAGCTTTAATATCCACAATGCAAAAAACCTGACAGCTCTCCCTAGACGTAATCCGAGTAACAATAGCAACAAAAACTTAGGTTCTCTACCATACTATAGACATTTCATTTTTGAAAAATCTACTTTGAGGATATGTGTGTGTGTGTGTATATTTCATAAACCCAACCTTGTGAAAAATATAAACAAAAGCATTTCTAATAGATACACTCAGTATGGGCCATGGAGACCATAAAAATTGTAGCACCCTACCCTGACAAGCTCTTGAGGAAAGGGTCCTCTGGAGTTTTCTGGTAAGTTGATTGGAGGGATAACCCAGTCTCTCTTCTGCCTCTGAAGGTAGCCATTGTGCTTAGTCAATTGTCTTGGGAATACTATTTCTTCAATTTCTTGCGATTCCTTTGTATTAAAATATAACAAGATATTCCTGAATACTAGGAAAACATTTTCTAAAAGTACATCAACATCAGTGTATGCCTGCTAGCATAGGGATCACAGTTTCTTATCAACAAGAAAATAAGTCTGGAGGCCCTTTCTTTATCCCCTTTTTAAAAATAATAGAAAACACCATAAAATATTGGAGTTTCACTTTTCATTGAAAAATCGAATTCCAAACAATTAATTATGTGGCACAGCTGTGTAAACTATTTGCAGTTTCTATAAGCCACCTCAGATAGTAGTTAATATTGAGCATAATTTAATAGTACCCTTTTATATATTTCTCATTAGTTTAAACCACAGTTCAGGTAATGTGCTACTGTACATTAAATTTAGATCTTGATGTGCTAAAATATAATTTGAATTCCAAGAGAACTTTAATACATACTGCAAAGGAATGTCTCAAATATTTATGACCCTATTAAATCCCACAGAATTAATGCTGTAATTATTCTAAACCTATGTCAGCCATGATGGATGCTGTAGATGACCCACTTTGCACATTGGGTATTAATCTCTGCTGGATGTCAACATTTTATTCTATTTCTCCCTATATCTGTAGACATTTTAGCCATTAGCCCTTACTGCTTCAGTGCAAATATCCAAGCTAGTTTGCAGCAACACAGTGAACCATCACCACCAACAAAAGCGTCTTTTCACTCAATTAGTTACCAGTCTCACTTTATAATACCCAAATAATATGATTTCCCCGTTAGAGTTATAGATCAACAAATTATGTTTCACATAATGAGAACTCAACATTAGTGTAAGAGAAAAATGGTAATTTTTATCTCTAATATATTTAGTTATATTTGATTCTGAAATGTGTATATCACATTTATAATTAAATGAAAAAAGAAGATGTATGTTTCTTTTGCTCATAGTATAATAAATAGACAAAATAAAGTGATATTTTATAAAATCAAGGATTTAGAATACCTGACTGTGATGCCCTCCATATTTGTTTTGATCTCACTCAAAAACTAGAATATTCAGAATATCATGTTATCATAACTTGATTGAAGAAGTTACTGTACCTTATTTAAAATTCCTGACTTACACAAAATAAGTGCTCAATAAAGATTGTTGAATGGAATCGAACTGCATTCTTTGGAAATGTACCTTATTTATCTCATCTTGACTTTTAAACAACTTCCACCAGAAGGAGTATATCATTTGTAAGAGTCTTGTCGATGGGATGCATAATTTATACTCCCCAACTGGATTATGAAGGGACAAGAGAAAAACCCAACACTCCTTGCCAGAAATGCTTTCCTGTTACTACTGTAGATCTGTACTTCTCCTCTAATAAATTTGACTGATGACTTCTTACAAAGAATTCTTTGTTTTGTGCTTATACTTAACAGATTGTAAAGCTTCTAAGAAAGTTAAAACAACAACTTTCTAATTTAAAGTGTAAATCTCAAAGTATAAACACACCTATCAAGTACAATTTCTGATTGCTTATAATGTATTTATTCTATAAGACAAACAACAACAACAACAACAAAATACCACTGAGATAATGGGAAGTAGATAAAAATCAAAATATCGGCCATCCATAACTGTGACATAAAGCAAAATATGTATTTAACTCAAACTATACAAAGGTAATTTTCAATCGTAACTTCCAAGCCATACGCGGATACTCTACCTTTACTGAATCGTCAGTTAAGGTTGGCTTGAGGCTCAGTTTTACCGCTACTTGCCACTTTTCCTGAGTCTCTTTGTCTTGGGCATATACCAAGAACTTTGCATGCTCAGAGGAGAGGGGGAAGCTTCTCACAGCATACACCATACCATCTTCATCCACCTTAAAATCAGCCGGTTCACTGCTTTCATACTGTACTTTTCTTTTTCCGTTGCAGTTACTAAATTTCACTGTAAGAGATAAAAATACATATGTGCAAATGTACAACAAAGGCAAACCACCAGTGCCTGAATCAATATACTGCTCAGATTAGAGTAAAACAGTCACATGAAACATGAAGATTTTATTTTCACATTATTAAAGGAATTCTATAAATACCAGAATATGTTTCTGAGTCGTTCTCTGCATCAGCTTGTTCCAAACTCTTTTCCCTAATATGTCCCTAGAACCTGGGTACAAGTTCTTACTCCCATGGTCCCATTGAATATTGCTTGTCATTCCCTACTCCTTATCGGCCTTCAGGAACCAACTACAAATTTACTAAAGATAGAACAAATCCTCTCTTAGTGTTCATGCCGCAATCTGAAATCTACTACCACACTGCAAATTATCTTCAATTATCTTATATACCCTGCACATTTCCTGTAGGAAATAGTTATTATTTAAGACATCATTTAATCACAGACAGACACACACACACACAAACATACACATGTATCTTAGTATATAATTATATATATGTATACACCTTAGTAAATAGTTTTAAATGCTTAAGAAAAAGCAGTTAACAGTTATTACTATTGAATGCCCACTGAGCTCTAGAATTACAAATCCTTATGGTAATTAAAAGAAAAATATTCATAATTCTACTCCTCATGGTGTTTATCATACTTCCATGAATCAGTGAAAATTTTATAAATTTTCAAATAAATGAAAATAAAGATAAATCAAAATATAGTTTAACTAAAACATATCTGTCTTAAGAAGAATCAAATATATTTCATCTTAGCTATCTCTATCTTACCTATAACTTAAACATGAAAAAAATACTTTAATAAAGCAATAGCAACATGCTTACATCTTATCAGATAACGAAAGTTAAATCACATACTAATAAATGTAGAACTCTACGTACTCAAACCAAGATAAAAGTATAAATTAATAAAAATACTCTCTGAGGAATATTATTTCTTTTCAATTAATCACTCTTTTTGAAGAAAAATTCTATGGCACTAGCATGAAGGGATTAAAGAAAAAGCAATTTTATATCTGTAAACAAGTGATGTTATATCCTGACCACAATTACACAAGCTATATTTTGGAAAGCAGTTAACAGGTACATATTTAAAAACATAAGCAAGATCAATGTTTGCTTTTCTGAAGGATCTAAGTAAAATTTTTATGAATTTTTTCCACCTCATGTACAAACTGATGACCGTTCTTTAGTTTTGGGTTTTTATTAACATAAATTCATCGAGAGGTGCACAAATCTATAACCAAATAAAATGCATGTTTATTTCCCTTAGTAACCATAAAATCCTTGCAATTATAAATACTAAATATACTATTTTCCATATATTCTCACATATCAACATTCATCTTTCAAACACTTCAAGATGAAAATAAAAGTTGTGCCAAGCTTTGCTATGTTAAAGCAAAATATTTGGAGAAGCATCCCAAAAGATACTTAACCCCACCATATTTAAAAACAAGAATCCTTCCCCCAGAACAATGCCACATGCTGCTTATCTTTTATGACAAAAATGAAGTTTTGGAGGCAGCCCTGCTGAGAGTTCAAGGTACTACCTTTCTATATAAAAAGCACCTTTTCTTATCACATAAAGAATTCATAACACTTAAAAGCATCTGGGTTGTAAAAATATAGTCTTGACTTTTTTTAACCACTCTAGGCTGGATTGTTCTATCTACTTTCTAGATAACTTTGTTGTTCCATGTCACTGGGCAACCCCTTCTAGACTAATCGTCTGTTGCCTCCTCAGGTCTCTGCCTGCAAAGTTCTAACTCAGTGCACAACACTGTCTTCATTCTTTTCTTTTTTTTTTTTTTAAGATTTTACTTATTTATGCATACAAGAGCTGGGGTACAGGCCAGAGATGAGGGGGGTGAGAGGATTCACCAGAGATAGAGTGGGGAGCAGAACAGGAAAATTGACTGAAATACACTGCTGAGGGAACAGCGGGCGTGGCAGGAGAGGTCTGCTGTGCCATGTAGATCCCCCTCCTTGGCCAGGGATCGATCTGGTGCTGCAGTGGCTGTGGAAGCCCCACAGCACAGTGCTCAAATGCTTGCGCTACCAAGGAAGCCTGCGTTCTTAACCACTTAATCTCTTCAGGTTTACATATATCATCTTCTAAATCACATTCTACCAGTCAGACATCATTTCCCTATCTCACTGGGTCCAAACCTCAAGCCCTCCCTGGCCCCCATCTCCATGACACAGTTCCAGAGCTAAGCCATCTTTTGGGGGAGAATCCACCCAGATGTCCTTCAGGAGATGGCAGTCTCTGCCCTTATTTGAGAAGGCTCTATATTTTTATTTAATTTTGTGTTTTCTGCCCATGGAAACACATGTTACCATTTTATTTTTATTATAACAATGATAATAAATGTCTACTTATTAATGGTTTTATGTAATCAGCTCTTCTTTCCATCAACAGAGGATAAAATCATTTTGGCTTCCTGTCAGTGAGTCCCACAGTGATAGGGACACTATAAATGTTAATTAAAGATCCATGAGCCAACTGTCTAGATTAATATCTTCTAACTTTCCAGAAACTTGTAAGCAAGCTCAACCTGCTATAGCAACACTTAGCAACAATAACAAAACTCAGGGACTCCAGATAATTTGACTTTGGAAGTCTGTTGGTAATGAAAAAAAATGAAATGAATTTGTTGAACATCAGGCACTGACATATACTTTGACAGTAACCTCCTCAGGTGGGAGTTGTTATTTTTGCTATACAGATGGGGAAAGAAAATTCAGATCTATACCCATTGCTGTTGACTTTTCATTCTTTGCTCTACAAGAATTTCAGTAACTTAAAAACCATAATATATGGCTTTATTCAAGTTATTGAAGCTTAAATCTCCAACACAACAGCAAAAGGAAAGAAATGACAAAGAAGCTTGATAAATGTTTGCAAAGAGAACAATGTCCTATGTAGAGCTCTGAGAGTACTAGTGTAAATAGCATATTAAAAAGGAATAAATAAAATGCCCTACAGAGGGGAACAGCTGGGGCCCCTTAGAATGTGGGGTGTATGACAGGCAGAAGAACTGCACACGCTATTGTTGTCACAGACTATTCTGTTAACTGGGTGTTCAGTTACCTGTTTAGATTCAGGTGTCAGAATGATACAGGTAGGGAAAGGAGGAGACCTCCGAAATAATGCACAGCAAGATTTAAAAACTGTACCTTTTCCTATAAAGCGTCACTGCACATTCTATGAATGAGAAGAGGTTGACCTTAGAGAGTTTGAAACTGGAGAAAAAACTTTGGAGGAAATTATTAAATAAAGGTCAGTTATTAAAAGTCAATTAGTTTGTCTGCCATTCCTGCATCTAACCTATAACCAATATGAATTGGCTTAATATATCTGTTAAATTGCTGTGCCTTTAAAAAAAAAAAAAGACAACTCTCATTTGTTCTAATATTAAAATGTCTCTTACTAATGATTTTATGTGATTAGTTCTTCTCTCCATAGACAGAGAATAAACTCATTTGGCTTCAAGTAATGTTTTATATTACATAATTTCCTTTGTCTATTCAATTAGTGGACTCACCAAGTTGTCCTGGTAAAAATTAGTCGTGATTTCACCCTGTGAATGTGTGTAGTAGTGGTGTGACTCATCAATGACAACCATATTTTATTGTCTTCAAGTTACACAATTAAAAGGTTTACTAATTCCATGGTGGTGTAATGTGTTTACTAATTCAATGGGTGGTACTGTGTCCCCAAAAATCATGTTGAAGCACTGACTCTCAGAACCTCTGTAATTGGAGATACCGTCTTTAAAGGGGGTAATTAGGTTAACTGAGCTCCAATGGATGGGTTGTCAGCCAATATGATCGGTATTCATTTAAGAAGGGAAAGTTGGCTAGAAACAGAATGACTATGTGGGTCACAGCAAACCAAAAAGAAAGGTCTCAAGAGAATCCAAACTTGCTGAAAACTTGATCTTGTACTTCTAGCCCCTAGAACTCAATAAAATGAACTTCTTCGTTTTAAATGACTGTTTGCACCCAAGTGAATGGAAACATGAAGCAGTTTTATCAGATTTTAATGTATTATATGTGTTTTTAAGGACACAGATTCATTTTAAATTAAAATACATCCTTAGCAGTGAAACTTTTTTGTATGAGTCTGTAATTGTGACTGCATGACTATTCATTTGTCAAAACTCAGAGAACTGCTCCATAACGAGTGGATCCTAAATTATTGACTTTAGTTAATAATAATGTACCAACACCGGTGCAACAAACGTGTCATGCTGATGGAAAATAATAACAAGGAAAACGACAGGGTTGAATGGGTGAGATATGAACTATGTATTTAGTGTTCAATTTTCTGTAATTCTAAACCTAAGACTGTTCCAAAAATAAATTAATTTAAAAAAATTGATTCCTTATAGGTGATGGTCTAACCTATTATATTATTAGGTATCTGAAAGGAATGGATAGTTGTCAATGTCCTCAGCCTCTTGAAACATACAAGTTCTGAAGACTTGCCTGAAGGTGGTATTAGTTTGAGCAGATAATATACCTGAATCAATAACTTTACATAAACCCCTAGGTGTCAAAATATTGAGCTGGTGTTTCATGAAATTCATAATATTTTATCAAACACACATGGTAAAGTTGAAATTCTATCATTTGAAACAATCATAGAATTTAACTTGAAATATTTTTCTGATAGAACAATCTTCCTTGCATTAAAACATTAATTCTGCTGAATCGCTGAGATAATTTGAAACAGAAACTTTAGCATTTCTTAACACAGGAGAAAAGGACATACGTTTCCCTACACAAGTGAAAATTCTGGCTTAATCCATTAGATTATTCAAATTTAAAACAATTCTATACACAAATGTTAGTAGCTAAAAGCATCATAATACTAGATAAGACATTATTATTATTAGAGCTATTGCATAGTTTTCTCATATAATACGTAGTTATTGTATTCCAGCTACATGAAACTTTGTTAACATGATTAATACAAAATTAAACATCAGGGAAATAATTATTTTAAAGTACTTTTTTTATTCTTGAAGCAATACCTCAAATTCATGCTAACCATAAAACCATAATATCCTTATAAAATATTAACAGGAAGCCACATATCTTATATATTAAATGTATTAGCAGTTAATAGCACTACATAAACCATATGAATGAAAATGTGCAAATACTCACATATAGTTTATAGTTTTTGCTCAAGTAAAACACACCATATTTAGAAACAATTATGGGAACACTGTAAAATATTTTTGTGCCTAAATATGTCTTTGGCTTTTTTATTGTTTACTTTCCATATTAACTACAGTTTTTGAAGGTATATTAGTAAAACATAAATAGTTTCGTGGTATTAACTTATAGAAGTTTGTTTCACTTTTTTTTTTCAGAATAAATAATGCTCTTCAAGGATTCTAGCCACTATTATTAATTGCCATTCTGTCACATTTTGATCTAATAATCTTTATGATTAATACTGACACTGATATGTGATTTGTCATCAGTACCTCTCCTGAGTATTATTCAAAAATGGTTCCTTTTTAATTTCTTCTACTTCATTGGTGCCCAGACAGCATACAGTTGGTGATATCATAGAGACCGGTACAATAAGCAATTTTACAATTGCGTGAGAAGTTTTGGTGTAAAGTATAAAAACATGAACTCTTATCAATGGCTTTTAGAACTTGATCATTCAATGCTACACTCAATTATAAAGGAATTTTCTTAGTTTCTGCTTAAGAGAGGCTAAAATTCCTTCTGCCTAAAATGCTGTTTTGGGTAGGGTATGAACCCAAAAATGGCTGATCTATTTTGCATATCACTGAAATACTAAGGCTGACAAAGGCATTACTAATGCTCGCCAATAATTCCAGCTGTTCTCCACTTCCTAAACATTGAGAGAGAGCATTCTTCTCATCTGATTTGGCTTTAAGTATGACCATGTGGTTTGCTTCAGACAATAAAACCTGGAGTTGAAGTGACACACCTGTATCACTTTCCAGCACAGCCTTTAGTTGATGTCCTTTTTCTGTGTATTGACAATTATGACAGAACATGTTTAATGGTGGAGATTCAAACTCAAAAGCCCCATCTTTTCACTGACCTCCCTCAGTGGAGGCAGCTTTCCTCAAGGCCGCCTATCTGCAACCATGCAGGCCTCTCTCAGCAAACCTGTGCCTTTTGGGGCAACTCTATCTGCCTACTTGTCTCTATGCAAGGCCCCTTTATTCTGTTGCTCCTTTCCTAATCAACCTGCTCTTTAAAATGAAAAACAAAACAAAAAACAAAACCAAAAGCCCCAGGATGAATGAGCAACCCCATGGAGAGCTGTCCTAGAGAGCCACCTGTATCAGCAATGGAATTCACATGAGGGAGAAATCAGTACTTCTGTGTTAGGGAGAGAAAACGGGTGGTTGCTGTTAATGCAGCACATGCCAGCCTGCCATGTCTGATGAGATATCAACCCAGTGACCTAAAGCTCTCAATGCAGCAAAATTAGCATGAAGAATGTACACAATGAAATAAATCAGAATCAAACTTATTGTAGTTGAAATTTGTAAAATAACAATACTTCTTATTCCTAAGAGTTATGATAGATTCCCATCAAAAAAGAGGATGGTTTAATCATAGTATTCTCTAAAATACTATGAAATCTATTATGAAGCTGTTATTTCACTTCCTTTCCAGATAAAGTCATGTAATATTCAACTAACATTTGCATACAAGTTGTCACAAATAAAAGAAAGGAATAAAGAGCTATGGTATTCTGACATGAAATTGAAAAAAAAAATCAAAACAAGCATTATATAGAAGAATGATTATGATATCAAATACATGGTATTTAAATTTTCAATAATCCAATAATGCTATGCATACATTTGTGTATGCTTAACTGTTGGAAAACAGTAAATTGATTGCATCCTCTTTGTATGCACATTAATAGCTAAAAAAATTTTTTTCTGCTATTCTTTACTTCATTGATATTCTTCCTCTAGGCATCTATGCCACAAAATTCAATAAAACCCCTCTTTTGACAGAATCCAGCTAAAAATATATAAAATTATCACTGCTCAGGCAGAATGGTTATCCCTTTTCCAGAATATGCCCATTAACAAATTACATTGAAATATCACTACCTCTAATTAAATTACTCTGACAGAGCACAGGTTGCCTACAAGCTCCTTTTCCCAACTGTATGGTTATTAGTCTCTGAAATTTGATGCAATTTAGTTAGGCTCAAATTTCAGACTTCTTATGTCAACAAAGAAGGAATCTTAATCCCTAAATTTTGTGGCAGGTTTTCATTCATTTTTAAAGAAAATTTTTTCATAATAATAAACTTAACAAAAGCCAGGAATTACTGTAAATTGAAGTTATCAAGTATACCACTAAGAAGGAAAAAGAAAAACAAAACAACACTTGTGTCTATATCAGTTTCCATAGTGTGGCCCCAAAATGTGTCAGAGACCAGAAGGAGTGACTCCTCCCCAGTGCACTCACCTTAGGAAGCCTGAGCACACCAAGGAAGGAAAGGAGCTAAGCAAATGCTTTATGAAATTTGAATATAAAAAAGAGGTACAAAGACCACAATCTTCTTTAAGCAAACTAGTCCTACTGGCATGACATGAGATCATATTAACTGAACTTAAAGTTTACTGAACTACTGTAAAACGATTAAATCCCAATTTGCTGGTAGTGAACAATTTATAAAATAGAGCTAGATTTTATCCTAAACCTTTAAAACAATTCAAGAAAAAAGTATTCTTTTGTTTACTATGAGAAAAAAAAATCATCATATATGTAGAAATAACCATGTATGTAAAACTGTTCTTGAAAATTTGCCATAAAATATATAATTCATAGTTTAAAAGTTGATTCCCAAATATGGCCAATTCCCTCCAATGGATATAGCAATTTACTAATCACAGGAAAAAATGATGAAATAGTAAATTTTTGAACATCTCACAAACTACAAAAATTTAGCAAAAGAAATATCAAAACTTACAATATTACATGTGCTATTTGTAAAGGCTGTCTAAATTTTTCTGAATATTGACAATATGGTATATATTGAGTATCTAATGTATGCAGATTTCCATAGATATTTCATCAATATTACTATTTATCTCACAAAATCCATGAAATTATTCAAAACAATTACATAAATGGAGTTGCCAATGAAATTTAAGTGAACATAATTACCAAATTCAGATTAATTTCAATGACTGCATTATTCAATGTGTTTATTTCAGTTTATGCACTATTGCCTAGGAGGCATCACCCTATCACCTGGGATAAAATAGCCCTTCAGTTCATCTTTTTGTTGTTTTATTATGAAAGTGTTCTTCCATCCACCTAAATAGATAGGATTTATTACATCAAATTCAATTCACACTGATCTATTATATGTAGTCAGAAAGCTAAAAATGTACAAGTAATTTGTAACATATAATAAAAATAGGCTATGATTTTTAATACACTAATACAACATTAATACAGGATTGTTTAAAGATTATTTGGTTTTATGTGGATGTACAAAAACTTGAATAAAACTCTTTTAAAGGCCAATTACTTATATTTGGAAATTACATTTTTATTACGTTGTCCAGAATTTTCTTTAAAACAAATGAACCATCCTCTTCAAAAGTGTTCTCTCCCTCTATCACAGTCCAAAATGAACATCCATTCCTGTGAATACACCAACTCAGCAATCTGAGTAACTGGGCAGAAATCTGCCGCTTCAACTGACAATAATAAGCCTTATCCTCATTAATGGGTTGACATTTCCTCTTGGAAAAATGATTACACTTCTACTTTACCATTCCATTAATTATATCAAAGTGGAATTAACTGTCATACACTGAAACATTATGACTAACTCATGTAAGCTCTACACAGTGAGATTTTTCTGTAAACATCTTGGGTGCCTTCATGTTCTAACAAGGGGCATTAATCTCACCCTCTCCTTCCCAGAATGCCACTGCAGCAATCATAACCAGCTCCTAAGTATATTTAGAAAGGGTCAAGGTATCATAATTTTTACACATACAGTGTAGACACATTGAATGTATCCCATGTAAATACATGAACATTTATGAAAGGATTTTCATTACATTAATCTAGGTAAGCATCATGTGTACATATTATTTGCTTCCAATTTATCATTTCTCAATCTATATGGATTAGTTACAATAAACTGATTTAAGCTAAAACAACATCCTTGTCCTGGAGTGATAAGTAGATGCGATAATAAGAAGTAGATGCTAATAATCAGATTAGCCTGAATTATATCTTTTTGTCTAAAACTCCTCAGAATACTAATGTTTGATGATAATAAATCCTGATTAAAAAACCTGAAGAGTAAACACTTGACTTCCAGAAGCAAACCAAAAAAAAAAAAAAGGAAGAAAGTGAAAAATGTAAATAATTGGAGCAAAGGCAGCAGAACCAAACACTTGAACAGAAAACATGAATGACCAACACAGTATGAATTTTTCATCTAGACTTTTTTTTTGAAGATGACTAAGAAACTAGATAGAAATGGGATATGCAAAAGGGGCATCCAGATAGCATGGCATGCTCTTCATGAACCACTTTGATCCAAATATACTGCAGTGGTAATAAAACATAAAGAGTTAAAATAAGACAAGTCTCAACCAAGCTCATAAACAGAGGCCCAACCTCTGTGGGCCAAAATGGACCTAATATAAATTTCCACCTGTTTAGGAAGCAAGTGGGGCAACGGGAAGTTCACCTTCTACAGGTGAGAGGAAGAAGATAAGCACTTGGGATGCCACTTGATATCAAGGAATGGGGCTGGGGTTGAGACTCAGTTTGTTCAATAGTGAATGAGATATGAAAACTGAAACCCCACTCACAAAAGTGAAACTTTGAAATAATTATACATCAAAAAATCTCCACAGGCAACAAAACTGACATTCAGAGCCTAACATAATCAAATAAATTTCCTGGAACATTCCCCTGGTTCTCCCTATCCAGTTGGCCACTCTTTCTCCATTTCTGAAGTTCAGGCTTGGACCTTCACTCTCTCTATTCGCATTTTAAGAGTTTTCAAGCAAACCAGAGGTTTAAAAAACTACCTGTACAAAGATGCATGTTGAATAGCTATGTATAAACCTTGACCGTTTCACTAAGATACAAGCTCCTACATCCAACTGCCTATTTGCTACACGTACTTGGCTAAGAGTCAGCAACTCAAACTGAACAGGTACCAAAGTCAGTTCCTGATTCATTCCTGTCCTCCAACAACAACATGCCTATAAATAGATTCACCCTTTATCCAAATGCTCAGACTGTAATCGGTCTAAGAGTTGACTCTTTACTCCTAATGTAATCTAACTGAATGTCCTATCAGCTTTACTTTCCAAATTCCTCCTCAATATAGTCACTTCCACAGCTACCATCTTAACTACTAGTCATCATGTGGGCTGAATTACCACTAACATCTCTAACTGGTCTATCATTTTCACTTTTCATGAAACCTGTGGTGGCCTTTCAAAAAACAATTAGACCATGCGCAAAGCTCAAAGGCTTCCTTCCAAATGGAGAACAAAATTTTTAAAGTCCTGACTCCCTCACCTCAGTTCCCTTTCCTCTTCTCCTGGCTTGCCTGGTTCTCATAGTCTGGAAGACAGTGATTCTCCTAAAGAACCAAATGATTCCTGCCTCAGGTCCTTTTCTGTGTACTTGAAATATTACATAATACAGGAAAAGGTTAAAAAAAAAAGGCAAAGACAAAAATTTTTTTTTGAAAACCATGCAGGAGATTAAATCAACTGTCCAGGTAAAAGATTATAAGGTTTATTTGGTCTTTTATAGGCTTCCTGGCCAAAGTTCCTTGCCTTGAACTTTCCAGCTTCCTTTTTGTCTTTTCTTTCCACGTCACTGGCATTCAATGAATGATTGGAATTGATTTTTTTCCAGTCAAACCAGATAATGAATAAAAGGAATCTGAGACCTTTTACTTATGAGTGACTAGAGATGAGTGAATATGAATCACATAATGCATAGGGGAATGGTGTAGAACATTATGCACCTTAATAAGAGCTAAGTAAATAGAGAGGCAGAAAACAAAAGTGTTTTCATGTTTACAGTCTGGTCATTGTCCAGTAACTGCAAAGTGTAGCCATGGCTGGGATGCCACAGACCACCTAGAGTACACATTCTACTGCACTGCACTGTCTCGCAGACAATGCTTTAGAAACTTGAAGGGTGAGAGGATGAAGTTCAGCTAACTACTCATTTGTAATGGACAAGACAAATAACAATAGTCAAGTATTGAGCCAGTGTTCACTCATGTACATCTCATCTTAAAAATGGAAACTACTGAAAATTAGCATAAACTTGTGGGATCAGTACTTCAAACACAACCCTGCTTTGGTGAGAATGTTTATAGGATCTCTTAATGTAAGGAAAGGACAAAGCTGGGGAATCTCACCTACTTCCTCATATCCAACAGCACTAGTTAATAATATTACATCAACTTGTTTTGTATATATGTATGAATCCATCTTTCTGTCTACATATAATAATTTATATAAATGTAGCACTATACTTTGAACTGAGTAATCAACTAGTAGTCTCATAAATGTTTATGAGTCAGCAGTTCACAATGTTAATATTTCATTGGGATAGCATCTCAAAAGGTCCAAATATTTTCATGTCCTTTTCTATTCCTGTTCATACAATAATGCCCCACCTTTATATATATGGAAACAAAACCCAGAGCATTTAAGTTACCCAATCACATTAAAAGCACTAGCACTGAATGAAATGAAGTTTCTTATGTTATCCTGAGAAGCGTTCATTGCATTTCAGGACCAGGGACCATTTACACATCTTGTCCAATTACCTGTACTCAGTGAAAACTAGCCAAACTATTCCTCATCTACTATTTAAGGTGAAGAGAGAGTTGGATTTGGCAAGGGACCTGGTCACTAGGAATTTAAATTGGGATGAAAGACTTCAATTGCTAACAGTGAAGTAAAACAATATAACAAGATGTATAGAAGTAAAGCTCTTACATTTGGAGGGAGAAAGGAAATCCCTAAAGATGCAATGGAAATGGCAGCAGATTTTGATTTGAGTATAGGAAGATAAATAGTTTAATAGGTCGCATGGGTTAGGTGAACTGTAGTGGCTTCTGCATGGCCAGGTCAGGGAAGCCTAACAGAGATGCGCCTTCACAGAGGCGGCCACACTTAGGTCAAGAGCACTGCCAGAATCAGCCTAACTCTTCTTCACACAAGGTCTTCGTTAAGGATGAGGTTTTTTATTTTTGGAGGGGGGGTTTCTTTATATAGCAAATATGCTGAGCAGGTGTTTCTTCAGACACACTGTGGAGGAGGGATTTTTATGGACTAAAAATGTCTTATTGAGGAAAAACAGTTTCCAGATAAACAGAAATCCATTTGGCTGAAAGAGGAAATGTTAACCCACGCACAAAGTAAAGATCTGATTACTGATGCACTTGAACTGGTCACAAAATTTAGAGGCACTGTGTGTGTGTGTGTGGTGCGTGTGGGTTCTGTAATGTGCATATATGAGAGAAACTTTAAGTGTTAAAACTAAAGTCATTGTACTCACTACATAAGTTTTACTTAGCATTTCTCCTCTTCCCCAGTCCATGCATAGACCTTTTAATATGATAAAGACCATTACTGACACTTTATAAGCAAGGGAATTATTTGAAAATACACAGTATTACATGCAAGCAATTATAAAGAAATAGAATTGACTCCACAAGTCACATAGTAAAATCAGACTCATGACATAACAAGTATGCTTCATATAAATTAGTCCAACCAATGGTGGCACTAAAAATGCACTTTAATTTTGAGTACGGTACAGAAGTAACTTCACTCACTAATAAGATGAATTATTAATGCAACTAAAAGTTATGAAAATAATCTGCTTGCATAAAGGCCAATCCTAATCTCACGTATCTTATAAGTAATCTTCAACAAAACACTATCATTTTATACTCAATTGAACCAAGTCCTCAACTAGTCTGACATAGTGTTCTTTTCTTTGAATAGGAAGAAATTATACTGGTAATGAGATTTTTATCATTTTGTTCTTGTTTGCTGCAAAAAAAAAACCTAAAAGAGCAGTGAAGGAGAGCCAGTAAACTCAGTTGCGGTTGTGGTGCCGCTGGTACCAAATAATTCTCTAAACAGCACTGGCTCTTCATGCCTTTGGCTGTGACATGAGGGTGTCTCCCTTGATGACTGCTAGTGTTTTTTACAGCACTGAAAATATGCATACACAGTCTAAAATTCCATTTTATAACAAGTCCCTGAGTGAATATCACCATTGAAGGTTGTATTCAAAATTCTGTGATTTGTTTTTACTGTTGGAGAAGAGGTTTTAAGAAAAATACAGGGAGTTTTCTGGGACAATAAGCAAAGTACGAAGCTTTTACTTTATCAAAATTGTTTTACATGTATATTTTTGTTTTTTCAAAAGCTACAACTAAAGAAAAGTTACAAATCCCAAAGCAAAGTTAAAGTTCAAATATCAAATCCCATGTAATTAGCGGTGAAAGGGTGATGACAGTATAGAAAAAAATTCCTTCCTTATTCCTGCAATAATTCAACAGCCACTCTTCTTTTAACTTAACTAATTACACTGGTGTTAATGGATTGCAATTTAGAATCCAGGTACTTTTGTTAAAATTTGTATGTCATCCTAAAATAAAAAAGTTCAGGTTGTCCTGCTTGAAATATAATTATTCCTCCTAGACAGATTTCAATCATTTCAGCACTAAGGTAACATGATGACTACATACACCTGAAGATCAAATAATCTACCAGTATTTCAAAGTTCCAAATTCTGTGCCTTAGTCCCTTCAAAAATAATGAATAATGAATGCTAATGAGAAAAGGTAAAACTAAAACTTCTTTAGAACATACTTTATTAGAACAGTTCTTCAGAACTATATATTGTATAGTAGGGAATCAAAACTGTTGCAACTCTAGAAAATAAAAATATGTATTTGAGAAAACTAAGGATACAATCTGTAATTTTCCTTAAGTTTATAATTTGGATTGGAAAACTGTTCTTCTGGAAAAAAAAAAAAAAAAAAAAAAAAAAAAAAAAAAAACTGAAGATCTATANAAAAAAAAAAAAAAAAAAAAAAAAAAACAAAAAAACCTGAAGATCTATACAGTTTACTGGGAGATATAGGGTAAGAAAATTAGTAGGATTCTATTTTGTGTTTAAATTACAACATGAAAAGTTCCTTGGGCCTCCCTGGTGGCGCAGTGGGTTAAGCAACGCACTATGAAGCAAACCGCAGCCACTGTAGCACGAGTTCGATCCCTGCTGCCGGCCAGGGAGGGGACCCACATGGCGCGGCAGACCTCTCCTGCTGTGCCCGCTGCTCCCCTCAGCAGTGTACTTCCCTTGATCTGTCTGTTCTGCAACCTGCTCTGTGGTGAATCCTCTCACCCCCCACACCTCTGGCCTGTACCCCAGTGCTTGTATGCATAAATAAATCTTTAAAAAAAAAAAAGTTTTCTATTTTTGGGCCTCTCTGGTGGCGCAGTGGGTTAAGCAACGCACTATGAAGCAAACCACAGCCACTGCAGCATGAGTTCAATCCCTGCTGCCGGCCAGAGAGGGCGCCCACATGGCGCAGCAGACCTCTCCTGCTGTGCCCGCTGCTCCCCTCAGCAGTGTACTTCCATTGATCTGCCTGTTCTGCTCCCTGCTCTCTGTGGTGAATCCTCTCACCCCCCCCCCCACACCTCTGGCCTGTATCCCAGTGCTTGTATGCATAAATAAATAAATCTTTAAAAATTTTTAAAAAAATGTATTCCTTTAATTTTATGTGGCAATTTTTTAAAATATTCCTAAATAAACTGTCCATTATAAAAAGCAACAGTATTCAGTTCTTATCATTACATAAACATTCTACAATGAATTTTGATTTCTAATGAGCAACATTATTTTTCTCAATGTCATTATTACCTTTTCTTAATTCTCATGGATTACAGTTTAGATTTGAAAACATGAGACTATTTCTCTAGGTTTATTTTTTTCAAATTCTTGATGTTGGATAAATTTTTAGAAAATTAATGAGGCTCACTTTCATTTTATAGGCATGTAGAATTACTTTACCTTAACATAGACTTTTAAATTTGGCTTTATTTTTAGGAAAATCTACTAAGTTCCAAGTAAATCCTGAAAAATAGAGACAATGTGACACTGAAACACACTGAGACAACCAAATACAGGTTAAACCCAGTTGAAATAAAGTATATTTATGAAATATAGACATTGGAAGTAAAATGTTGAAGTTAGCATGATATATTTTTTCACTTTATATGGATCCCTTGTAGCTGCATGAAATCTGCCTTCTCACTCCTGTCCATGCCTGGATGTCTTACATGACTGAACCACAATAAAGTTACGATGGGAGGAGACAGAAACTTAAAGCGAATGAGGCAAGAATTCTACCATCAAGGAGCTGGTCTCATTTAAAAATTTCTCCAGAAAATTATGTGAATTAAGATGAAGCTCTAAAATAGCAGTGGCAAAGTCAGGTCAAGAAATTAAAAAGCTGAAGCTGATATTTAATGATTAAAAATCATTATCACAAAAAGCATAAATTTTGCCATAAAAATACTTGGTTTGTCAAATTTTTACTTACCTGAACTTTATAAGAAAATGCTTACTACATATGGGAAGGTACACATGTAGTTTGCTGTAAGTTATCACCAACTGAATTTCAAAATGTGTACCTTGTTTTGAAACATTAAAGTGCAATTCTCTAAACCTAAAACTCTATCTAAAGAAGTCAAAGGAAAAATACAGCTTTGAAACGTCTCTTCCTTAAAACAATCACCCCTGCCCCTAGAATACATTAGCAATTTTTTTTGTGATTATGTTTTAGTTTGATTTTAGAATAATAGAAATTCGTAGTCACTCAATTCTTTGTTGAAAGGATGAAATATGCTTTGTGCATAAGACTTCTCATTTTATGCTACTTTGTTTCCCAATTTAAATAAATCACTGTTAGCAGGAATGAATAAGGCAGTTTTTGTTACCTGAAAGGAAAACACGATTCTGCTTGCTTCTTTAATTTCTCAGTGAAGATACACACATAGCTCTTTAATAAAAACATGCCACTGAATTTTCATTTCCCATAATTCCTTCTGCTTAGTGAACAAAGTCATAATAGGTATGTCAGAATGAAAACAGGGATAAAGTTCTTTCGAGCTGACGGAAATGCCTATGCAGCTCTTTATATCTGGAATACTGACCGTCAGCAAAATAGAGATTGGGTGGCTCAAACAGAGCCCATATTACCTCTGATTCACTGATCCCTTTCAAATACTTGCCCCCAACCTCAGTGCAACATAAAACCTTCCTGGGCTCTGCTGGTCCTTTTGTCTGTTTGCAAAACAAATACCACATAAGAATGAATTCTGATGGGGTAAAATAGCATTTCCATTTGGACAAATCTCTCCTTTTTAGTATTTTAAAATGCAAGTTCTAGCTAGTTTTTCTTTCAGCGAGTAGCTATCCCTCACCTGTTATTTGACAATCTAAATAAAAACATCTGTAGCTCTCCTTGCTTTCTCTAAAGAAACATCTTGGATAAAAAGTCAATAATAAATGTGCCATTTGTACCAGTAGCACTCAATGTGTTTGTAAGATATTAAGACAGGCAAAGGAGTTAATGGTTTTATACGCTAAATTGGGTATGAATCCAAGATAAAATGTCAAAAAGCATATCTGAAAATGTTAAAATACAAAATTTCATAACTAAAGAGAATGCACTCCATGTAAAATGAAAAATGCCTTAAGTGCAAAACATGTTTAAAATAATTTTGCTAAGGAATAAAGATTCATAGAGTGTCTTTTTACCCAGATTTTTACTGACATTAAACCCACCAAGAAACTTTATGAGGTTCCAGATAAGCTTCCCACATAAAAGTAGGAGTATTTTTAACAATGTCTTATCAGATGTTGTCTTGTTCTTAAAGTTCCCCTTCCAACAATTAACTTTTCAGTTCATTCCATATGCTAAGTAGTTTAACACAACCTACGAATTCTGTGAGAACCAGCAAGAAAGTCCATAGAAGTGCTCTGGGTATAATGTTGAACCTTGGAGGGTTAGAGAGGTGAGAATAGGAAAGAGGAAGTCCACAGTAAGTAGGAGTAACGTAGAACAGAAGGAAAAAGGCAGATGATTCCTCCAAAGACACAAAAGCCACTGATGACTTAAAGTGTCTCGTTCATAGAGTAGAGGATACATTCATAAATGTAGTACTGATACACTGTAGAAAACTTAATGAAAACATGAGAGACATGCTGAAAAACTGGGGGGAACTACAAGTAGTGTTTGGCGACATGGTTGGAATTTTGAATAAAAACCAAAGACTGGCAAAGCACGGACAAGGTTAGTGTTCAAGCATGAACTAAGAATCTCAGCCAGCAGGCTAGCTAGCAACAGGAATCCCAAAGAGGAAATATTTATCAAAAGAGGTGGTGAAGAAAGAATCCATAGGATTTAATAATTAATTAGATGTGAGAATGAGGAATGGCTTTGGAAGGAAAGTAAAGAGTCATAAAGAATTCCAGTGTTTTGAGTCTAGTTGACTGGTAGAGAGATGAATGGAAATGAGCTAAATTGAAAGAAGGAAACAGTTTTATGAAAGATTGCTTGCTTTTCAGAACTGCTGATTTAATTCAGCATTAAAAAATACATGAAATATGCATTTTCTGAGTGTCTGATGTGGGGGTAACTATAGGGGAGTCATAAACTACCACCGGGCCTTACCTGGAGGAGCTCTAGTCTGATTATAGAGACAGGCACACTAATCATTTGCCTACTTGAAGTCACAGCAATAAGGTGAAATCCTTCAGGGAGAAAGTCATGTCTAATCTAAAGTTTTCCTGCTGAGATTACCTTGTTTACTTGCCTTATTGATGGGAAACATTTGAGAGCCATCTGAAATGCAGACATCTCTTCAGAGAGATACAGAACATTTACTGCATCAGTTCTTGTCTTTTTTCCTCTCCTTATTAAATTTATTGGACTTTGCACTCATGAACCTTTGGCAATTTGATTTTACCCTTTGCACTATCTTCTAAATTTTCAAATGTGAAACTCACAAAACTGAATTTCTTAAAAACTCAACTGCTGTTGCAAATAATTGCCAGGATAACTACATCTGAGTACCTACTGAAAACAAATGAGTTTTCAATTTTTGTAATTTTTTTTTAAAGATTCATTTATTTATGCATAGAAGAGCTGGGGTACAGGCCAGAGTTGTGGGAGGTGAGAGGATTCACCAGAGACAGAGTGGGGAGCAGAACAGGCAGACTGAAAAACACTGCTAAGGGGAGCTGCGGGCAGAGGTAGGAGACATCTGCTGTGTCATGTGGGTCCCCTCCCTGGCCAGGGATTGAACTCACACTGCTGTGCGGCGGATGCTTCACAGTGCAGTGCTCAACCTGCTATGCCACCAGGGAGGCCCAATTTTTGTAATTCTTATACAATTTCTTTTGAGTTTCAAACGCTTTGGAAGTAACTGATAAGTGAGCAGCATATCTTATGTCTGGTATTACATACTGGCCAGTGGTCTCTTCGAGTTGTACCATGCTTTATGTTCTACCAGAGTTATGCCTTGGATGATGAAGACTTTCTTACCACTGGAAGTTGTATCTGGTAAACCTACAAGCGGTGCTACCTAACTGTTCTCTTCAGGATCCACACTCCAGACATTGGAAGTTTCTGAGGCATAAGGGAAGGTGGAGATGCATGATATGTGGATGGCAGTGTTTAAAAGCAGGGCACACGTGCACATTAGCACTCTGCGTGGCTGCCTTTTTTCCAGTGTTTCTTACAATCTGTTCTTGGACTTAGGAGATTGGTCTTGTATTGCAGTGATTTCATGGACATGATCATATCTGATCCTTACAACTCGCTCCAGCCTAAGCAGGCAGAAATTCCTATTTTCATTTTATAAATGAATTAATTATGGCTCAGGGATATTAAGCAACCTGCCCCTCGGTCCCACAACTATCACAGAGAACAAACTGCCATTATTAAGGATCAAATGATAGGTTTCTAATTCACATTTAGTTTATAGCTTGTTATAATTACCTATTTTTCTGCTCTACCAGTGCCAACTTGGGATTTCACAGTCTATTCATGTGGATTTTTTTTTTTTTTGGTCAAGTCAAGTTGTTCTCACGACTAATTTGTAAGGGTAATTTTCCCCCAAATCTACTAAGCAATTCTACAAATTTTAAACTCTTATGTGACTCTACAGATTTAGTATTTTACAGTGACACTGTAAAGCACAAGGAAAGCGAAGTTAAAGTGAGTCGACATTTATGGTTCAAGAAAACAATGGCATTAGACACAATAATCAGTCGATGTCTTTTATACTATGTTCTGATGACAATGCATGCTTTAATATCGGCAACACTGGCAATGCCAAAAAATAAAAACACACAGAAGCACTTCTCTTTCAAACTAATTGAACACACATAAATGTTACAAATAGTTTTTACTATGATAATATCTTAAAGTGGTGCTATTGAAGAATAAATAACCATTTATTTAGCCGCAGCCAAAGATCTTACAATGTTGATTGAGCATTTATACACAGGGCCCTTCACTTAGCATGGAAGCCAGTGTGTAGCATGAATGGTCCTCTCCACCTGCTTCCCTTTACAGCTAAAGCACTGCTCATTAACAAAGGAATTAGAGTGGTTTTACTGCCTGATCCAAATAATAATAGGACCATTATCTTTTTTTAAATTTTTTTAAAAGATTTATTTATTTATGCATATATGTGATATGGTATAGGCCAGAGTTATGGGAGGTGAGAGGACTCACCAGAAACAGAGTTGGGAGAAGAACAGGCAGATCAACTGAAATACACTGCTGAGGGGAGCAGCAGGCTGGACAGGAGAGGTCTGCTGCGCCATGTGGGTCCCCTCCCTGGCTGGGGATCCGAGTGCATCACAATGCAGTGCTCAACCTGCTGTGCTACCAGGGAGGCCTGGGACCACTATGGTACAGCTCCACAGAACCTTAAAAGTTATAAAGCTGCCTTCCCAAAGAAGATAATAAATTATGATTTCCGATATGGCAGTACTCCAAAAACTTTATGCCAGTGAGGCAAGGTCTCCCAAATCAGCAAAATAATTAACTCACTTCCAAGCAGTTAAACTTCCAAGTGATCATGCTAACTTTCTTATGAGGTCAGCACTGTGATAAAAACTATCTTCTGACAATCAGAATTCAACACAGAATCTTTTCATTCTACTTTATGTTAATGGAAGAGTCAGGAACAAACTTATTCATAGGAAGCAAAACTGGCAAAACTGCTTAAAAATACTAGATGAAGAAAGCTGAATGGACAGAGTTCAGCCTAGTTCTGAAGCCGCATTCTGTAAGCCCTTACTACAGTTAAAGCTGCCCCACTGTCTAATAATAATAAAAACATAGAATACCAAGAGGGGCAAGTCCAGTCCAGACCCTCCTTAGATTCATACTACAGTAACACCAAGAATTCTGGTTCATTATTCCTATGTTGAGAGGCGTTTGGTCCACAGATTCAGTGGCTGTACCAGACACACTGTATAAAATACTGCATTTAATCCCAAGAGCAACTCTAAAAGGTAGATGTTATTACAGAGCTTTAAAAAAGAAGAAGAAAACAAATCACAGAGAGATAAAGCATGAGGTCCAAGGTCACGCAGTGGTAGAACTAGTATTTGAAAATGGTTGTGTGATTCTGGAACTGTTGCTTTTTCAAAAATGCTTCACCGCTTTTCAGTTATGAAAGAGGAGTCCAGAGTGAGCTCAAGTCAAGAATAAAAATGAGTCATGAATTAATATCTTTATGAATAAAAAAATCTTCCCCTTAGGAACAGCATTAGATTCCGCATTTATAAAATAATGAAATCTTTATCGTTTGTTACATTCTCGAAACAATTTCCTTTAATTGGCATGTTTATAAAAGTGGTTTTTTGAAACGAAAATCTGTCCAGTCTACTTAAAATAAGATCCATAGACACCTGGGATTCACAAATATTTTTGACTGTTATTAAAAAAATCAAAATTCATTTAATTTCTCACTGGACTCACACACTGAGTTTTATATGAAATAAGAAGAATGGATTTTTACTGAGTATGTTTCTACTTTAATCAAAGCCTGAATCAGACCCGAGTCTCACCAGGCAATGTGAAAAAATGGACAGTCAGCAGGCGTCTGTGTGTTTTCAATGGATGTGTGTCCATGACAACAGGAAAAAATGCCACAGCAGTGCAAGCAACACTGTTAGCAGGCTCAAAGAGATTAGGAAGAGAATGAACCGAGAGATCAGTCTACCTCTTTCCCTCGCTTCTTACGGCTGAATCATTTTTAATAGAATTAAGCAGCACAGTAGAACCTTGGTCTGGCCCCCATGTCACTTTCATACCTGTTGCTGAATTGACAGATGCTGGTGTTCTAAGTGCTGCCCATGGGGCACCTTACAATGATCCTACACCTTCACATGTTTTCTCAAAATTCATCAACCCTTACAGATTTCCTGGTAACAACAGGAATGGATAGAAATATATTTATTTCCTAAACATGAGTATGTCAAATATATCAACCCAGCAAAATGTTTCCAGTTACCTAGAGAATTTTACTCTGATTTCATTTAAAAATATATATGTATATGTTTTGCTCTCAGAAGTTGTAATTAAAAAAAAGGCAGTAAAATAACTAAGCATATATATATAATATTATATATTAACTAAGCATATATATTATATTTTACATATATATAAAATAACTAAGCATATATATATATATCCTGATGAGGTGACAGACATAAACATGGTGAAAAAATTCTTCCCTTCTGGTATACTGATAGACAGATAGATAGGAACATAGCAACATTTAAAATACTTTCAGCAAATTCAATTCTAAATATGATGTTATCAAGTATACCACTGTTTCCCTTTCATTTTATTGATACAGTGTATTTTTAACTTGACAATATGAACAAAGAAAACCTAAAATTATGGATATTACATTTAGAACAACTGTTTTCTATTTATTCATAGGTAAGCATTTCTCCTTTTATAATACCCAATACTGGAATATTGAAATTAGTGGAATAATGCTGTATTATTTTACTTTAATAGTATTCTAGGTTAGTGTTTCTTTGTTAATTCCATGATTAACCTGTCTCAGATGACCTTTAACTGTAATGTGATCTGTCTGATATCTAAACCTATTCTTCACAGAAGGGTATTACAGTTGATGTATCCATATTGATAATCTGACACTGTACTCCCAAAGCATTTAAAAACATGAACTTCAATAAATTGTTCTATTTTTCAGATTAGCAACAAACAGACAAGTCACAATTTAATATGTTCTATAAAATCATTCATTCACTCAACAATTACTTGCTGAGCACCTACTACATGCCAGACCCAGTTAGGATCCCTGAGATACAGCAGTGAACAAAAAGCCTATGTTCATGGACACATTTGAGAAAAACTAAAACAACATTTGCATTGATAAAACAAGTTATTACAGGAAATTAAGGTTTAAAGCATAGTTTTAACTTTCTGCTTGAAGTCTATGAAATGAAATGACTGGATCATTTTCCATTACAGAAGAAGAATAAAACAAAGACTGTTTCTAGGCTTGACATGGGGATGGAAAGAAGGACAGAATTACTTCTGAGTGAGGAGATAAATGTAACTGAAAGATTTAATTTGGACAAGGTGGTGGAAACTTGTGATTTTTTCAAGGGCACTAAAGCAAGTTCTCAGTGGTTGATGACGCTATATTTTCATTACATCTCATTTCACTTCAAATTTTATGGTTTATCCTAATGAAATAAATATCTCACTAGGAATATTCTAATGATCATCATCTTTGAAAAGAATCATTTTCATTTCAAGCTAATAAAATAGAGTTAGAAAAAATGAGTTCCCTAAAGTTAAAAGCTGCAGAAGAAACCCAAAGAAGCTAGAGATAATGTGTTTACAAGTGTGTGTTCTCAACTAACAGGATCACAGGTGAAGAATCCTTGTCTCAGTTGGGCTGCTCCTCTCTTTCTCAGCCTTGTAGAAAAAAAAATATTTTTTTTTATTATATGCCTTTTAGTATTTTTTTATTCTTATTTTTTAAATATATATTTATTACATCATCCTTCATATTTGTACAATGTATGACTTCCCTGTGAAATTCCCACCACCAATTAACCCATGTACCACTAGCACAGATCCTTGTGCTCTTCTTACCCATCCTGATCCTTCCTTCTCCCTCCTCCTTGTGGAAACTTTTTAAAGATTTGTTTATTTATACATACAAGAACTGGGGCACAGGCCAGAGGTATAGGGGGTGAGGAGACTCACCAGAGACAGAGTGGGGAGCAGAACAGGCAGATGGATTGAAAGACACTGCTGAATGGAGCAGTGGGTAGGACAGGAGAGGTCTGCTGTGCCGTGTGGTTTCCCTACCTGGCATGTGATCGAATTTGTGCTGCAGATAGCATCATAGTGCTACGATTTAATAACCTTGGGCCACCAAGGAGTTCTCAGCCTCATGGAATTTTGAACAGATAGAAACATAGGAAACTGCTGAGTACATGTTAATTTTCAGTTATGCATGGAAGGGGAATGCCACAAACTCCCAACTTCTTGGTTGCTAACCTCTTGCTTTTTTTCTCTTTGATTTTCCTGGTACTATTCAAAAAACAATTTCTTTTGTTTAAATTGTTTTCTGGTACTTACAACCAAAACACCCACTAATATTACACCCCTTTCCACTGGTCCTTTTAAATGCTTAATTTTATTTCATTTCATTTTCTTTCTTCTAATCCTGCTAAAAACTTTCAATGTTCACTACTGCCTATGAGAGAAAATTAAATCTATCAACATTCCAATATTCTCTGAATGACACTTCTATAAACTGTCAAATCCAAGTCTAAGTTCACACATATCCTGCCGCCATTTCCACCTGACTTTGCATTCTTCCTAAAACACTATTACATATCACAATGGAAAAAACAGTGAGCATTATTTAAATGATGGGTTTGGATTCAAATACTAGACCTACCAATTATTGGTTGTAGAAGCTTGTGTAAATTTGCTTACCACTTCAAGCCTTCATTATTTCCAAAAACAAGTGATGATAACAGTACCTTATTCTTAGAGTTTTTATAAACATCAAACACCATATATAAGACATATGTACATGTATATATCTATACATTAAATCACCTCACACACCTTTTCAAAGGGAAAATTAACATCTTTATTCCTTTCAACTTATTATTCCAAAGAATGAGACCAGCATCTACCTCCTACCTGGCACAAGGAATAACCTCAGACTCCTTTGTCACTCAACTAGTCTCCATAGCCTATGCACTTCACGTATGCTGGGGTCATCCTTGCTGGTTCTCCCTGGCACACACATCCCCTTCTTCTCAGGCCTTCCACAATAGCTCTCTAATGGATAGTCTTTGCCTTTATTACGCTCACCAAATTTACCCTCCCACTAGCTAATGAACAAGTCCAAAGCTTGAGTTGATCACATCTAAATCGATTCAAAGTGTCCCACTGATTAGAGAATAAACTGGACTGTCACAAATGTGCTTGACAATGTGGTCATGGCCTAAAGTCAAATCTCTCATGATGACTTGTTAGTGAATCCGACTCCCATTTTATCTATTTGCCTGCAGTTTTTACAATACATCAGGTTTCCTTTGCCTTGTTGGGGCTGCACAGCTTTCCAGGGACACCTCCTTTACAAAGCCCTGGATTATATATTTCCTCTCCACTGGTGATCCATCAATAACCCTTTATACGCCTAGAAACATTCCCCTAAACTGAAGAGCAAGACTATGTTTTCCTTCTTGACACAGGCTCTGGTGCTTAGCTCAGGCCTGGCACTAACAGCCCTTAATAAATGTTTGCTGAGTGAACAAAGGAAACAAACAGAAAGAGAGAGTAAAGGGAATTTAGAATTTGAATTTCAAATCTGAAAAGCAAAGTTCAGAGTATGTTTTGGAGTTTGTAGACAATCAGGGACTCACAGGACCCACACCAATACAGAATATGATAACTGTTCATAATCGTGATTTCTACTAATTAAGAAACTGTCCATCAAGGCTATTCAAATGCCCTATTTAAGGTAATCAAATATGTGATGAATTAATTGACACGCTGATGCAAAAAAAGGTTGAATCAAACACTCATTTTTCTAAGATGTCTCCTTGTCCCTTAAATGACAATTTAATAAATTTTATAAATGCTTTTAGTCTAAATAATGTAAATATAGTACATTACAGAGCAATGTCCCCAAATTAACTCATTACTGGTTAGTAATTTGTAACTATTATGTTATTAAACATTCAGGTGACTTTAATAAATTTACACATAAATACCTGAAAGCATTAGGGAATGTTTTAGAATAACTGAGACAAAAATACTCCAGGAAAAGTTATTGATTATCTAATTGAAAGAGAGAACTATTTCTTTAAAAATGTGAATAGGTGTACCACAATAAAATATTAAGATACAATGCAAAATGTGGCCAGAAATTTTTTAAAATGATTTTTTTTTGCATAATCAAGTGGGAAAAGATGTAAACCTAACTCGTAATTTAGAGGAAAATCTTACATAATTGAATCAAATTAAGTTGTAATATAAAACTCAATGCTGAGAAAATGTGTTGTAAATTTACAGAATGTGTCCCAGATAACAGATCTTTTGTGGCCAGAACAAAACTGACATCCATCAATTTGCAACCAATTAAAAAAAAAAAAGCTAGAGGAAATAAATGGACCCCTTTAATAGACTTTTAGAAGTACTATTTTAACTTTAATAAAGTCTCTAAAATATCTTGCCTTGGACTCTCCAACAAACTTCACTCAGAACAAAAGTCTATTTCAGGTGTAAGATTTCACTTTTGTTGAACTGGAGGATGAAAGTGACAAGAGCCAAGAATGATTAAGTAGAAACAAATTTCTCTTTCTAAAGTAGCCTTTAGGTGAGCACACAATATTAGCTATGTGAATCTAGTAAGGGCTGGAAAAAACCCTGAATTTCAAGAATCACACATTACTGAGTTGTGCTGGAAACCAAATGATTGTATTTGATGTGATTCCTGGAGGGATTTCTTTACATTTCAAATCTTCTATGGTCCTGCTATCTGCCAAGCTCGGGGCAGCTCACAAACAAATTACCATCACTTCCATAGGAAGTGGATTCTTAGCTGTAGGAGAAGCAACTAAGTTACCAAAAAAAGCACTAAGAGATTTAAATACCTAGAAGGTTGCTAGAAGCCATAAAGAAATGAGATACTGATAAAAGCCAGATATCTATCACAGAAAGTCTTGGTCCTCTATATTCATGGCTGAGCAAAAAAACATATCAAAATACTCTTCATTTTACATCTCCAGATGTTTTAAGACTAGAGGGTAAGATTGGCTTGCCGCACATAGCCGGAACATTGCAGTTCTTATGATTGCCCTTTTAAAATGAAGGAAACAACTTGTTTTCTGGAGTCATGCTAAATTTCAATGGGTATCAGGAAGCAAAAAAACAAATTTTCATCTCATTATTCAAGGTCTCATCATAAAAGATTTTAAACTGATGTGAACGTAAGTTAAACATATATAGAGAAACCACCCAGCAAAAATGTGTCTTACACCGTAATAAAGATTCTGGTTGTTATGCATAGTATAAGTGTATTTGATAGACAATGTGGGTCAAATGTCCCCAAAGCATAAAAAGTGGGTATCTAGAGACTAACACTGAAGTATTTTTTGGCATTTCTTCAAGACTATCATGTTATTCATGATGCTATTTCCCAAGCTACAAGAAGGTGTTTCTCTTTAATAAATCTGAAGCACCATAACCATGGCATACATCTGAATGTAAGCAAAGAATGTTGAACCTCTAACTAAATGCAGCAGCCTTGCTATTTCAGAATAGGCAAACACTGCCAGCAAAAACAACAAACTAAATTTCTGTTGAAACAAAGACGGCAGAGCGTGAAATAGCAGCCTGCCATCAGACATTGGGAGTTTGATTTTCATCAATGGCAGCTGAAACAGCCCTCTCCTCCCACTTCTGTAAGGAAAAAAAAAAAAAAAAAGAAGAACACAGACAACAGCATCTGCATGCACACAGGACACACTTGTCAGTCTACTTGCTGCACGCTAGCACGCAATTTGCAGCAGCTTCAGACGCCTATTTTGGCTCTGTTTCATTCCCTGAAACCATCTCTTACTCCCAGTGATTGTACATTCAGAGGAATACACAGTCATTTTTCAAAAGATTCTGCTGGTGTCACATCACATATTGGAAAAGTTTTCAACCAGAGGACTTCTGATTGATTTCTTTGGGGTCATGTGAAGGTAAAAAGGAAAGTTTGGAAAAAATAAGCACTTAAAAGTAGTGAGTGGCAAATCCAACCAGCAAGGTGAATGCATTTCAAAGCCTCTTCTATGGTGACCACACAAAGGCATACCATGGGCATGTAGTACTAGCACCCAAACAACAGAAACTGGTTGCTAGACAGCTGTTTCCAATTCACCCTTACAATGCTAACCAGGCTCCTGAAACTTCACCTTCTGTAAGAGAAACAACACTTCACACAGAGATGAAATAAACAGTACATATACATGCTGTGGATGTACGGAAGGGAAAGTTAGGTCTAAAAGAGCATATTCATAACACAGGCAGAAAACATCCTAAGTTAGATTATTAACTATTATAATGTTCTTTAATTTTTTTAAGATTTATTTATGCATACAAGAACTGGGGTACAGGCCAGAGGTGAGGGGGATGAGAGGATTCACCAGAGACAGAGTGGGGAGCAGAACAGGCAGATCAAGTGAAATACACTGCTGAGGGGAGCAGTGGGCGAGGCAGGCGAGGTCTGCTGCGCCATGTGGGTCCCCTGGCTGGCAGAGGATCAAACTTGTGCTGCAGTGGCTGCAGATGCTTCATAGTGAGGGGCTTATTAACCCGTTGTACCACCAGGGCAGCCCTGTGCTTTAAAATTTTTATATGTAATTGTTGTTTAGACATGCATGTGACACTGGCTATAAGAACGCTCTGTGGAGTCACTCATCTCTGAACAGTAACTACGACAAGATTGCACACACATTAACAACCAACCACCAACAAAAACCAGTCTCAGCCACATTCTGCAGACCTGATCATTGCTCTTAGAAATTTTCAGTATAATTTAACTTGGTTGTAATTAATAATAATTTTATTATTACCCATTTCACAAATGTATGAGCAAGAATAATGATTGCTGTTATACATGCTGAGTTTTGGAGTGGTTTGTCATGCAGCATCATTTGGCAACAGCTAATCACGATAACAATATTAACAATGATACAGTCAATGTGTCAGCATAACAGTGCCTATATATTAAATAAATAGTACAGGGTGAAATGGAAACAGATTTCAGTACTGCTGATAGAATAAAATAGTTATAAAAGTCTTAGTAAAACTAAAATTAGCTTCACTTCCTGCTCAACTTTCTATACCTACTAAAGTAGTTGCTGCCATTTATT
This sequence comes from Galemys pyrenaicus, assembly GCA_019455555.1. Lineage (NCBI taxonomy): Eukaryota > Metazoa > Chordata > Mammalia > Eulipotyphla > Talpidae > Galemys > Galemys pyrenaicus. Next base: position 14,698,563 of record JAGFMF010011668.1, on the reverse strand, counting down.
AAATGCTACATCTCAACTTCTCAGACACTAAAGCAGTTACTTTTTATACATCAGATTCCTGGAACAATCCCTGCAATGTAAGTTTAACCCCCTTACTGATGAGGGAATCAAGACCTACAAAAGTAAACTTGGACTACAGAGCTAGTAGGTTACAGCTCTAGGTCTGAAGTAGGTGTTTCCTTAATACTTACCATATTTCCATAAGTTTTTTTTTTTTTCTACTTTAAATGTTTAAAGGAAGAACAAGCCGCCTCCATAGAGAAGATATAATGTCTTTTTCACTTTTGTTGCTCTGTAGGGACTCATCTGGCACTGAAATAGCTCTCCCTTTCCCACCCCCAGATGGTCCACTTGACAAGGAGAGGCCCCTAGGGATGCCTGAAAGCTCTCTTTTTGCAAAGGAGAAGCAGAGCCTAGAAAATTCCTAAGATAGCTGTAAGTTTTAGCTCAAGAAGATATTTGAAAATAAGTTTATTTCTTTTCATCCGTGTCATTAAGATAGTTCAATGTTGTAAGGTCTGTACAAAGGGGAAAATTAGAGCTTCTGTTTTTTAAAAATATGCATTTTAAAAACATTCATTTAAAATCATGCAACATTTTAACATATTTAAAACATATTAGGTATAATATGCATTATGTCCAACCAGGTATAATCTAATTAACCCATAAGAAGATCAGGATACAAAACAATTCTCTCAAACAATTTTCCTTTTTCACCTCTAACACTTACATGTATTCTTTAAAAAACAGAAAACTATGAACAGCTTCATATAAATGCTTTCCCTAAGGTAGCTTTTAAAAGACACTGATGCAGAGATTAAGTCTTGCTAAGCATTATGCCAAGTTATTATTAATATTTCTCCTGCTCATTTAAACTTTTATCAGATTTCCTAATGCATTAGGGGAGTCGGTTATCCCTATTTGAGAGCAGTGGGACCTAATGGAGAGCTAACAAGGTATTGGATTAAAAAAAAAAACTCAAAACTTTTAAGATTTGGCAAAACCATAGCAAACTAGATATGATGATTAGGGGTAATAATAACCTTGGGAAGGTACCAAGGCATTAAAAAAATAACCCTTGCATAATTAATAACAGAACAACATTATCTCTAACATTAGTCTTTCAACTAAAAAGGTCTGCTCATGGGGAGAAATGAAGCCCATAAAGTGAAAGAAGGAATCTGCATGAAAGATGATAGAGTCTATGGCACAGTCATTCTCCTGACCAGCTGCAGTGCAGGGTTTTAAAAATTAAGATATTCAGTCCAAATATTGTCAATAAAAATAAAATAATCCAATCCTCTGATGCCAATGTGCTGCATTTCAAACACTTCCTATTAACTGCAGAATTGCCTTGTCCTTGACACTGAACTCTTGATGTGCAAATTTTCCAGTACATATTCTGGGAGGCCCAGTATGAATGCCTCAGTGTCTAGAGGAAAATGAAAGGTAAGAATCAATTGCCAGAATGTGGTAAGTAATTACTATTACTTGCTGTTCTATGAAATCACGTTGTGATAATGATAATTACATCATGGTATTCATTTTTACTGGGGCTAATTGTAAAATACAGGAAAAGAGAGAGTAGGACAATAAATTCATTCTGATCATCAGATTAAACGATTATATTAAATTTTTGCCACACATTTCATCTGTCCCTCTTATTGTTACAGCTTAAGAAATTTAAGGCAAACCCCAGATCACATAAGTGTGCGTCTTAAAATATGTAAGCAATGCCAGGATAATCCTAAAACAACCATAATTTTTTGGTGTCATGGCGAAATCAAAAGCAAGTTTGTTTTTCATCATATTTTACAAATTAGTTTCATTTCTCAGCACTACAATAATTTTCCAAGAGGAAAATGAAGAAACGAAAAATTAATTAGAAGAACCATAATTTCCATTTTCAATTCAATTCCTTACACCTTGAAAGCAATTTGTGTAAAGGGGATACAACTAGAAGAAGACATGGTGTCCATATATGTATCAAACTTGTAATTCAACAGAGAGAAAGGGAAATCATTAGTTGATTTTTAGTTTACATTTCGGCTATAGCAATGCAAACAAAAAAAGTAAACTGAAACTTCTCAACATCCACTGTCATTAAAAACTTAGAGAAGTGAGCCCTGAAGTACCTCCTTCCTTACGTTAATTTAAATGAAAATCTATATTTAATAGTTTGTTTCCCTACAAAGCCATTCGCATTTGTTGAGGAAGGTAGACAAATTCTAAACACTGCAGAGAAGAGTTTTAAAGTTATTAAACAATGCTTTACCTAAGGTGTTAACAAACACCGCAAAAGCCTCTATAATGGGGAAAAGACTGCAGAAAAGCAGTGTGGGACCAAAGCAAAAACTATTAAAGGACTGAAAGTAAAAACACCTGCCATGATAAAGTGGTCAGAAGTTCTCTGGGTGCACTGGCTTGCTCACTGTCAAGAAACAGTCCACTGAAATCAATTGGCTTTTTTTTTTTTTTAAGTTTAAAGAACCAGCCTCTCCTTTAGATAACTAAAAACTTATATTCCTCTCCTTTAGATAACTAAAAACTTAAGGTGTATGAGTTGAATTTTTTCACCCCAAAATTCATGTTGAAACTAACCCTCCCTAGCTGAAATATGACTTCATTTGGAGATAAGATCTATAAAGAGATAATTAAGATGAAAAGAGGTGATAATCTAGTATCCTCACAAAAGGAGGAAATTTGGACACAGATATGCACATATACATTGGAACGACCACGTGAAGCTACAGTGAGAAGATGACCATGAGCAAGATCAACAGAGAGCCCTCAGCAGAAACAAAACCTGGCAACACCTTGACCTTGGACTGCCAGCCTGCAGACTTGTGACAAAGTAAGTTTCTGCTGTTTAAACGACCTAGTCTGTGGTATATTGTTGTGCTGCCTTTAGGAAATTAACATACTAAAATAAGTAACTGACTTCATTCATAATCAGACAGGTTAGAGTGATCTTAATTTTTTTTTAATGTTAAGCATTAAACCCTTTTCAGACAAGATAATACCTATCAACACCTAATAGTGAACTGTAATTCACTAAAATTACCAAATAATCAATCAGCAATCAGATTTTCCTTACTGCCATGTATGTACATGCATATGCATTTATACATACATATTTGCAGGTAAGTCTATGTTTTCACATCTTTTATATAAATAAATATATTAAAAACCCATCATTTGAATCAGGCTCCAGGAAGGTAAAGATTAGTTGAACAATTTCTTTTAATCTTCGTCCTCTTTTTCTTTTCAGTTTGTTGTTGAAGAAATGAGATCTGCTACAGCATGTCTCATCATGTAGATTCTGTGGATTGTGATTCCATAATGCCATGTCACTGATCCTCTGCCCCTGCCTACACAGCTGTTCGAATTCACGCCTTTCGGGGGCAGACTAATTCCTAGATGATGTTGAGTATTTCTAGATGATGTTCGAGGACATAGAGATTTTCTTTCTTTTAGTCACTGGTGATCATTGCCTAGATCTATTTCAATAAGAGACACACAGAGGTGGTTGATCGTTCCTATAATTTCTCCATTCATTAGCCGCAATTTTTATAAAAAGGAATCTGCTCTCATCATCTCTCTGTTTACTATGAAACAGTCACTGTGGAAAAAGCAAGATACTTTCTTCTTTTCCTTTTGTAAACAATATTAAAATTAGCGATCAAAATCGGATTATTTCTTTTTCCTCACTGCAGTTATTAACCTTGTGAATGTACAAGTTGACCCAGCTTAGAGAGAACTTTTGATAAACTAGTAATCACAGATGATTATGTGGCTCTCTGGAAGTATGTGAACTTTAGATCATCTCAATTACTTCTAATCCAGACATGGAATTTCTTCAAAGTGCTTGGGTTCCTCTTGCAGTGAACTTTAATGTGGGTTTCTGGGGGGACTCAGGACTAAAGAATAATCTTCATTTTCAGGCTTTTTTTTGGTAAGATTTATTTATGCATTCAAGAGCTGGGGTACAGGTCAGAGTCATGGGAGGTGAGAGGATTCACCAGAGGCAGAGTGGGGAGCAGAACAGGCAGATCAAGTGAAATACACTGCTGAGGGGATCAGCAGGCGAGGCAGGAGAGGTCTGCTTTATCATGTGGGTTCCCTCCCTACCTGGGGATCAAACTTGCACTGGTGTGTCTTCACAGATGCTTCACAGTGAGGCTGCGCCACCAGGGAGGCCCGTTTTCAGGCATTTTTAAATGATAAATACAAGAAGTCAGTACTTTCAAAATAAATTTTTAGTCCCTTTCAAATTTAGAATTTTAACTTAATCACATTGATCTTAAACCTCAACCTTTTTTCCAGCCAAAAACATGATAGTTCACTTGTTTTACCCTACAATACACACATACAACAGTTTCTAAAACTAACACTATAACCAAATATGATTTTTGAGAAAGCTTAAAATTTCTCTCCCTCCTTTTTTTAAAGTCTCAGACTATAGCTCACTGAACATATACAAATTTCTGAGTACTGAGTATTTCTGGAATCAGCAAGGGTCCTTCGGTAAGGGTGAGTAGAACATGTACAACTATGGAAGAGAAAACTGTCACCCTAAAATTAAAATAACTAAAACCAAAAATCCAACCAAAAACTTGTTGAGTCTTAAACTCATTTGCAATGGTTTTCTGTGTCACTGTTTATATCAGTAACTACAATAAGGCTTATTTATTATCTCTTTAGTGGCTGTCTTCATTTCACTGGTTTAGCTTCAGACTTATATGAAATATGAACATGTTTCCAAAGTCAAATCGCCCTTAAATAAGCTGTAACATTTTTTATGTACACTTTCCTTGGCTATGATGTTTTCTCACTTAACATTTTATCTGTTCACAGCAGTAGAGAGATAACCCTCACTTCTTTTAAGAGCTGCATAGTATTTCCTTAGATGGGATGCACTGGGATGTGTGTGTATGTATACCCCCTTAGATGGGATATATAATCCATCCAACCAGTCCCCAATTCAGTCACTTAGCTTGTTCCTGTCTATAAATCTTACTTTTAAAAGATTTTTCAGCTTTAAATTTAACAAACAGCTCCAGCAAGCAACTTCTTTTTGCAATAAACTTATGAAACTTAATATTTTGTCTAATCATGTATCTATTCTTTAAAATTTTTAAAAGTAGGGCCTCCCCTGGTGGCGCAGTGGGTTAAGCAACGCACTACGAAGCAAATCGCAGCCACTGCAGCACGAGTTCGATCCCTGCTGCCGGCCAG
>JAGFMF010011668.1:14550570-14693275 GCA_019455555.1 Galemys pyrenaicus | reverse complement strand
CTCTCCTGCTGTGCCCGCTGCTCCCCTCAGCAGTGTACTTCTGTTGATCTGCCTGTTCTGCTCCCCGCTGTCTGTGGTGAATCCTCTCACCCCCCCCCCCACACCTCTGGCCTGTGCCCCAGTGCTTGTATGCATAAATAAATAAATCTTAAAAAAAAATTTTTTAAAAGTAGCTAAAATTATTCTAAATGGAAGAGAATAAAATGCAATAGATTGCTGACTTTCATTCATGCATTTGTCCACTACATGAAAGAACCTATCCACTTTTCCAAACTAAAATAAATAACATTCAACTTCTTAACTACAATTTATAATCTAGTGTTTTCAATTTGAATCAATGGTTTGTGTGCCTGCATTGTTTTTATAGCATACTATAGATGAAAACTGATATAAATTCCAGGCTTTTTAAAAATTATAAAATATTTTTTAGAACAGCCCCTTTCTCTGTAACTGAAGAAATCCAAATCATAGAGTTAAGCTAATAACACATTCACTATTTTATTCACATGAAATCAGGTGGTTGCACATATGAAAACCTTCCAAATATTAATGGCATGACATCAGAAATATAAGATGAAACATCACCGGTTATGAAATGCATAAAACCTAACAGGCTCCCAAATTCTTAAAACTGTATTATAATATTATTTCTAAAAAAGCAGTACTTTAAAAAGTAGATATTTAATAGTTAGATGCAAGTGGCTTATATGCCCTCAAGTCACTTTTATGGTAATTCTTAAAAATAAAGCACATTGCTTTGTACAATTCTATTTGTTTCATTAAAAACTACTTGGGGGGAAAATCACAGTGCAATTATTATAGGGCAACAGCTACATTTATACTACTTTTCTTACTCTTTGAATGTTAACCACTTTACTGAATGTATTATTACTACTATAAGTCATTATTTTTTCTAAGTGGGCAGGGAAGGAAGTACCTTGACTAAGGGTAGATGAATATCCCATTGTTTGGGGGAATGGGAGGAGATCTGGAGCAAAGAAAAATGGGGCATGCTGACAAGTTATTTATGGAGACACACCCACAACTACAGCAGCCCCTCTCACTCATTGTATTGAGCACTAAGGCATCATTAACACATCCTAATAAAAACTTTTCACAGGGGCTCCTTTCTCATCTACATGCAAAACTAAATGTCAGCAGGAGGCCTATAGCTTCAGGAAGCCATAAAGTGAAGCTTGAACCCGGTAATGATCTGCAGCAGGGTGTCTACTGAGACAAATTTGCTTGGCTAGGACACATCTGAAGGCATAACTGTGTATATGCAAAACTTCACACCATTTAAGCTACAAGTCCTTGGGATTTGTAGACAAAAGTATCCTCTTTCATGCTTCAAAAAGTATTAACAGGCTTTTCTATATTTTCTTCCTAAAGGAGCTTCATATTATGACTGCTAACCATCCATATTCTATGATCTTCAAAAATCACCAGCGGCATAGTTGACTGCATGTAATCAGGCCCAATTTTTTTTCTGTCATTAAGATAGTCTCAGGCAGAGGAAAAGGTAATACAATATTTAGTGTTTGCCTCAAAGGCGCTAACAATCAAAACAACTTAAAATATATGCTGCCCTTCATTTATTTCTCCAGACATGTCTGGATGAGAAACATCTGGACATCTCTTAAAACCATAAATTTCTCAAAGGCGGGTGAGAGGCAGAGGAAGATGTTCACTCTTCTGTTTCAAAAGGAACTCCTCCTTTGAATATGGTTTCTGTACAGAATCCCTTCCTGATAATTAGGGAGCTTTTCCTATCCATTTCCTTCCTCTGGGACACCAGCCAGGAAGCATGGGAATATATCAGAGCAGGATAAAAACAAATCCATAAAGGGAACTGAACAAAACTAGATAGATAGATAGATAGATACAGACAGACCGACCGACCGACCGACCGACCGACAGACAGACAGACAGACAGACAGACAGACAGACAGACAGACAGACAGACAGACAGACAGACAGACAGACAGACAGACAGATAGATAGATAGATAGATAGATAGATAGATAGATAGATAGATAGATAGATAGATAGATAGATAGAGATAGACAGAGAGATAGATAGAGAGAGAGAGAGAGAGAGAGACCGACAGACAGATAGATAGACAGGCAGGCAGATTGACAGACAGACAGACAAGCAGGTAGGTAGACAGACAAACACACGAAAACAGAGAAGGAACAAACACTGGACTGGGATGAATGCAGTTGGCCACCTCCTCCAGATATAAGGGATAAAAACCTAACAAACTCCATGACCATACAAGTGTTCAGAAACCTAGAGCCTTATTTAGCAAAAGTATAAAATGTAAAGTTAAGTGAATATTTACTTGAAATGAGGAAATAAATCACCAGAATTACAGGAGCCTTAGGAGATTCGGGTCCCTCTCTTCCGTGATCTTTTCAGGCAATTTACCAGAAATGTATCCAGATTACAACCTGGCTTCACCTCCTCTCCTAGGAAAATCAGAAATAGCTCCCAGCAATTCCCATCACTCAGGACCTAAAAGTGAGGCCTTGAACTTTCAGCTTCCTTTGCTTCATGATAAACTTGCTTCTGCTGTTTCCTACTCCCTCAGCTTATTCTTCTCAAAAACCATGAATTTTTAGGTTCCTTTCTTCCCAGCAGCTGCCTACAATAATAAGATTTCTCATACCAAAGAACACCACAAATGAAGTTATACTACAATTCAAATGCTATAGTCAGTGGCTACTAAAAAACTATAAATTACAGAGACCACCCCAGTTTGTAGTTCACTTCAACACTCCTCAGCCCCTCTAAAAAAAAGAACTTTTGGGCCTTGAGCCAGAAACTCACTCACCAAGGGGTTTATCTCCTGTTGACATTTTATTGTTCACAGAGGTGAAGAACAGATCTAAGCCAGATTCTAAGCCAGGATCCCAAGTCAATTAAGATTTCACAAGTTTTGTACCACAAAACATCCATATAGCAGGATATAGGTAGTAGATTGATTCAAGAGGATTCAGAACAACATTTTAATTATAGAAGACATCTTCCCCAAAAAAGAGAAAACACACTATATGTTAAGAAGAATTCACTTTAGAGCAAATGTCATAGAGGAATCTTTGAAAGAACTGCTATTTTCAACTACAAATGCTTCTATTCCTAATATGGAAGAGGGATTACTGTTCTACATTCTCAGACACTGGCTCAAGGGTTAAGAATGCTGGCCACACTGATAATCCAGTCATTGTCAACTTCCAAGGAAATCCATGGTCATTTGCTATAGAATTGGTTCCTTGTTTTCTCAGGGTGCTCAAATTGTAAGAAATGTTACATCAATCTCTTCTTCCTCATCGTGTAATCATCAAAACCCTGCCATATTCTCCAATATTAATTTCTTCAGAAGACCATAAGCTAGGGTAGATATCAGTAGGAAGCAGGAAGATATCAGTAGTCCCCTGGGCTATGAGGTGATTAATGACTCAGAAAAGCAGAAAAACCACCACCATTTATTTCTTACAGGCAACGTCAGACTAAAATGCTAGAGGTTGGAAAAGATCACAAAATTAAATTTCATTCTCCCTGTTTTCTGAGGATTATTTATCAGACTCATACCAAATTTGACAAAGAACACATCTTGGGACTTTTGGGTTAAAGTGGGGATTGGGGTGATAGTGTTGGGATAAAGTGGGGGTTGGGGTGATAGATTGTCCAATGTTCCTTATTTGTTCATCCTTACTTTGAGTCTGCTGTGTGTCAGAATTTGCATGTCAATTTATGCCACAACTCTCTGATAACAACCATTTAAAAAGTACTTAATCACTGCTTTTAAAAAGTTACTCTTAAAAATATTTATCTGAAAAACTGTAACTCAACTGTATTGAACTGGACAACATATTTCACTTGCTCAAGGAAAAAGAAAAGACTTAGCCAAAGCAGACACTTGTTAAACATAAAAAAACTTAACTTTCCAATCTAACTATAGAAGAACAGTAGAATGCAGGTATTACTTAAAAAGTAACACCAATTTTATATTATTAAAGTAAAACTTGGGTTTCAATTCAGAGTATTTTTAGATTTTAAGGTTGCTACCTTTAGAGCAAGAGTTCGAACAAAGGTTCTTATGTTTAATGCATCAACAATTTTCAGAATAATTCTTGCTTGTAATGCATGGAATTGTATTGACAATCCCTTTTGCCAAATAGGCCCCTTTTACTTTTCAAAGGCAAAACTCTTCTTTTCTTACTGCCTATCAAACAGACAAGCATGTAATTAAAACCATTTTAATAAGTCTTTCCAGTTTAGGTGCACTGAAAAGCTAATACTACTCTATTGATTGAATAATGATTTCTATTATAGTCAGGTTGAATCTGAATTGTGCAAAGGATAAATTTTGCCATAGGATAAGATGGTAAAAATTTTATTCTGTAAATTACAAAAATATTTGTCAGAATCTGAACGCTACAGCATGAGCAAATTTAGCATTTAAAGGACTAATTCTTCTTATGTTTATATATATGCTCCTTCAACACAAAGAATTGGTAAATACCACAAAATGTAAAAATCAAAAGTGAATTCCAGTAACATTTGAAATAAAAGCCCAAAACATAAAATAAAAAGCCCAAAATAAGAACATTATTAAAATTTTGTTTTCTTCTTGGATCTTTCTCCTCACAAAACAATCAAATCTATAAAAATAAAACTTCATAAATTGGAGGTGAAAATATACTCTACAAATGTTTAACAAGTAGACTGGATGAATTTAAACACTTCTGGGTAATGGTAACGCTCACAAATTTTTAAAAAAAAATATTCTGTATACTCATTGATTATGCAATGCATATTTTGTTTTTCTTCTATTTCTAGTAACACTAATATTTTACACCTTTTTTGAGCTACAGTTCAATAATTTACCTTATCATGTAATTCACCCATTTAAAGTATATACTTCAATGACTTTTTAAAAAAGATTTATTTATTTATGAATACAAGAACTGGGGTATAGGCCAGAGGTTTGGGGGAGGGTGACAGGATTCACCAGAGAAAGAGTGGGGAGCAGAACAGGCAGACTGACTGAAATACACTGCTGAGGGGCGCAGGGGGCTGGACAGGAGAGGATTGCTGCACCATGTTGTTTACCTCCCAGGTTGGGGATTGAACTCCTGCTGCAGTGGCTATGGAGAGTTTCACAATGCTGAGACTTAACCCCTTGCACTACCAGGGAGGCCCCTATATAATTCAAAGACTTTTATGTGACAATGGCATCTATTACCAAAATCAATTTCAAAGTATTATTTTTTTTAAGATTTATTTACACAAACAAGAACTGGGTTACAGGCCAGAGGTGTGGGAGTGAGAGGATTCACCAGAGACAAAGCAGGAAACAGAACAGGCAGATTGAAATACACTGCTGAGGGGAGAAGCAGGTAAGGCAGGAGAGGTCGGCTGGGCTGCGCTATGTGGGTTCCCTCCCTGGCCAGGGATCTAACTTATGCTGCAGTGGCTGTGGATAGTCTTAACCCCTTGCATCACCGGGGAGGCCTTAGAATAGTTTTTTTTTTAATTACCCCAAAAATAAATCCCAAACCTTTTGTCATCAACCTCCTTACATCCTCAACCCCAAGTCACTAAAATCCTAGACAACCACTGAAAGACTCCATTTCCTTAGATACACCCATGCAGGATGTTTCATGTAAGCGGGATTATACAATTTGTGACTGGCTCTTTCATTTAGTATGATGTTTTTAGGGCTTCTTCATGTTGTAGCAGATATTAATACTTTGTTTTTTGTGTGTTTGAGTAATTTTATTTGGCTATTTCACTTTTTATGCATCCATTCATCGGTTGGTAGATACTTGGATGTCTTTCTATTGATTGATTTTTTAAATAGTGCATCTTATACAGTTTTATTGTCTTAATAAAGATATTCATCCTATCAAACTCTGTAAATCAAAACCTCCCCAAAGTAAAATGATTTAATTTTCGTTTGAGACTATGGTCACAAGCTCTGAATTGTCGCTGACAGTCAAGTTTTGATAGTTACAATCAAGGCCTACAACTTTATAAGATCCTCAGTTTTCTCATTTATAAAATGATGATTTTCTACTATGATGTACTAAAAATTATTTCTGAGTTTCAAATTTTAAGACTCTAAAAATGAATGTTCACAATGCAGTGGAAAGCATTAGTAAAATAAAGCTGAATGAAACCCAATGTAGGATAGTGACAGTAGTCTAAAGTCATAGGAGAGGAGATAAAGGAGAAATTGTCCTGATTCCTCTGTCCTCCCTCACTTCAAGCTCTGCCAAGGATTTCACTGGCTAAATCCATGCAGAAACAGAGGGCAAAGGATGTCCACCGATGTCATCCATCAGGTCAGCTTCTTGCAGCAGACTAGAGCAGGAAGGACAAAAAGCAGATCTTTGCTCCCTAAGCATTTTAAACTTTGAAAGCTAAAAGTAAAAGAGGGAATAAAAATACCGATTTGCTTGCTATAAGTTCTCAACATTATTAGCATGCATAACAGTTATATATAAAAACAAAGAATGTTCCAGAGAGTCCAAATGATAAGCAGTCTGCATGCAATTCTGAAGCTCAGAGTAGGTGAAATTAACAAATGCGCACACACAAACACTAATAATGTCACCATCGTGACCAGTTTGAACATTGTGAGAAGAAACACAGATAAATGTTCCTAAGCAGTGGGAAATTTATCAACAAATTAAAAATAAACTGAATTTACTCATACAGCAGATAATGGAGACACTCATTATTAAAAGTGCAAGTACTAACAGCATGACCAAAATAAGCTTCATTAAACCTTGTGGGAAGGTTATGACACTTACATGAGGCTGATAACATTAGCTACTATCAGTCAGTACTGGGAACTTGAAGATGTCTTAAGAATGCTGACAAGAGGAGCTGCAGAGAAGGCCTAGTGCACTGCATGGTGAGCAAGAGCTAATGCTGTCTCATTAACATGAATCACTTTCCCCAAAGTGGCATGTACTGTGCTGCTGAAAAACTATCTACTATCACAAAAAAATTTAGATTAAGTAGGACGACACACCATTCCCTATATTATAATAAGTCATCTTTATTCTTCCTCTCATTTTTTTTAAGATTTATTTATGCATACAAGAACTGGGGTATAGGTCAGAGGTGTGGGGGTGGGGAGTGAGAGGATTCACCATAGACAGAGTGGGGAATAGAACAGGTGGATAGACTGAAATAAGCTGTTGAGGGGAGCAGCAGGCAAGACAGAAGAGGTCTGATTCACCTTGTGCATCACCTCCCTGGCTGGGGATTGAACTCATGCTGCAGTGTCTATGGATAGCTTCATAGTGGTGAGACTTAACCCCTTGGGCCACCAAGGAGCACCCCCCCACCCCGTCATTATTCTCAAAAAACAGAAAATCACAGCATTGTCACATATTACCCAAGACTCATATTCCTGGAGTTCTCAATTCCAAGATTAAGCCTGATAAATTACTGAGCATAGTCCTATTTTTCATATGAAGTAGAAACACCATGAAAATTCATTCCATTTAACCACTATGAAATTACAGTAATCTTGACACATTTTTTATTTAGGAAGATACGCATTATTTTAGAACCTAAGCTAGAAGTTTTACACATATTTTCATCATACAATATTTTAACTTTGGAAGTGTGGTAACAGTTTGATGCTAACCTTTACCTTTCTTGTTAATCTAGAATCTTATTGATTTTTCAAAATGTTTTGAGGTAACAATCTGAAAGTTCTCTGATTGTTCTCTAAGTGGAAGAGTCAATTTTATGCTGAACCTCCAATATGACTACCATTCAGTGGTTATTGAATTCCATTCTTTCCCAAAAAAAGACCCTCCTCATTTTGTACTCCTTCTATAAAACCCCATTTTGTTTTCATTCCAACTTTCAAGTATCCATTCACACTTGAGTTTCAAGAGGCCCAGACAACCAACCTACTTTAACACTACTTTTCCAGGGCACCCTTGTCTCTTGCAGGTGGATTGCTCTAAGAAGTCCTCCTTGAGATCTTGAGAATAAAAGACAACCTTTGATGCCTCACCTACATTCTACAGGGAACCCTGGAATAGCTTTTTCTGATAACTGCATCATAGCACAGAGAGGCAGTTAGCTGGCACACTGGAATGTGGTGTGCATGAAGGCACCGGCCATGCTTTATGTAGGATGAAGTCACCCCACAACTAATTTGTGTTAATTCAGAGCTGAAGACCCAACTTACCTGGATGCATCTCAGAACTAGTTGCCCAGCCCTTCACCCCACGTTTAACAATTCTCAAGGTTGCATTTCTCTGGGAAGTCTATAAAAAAGTATGACACAGAGTGAATTTATAGGTCTCCATACATAAACTAGAAGAAATCCAGAAGGCAGAGGTATATCAGGAGAATAGGAAATGGGGTGACTAATCAGACAGCTAACCCCATTTGCATAGGATCATAGAGGGAGAGAGCACTGAGATGTGGTTTGGGGACATGGTTCTAAATCTACTAAGTATAAAATCTTTACGTAAGGTATCTTGCTTAGAATTGAAGTTGTATAAGTATGGTATTTGCAGCTATTATTCTGCACTCTTACAAGCTCAACTACAACCACTACCTTTATAGTTTAAAGAGCTTTCATAGTTATTATCTTGAATCATATTACAACCCGATAAGGCAGGTAGAATGACCCTATTTAATTAAGACTGGGAAATGTAAGTAAAATTGCTAAGATCTTCCAGGGTGGAGTATAAGTGGGCTTTGCATTTAGTGGATCAGGTTCACTGATCCCAGTCACGTGCTCATTTCCCTCTCCACATTAGACTACCATCAACCAGCATCTACAGGAGTCATTAGACTACCATCAACCAGCATCTACAGGAGTCATTAGACTACCATCAACCAGCATCTACAGGAATCATTAGACTACCATCAACCAGCACCTACAGGAGTCATTAGACTACCATCAACCAGCATCTACAGGAGTCATTAGACTACCATCAACCAGCATCTACAGGAATCATTAGACTACCATCAACCAGCACCTACAGGAGTCATTAGACTACCATCAACCAGCACCTATAGGGCAGATGCAGAGAGCAGTACTGACCCAGTGCATTTGATAAGATAACACATCAGCAAAGCCTCAATCCCAAAGCTGGGTCCTTCACCAGACAAGACAGTCTCCGCAAAGTAAAAACTGTTTGACTTTCCCTGATGGGAAAAGAGCCTTCTGGAACACCTGCTGTGAACTGAGCACAGGAAATGCAGTAACCCTGGTCCCAGCTCTCAGGGAGCCTAACTGAAGAGGACCAAGTGTAAACAAATAATTAATGTCCTATGGTAAAGGTTTAGGGGCAAGAACACAGGTAGAGAAGTGAAATATCAGGAAATGGTAAAAAGCACAATCCACCACGAATCACAAACAATCCATTCGTGGTAGGATTCGGATTAAATTACAACTAGATTTTACTTATTTTTTATTCATGAGACATTCTGTTTTTCAATTATTTTTTTCTCCTCCACTTTAGCCCACCCATTTTAAAGCCTCAAGCATTAATTTGATTTCCCGCCAATAATTTGAATATAATGATTTGTGTCTTGGTTCTGTCTGCACAGATCTTCCTCTGATAATTTGGAGAGAAAATGATGTGTGTCCGCCCCTCTTCTCAGACAGTGGCCTTAGGGATTTTATTCATGGTGGAGGCAGGGTCTTAGCTGTTCTGAAAGATTTAGGAAACAGGAAGAGAGAAATCCAGAACTGAACAAATCTGTCAAAGTCATTTTCTTTCAGGGTTTCTGCCAATTTTTGCATAACCCCCTTCTTTTTCCCTCCTTTAAGTAAGAGGGGAAATATATTATCTCCCAGTTCCTAAAGGGAGAGCGAAAGTGTGAGTGAGCACAAATGCAGGTGTGTGCAGCTGGAAGGTCACTCACTGCACCTTGGAAAAGGAAGCAGGAAGCTACAAAGGGAACATGTGAGTGCGAGGGGGAGAGAGAGAACACAGACTGTGGGGACATCTGTCCATTAACTGTCACTTCATCAATGTGCTTTCACAGGAGACACCAAGGAGAGGAAAGGACCTCACTCTTGTGGGGACTGCAGACTCTGACCTGCCCTTCGCTCCCACCCCCTCCTCTCCTCCACCTTTTATCTTCCCATTAGCTGAAAGCAGGGAAAGAATTAAACCTTTTTTATTGCTAAATAATTAACAAACCGCTGGCATTCTGACAAGCTGGCATGCATTTTCTTAATCAGCAAGCAACCCAAGTAATTTTGTTTATAAGCTACTTAAGATAAATCCTGTCACTTAAATATTCTAGATGAGCTTGTGTACACTGTCCATTTCCTTGAAGTAGTTTGAGTAATGATTTCTCCCCCTCTGCTCCCTTCCAGCCCACAATTTGGCTCCTTTTCACAATCAGGGATTTCACTACTAACCCTAAGGGTGGCAATAACAGAGTCTCCAGTAGTTCCGCAGTCATTAGAAAAAAAATGAGGTTTAGGAGGCTTTCTTAACATGTAATTGCTCTTCTAAGATCCGAAAATCTCAATAGACAATAGTGATAATGATATTAACTCTTGATAAGGCCACCAATGACCTCCTGATTGCGAGAAAGTCAATGACTCCTTGGAGTGATTATCTTGAAAGAAACAGCAACAACTGACTTGAGTCACATATTGTCTTTGCCTTGAATCTCTGCCCCCCCACAGAGGCCACAATTCAGCTCTTAGTTTACCACTCTCTCCTGTTCCTCTCCCACCTTTGTGCTTTTCCTTATCAGCCTCCTTCTTCCACCTCTGGCATGTGGGAGTGTCCTGGGCTTCCTGGTAGAATCCTTTGCCTGTCCAAATTAAGGACAATTGGTCCTTAATACCAGCCTGATGAGACCCCCACAGTGTGTGACTGCCTGGCTTTTGAGCAGCCTCTGTGTTCATGTGATTCCCTTTTTCTTTCTCACTGCTCCATCCCCACCTGACTAAGGCCTGCTCAACAATGAGAACCCCACCTGCCATGGGTCTTCACCCTCACCACCATTTGGCATCACATACTGATTTGTTGCCAAAGGTTTTATTTATCGCACAGAACTGGAGTGTAGGCCAGAGGTACAGGGGGTGAGAAGATTCACCAGAGACAGAAGAGGGAGCAGAACATGTGGATTTACTTAAATACATTGCTGAGGAGGGGAGTGAGTGAGACAGGAAAGGGTCTGCTGCACTATGCTGGTTAGCTCCCTGGAGGGGCACTGAACTCCAACAGTAGAGTTGACAGTGCTGAGATCTAACCACTAGGACACCAGGGAGCTGCTGCCCAAAGTATGACCCTCATGAGCTCTACCAGTCAGGGACTCTGTTCCTCCAGTTAACTTACTATTCCTTTCAATACTTAGTAAGTAACCAATAAAGAACATAAAGTCATCAAACAGATGAAAAGATCATATTCAAATGATAGAGTGTAAAAACAAAAACAGTGATTTTTCATCAAACCTTTACATGTAACATGGGAAGCTTTCTGATATATTTACTATTACATTATGAACTGTCTGGTACATTTACTATTAGAATGTATTATCCCTGAAAGGAAATTAATTGATTAAAAGGCCTTAAGAAATTGTTCACACCCAAGACAAACAAGTATGCACTATACAAAGTAACACTTAAACATGAGGGGTATACTAAATTCAAAATAAAAATCCCAACCCTGGTTAGATTCATGGATTACACACGAAATCGTGTATACATATCTATGTATACAGACACACACACATGCACATTTATATTATCTCTTACAGTTTCCATTACTGTCTTAGCTTTCAGTATACTAATTGTTAATAATCTCACATGACTTATATAGATGATGACACAGGGTCTTTTTTCAAAAAATGATCATTTTATAGAAGCATATAAGCCAGAGGGTATTGCAAGAATATCAATGAGAATCATTACGCCTGTAATTTGGATTACATTTCCTTCAGTTCTCTAGTGTAAACAAATCTTCTCCCAAATAGCCCTATTAGTAAATGAAATATTTACTACATCAATAAATTTGCCACAGAATTTGCTGACCAAAAATGTTTTTAATGTACAGAACTTCATTTCACAAGGCATTTATTTCATGTCCTTTGTCAAGGTTCACATACAATGGAAGCCTTTAAAAAGCTTAACAGGTCTGTTTTCCAATGACATTTTTTAAGTTTTATTTTTAAAAAAAATCAATATAAACATAGGATCTCTTAGTTGATTGCTTTTCCTTGAAATATATAAATCAAGCTCCTGAAGTTCTAGAAAATAAAGGCATTTGTAAATTGTGCTTCTAAAGCTATCCTTTATTAAGGTGAGGGTGACTTACAAAAAGGGTGACCTTGAGCCTTTTTAACTTACTTAAATGCAGATGAGAGCACCACTATATAGAGAATGTAAAGTACAAGTATCACCCTGTAAAGATTATAATACATTTGGTGCCTTTGACCTGGGACTTGGTAGACAGCAAGGTATATTATACATGTTTATAGAATTAGAGGCAGAGAGAGAGGAAGGAGGGAAGGGAGTTAGCCAGGGGAAGGAGGGATGAAGAAAGGAAGCTGCTGGTCCCCACCAGCAATGGGGTAAGGGGTGAGAGTACCCTGGAGTAAGAGTGCTTGGAATCAAAGTTACTTTGATTTTCCCACAAGTCATGTGACCTTTGGAGACATTTACTTAATACACTCAAGGTTCAGTGACCTTGTATCTACTAAAAAGGAATAACAAGACAACTAAAGTTGCTGTGAGATTCAAATAGATAATGCATATAAAGAGCTTAGCGTGCACCTAACCAGTCCAGACCTTACCACTATCACTGCATTAATTCATTAGTATGTGATTGATGGAAGGGACTAAGGAAGGTGGGGGGTGTGAGAAGTTGAGAGAAGCTCCCAAGGAATTCTGGGAAAGTATACATCCTCTGTAAGAGTTTTTAAAATTAAGTTTTGACTTTATTCACATGATGATTTAAAGCTAACAAGATAATCTGATGCTCACTTATATTCCTATGTACGAAGAGATACAACACAATCATGGAGAGGTGAATAGTGACTTAAAAATAGATATTCTTGTCAAGCAAAGATCAAGTGATTCCATACCATGGATGTTTTGAGTAAGTGAATAAGGAAAGCAATGGGGAAAATGAGCTGTCTCATGATATATGAATACCTGAGAACACTGAACCCACTGGCAAAACACAGCTGTATTATGTACACTGTTAGTTTCAATAGAACATCACCAGTGATGACCATTAATTAATAGTCTAATTCCAATTATATTGAAGTTTTATTTTTGTTATCTTTAAAACATTGCTTTAACAACAATATATTATAAAAAAGGTTTAACTATTTTCATAGTTTACACATTTATAACTAAAATAACAATTTAAACTTTTATTGAAAAAGGTCCTTTCATTTTCAACTCAATGAACACTGTTTTTAAGGAATGTTATGATTAGTGTCAGGTCTCTCCAAAATTATGCCCAAACAACTTTGTAAATTCTTCGATGAAAAAGCAAAGAATTGGGAAAATTAAATGAGACAATGTACGATAAGCACTCTATATGGTACTACTGGACTGTTGGAAAAGTCTTGACACATTTTTGCAACAGATGTCACTAAAAGATACGTCATGATTTTTCCAATAACCCAATATTTTTTTGTTCTCAATAAAGGTTTGCTATTATCACGATGATGATTTTTTTGTAATCATCAGTCATCACCATCTGCAGAAGGCTTTATTCACCTTCCATTTTGAGAATGAATCCTGGTGGCATTTGGATCAAACAGCAACACTGGCAATAAATGTTAATCTTACCTTTCCTATTTTAGATAGCTATTGTTTTTTTGGTACACTAGCCACACAGCTATTTGCTGTTTTCAGTAAGTTTAAACTGGTAAAAATCAACAAGTGAGTAACTGCACACCATCAGGGCTGTTTACAGAAGTCATGATCTTTGGAATAAATATAAAATGAGTTACACCAGAGATTTACAAAAAGTTCAGATCTAAAAATCAAAACAAGATTGAAATAAGCCCTTTAATACAGGAAGTCACCAGTATAAGTGTACTCCCAAAGTTCTCCTTACATTAGACCAAAGCATTCTCTCAGTCTGGTCTGAAAACCTGAATGTCATTATTTTTAAACTTTCTCTAAAAATCAACAGAAAAAAATAAATTGTAAACATACTATTTACATGGGTAGAAAACGAATAGTGGTTATCACTAACGTTTATTCTTTTAGGAAGGGAATGTTTTGCTTAATTCTAGCCATTAAATGCAATCTGTGGCCATTGAAAGGGAGGTACTACTTGGTAATCGAGTTCAAGACGGATTAACCTCTGTTCCAAGAACACCAGTGTTGGATATAAGATGTTGGATATACACATGCCTCAGCATATACTCTGCAAAATTTCCTTCTATGCAGGGCATATTACATTCCTTTTGCATTTCCTCTTGACATGAAAACAGAGTTAATGTTTTCATAAAATCTTGCAATGTGTTTTTCAAGGCTCATATTGTGCCCCAGAAGTCTTCAGACTGCCTGAGATCCTCCAGAACTTTCTCCAAGAATTTTCCTTAAACTCCCTGTCTTGGGCAAACATTTAATCCATATAAAGAATGTACTGATACTCACCTATAAATGAATATGGATATCATACATGAACTTCTTTCTTTTTTTAAAAGAAAAATTTTATTGAGGAGAAAAAGAACAGAAATAAAGTGGGGCTCCCAGGCCCCACACATGAATTTCTCGATTCACTGATATCTTATAAAAAAAGAAGGATGTTTGCACTTCAGCAATGGGGAAGGGAGAGTGTTGGCAAAACACAAAAGAGGGCTTGGTGTCAGAGAGGTGACCCATGGTGACTGGGGACACTAGAACAATTAAGTGGAATGTTGCTGTCTCAGACTTGAGGACAGAGTACTTCATCTTACTTGCCCGCCTTCCCTCCTGACTCTCCCCTCTTTACAATTAAAACCCCAAGGACACCAAATGCTCCCTCTAACACTGTGTTTTCAAGCACCAGCATCTGCACATTGACTCTTTCTGCCCGGTATAACCTTCTTCAGCAGAGAAACTACCCCTTACCTTTTAAAGACCCTCAGGAAACATTTTCTACACATCAGAAGCTTCTGTTTTTCTCCCCCCAAAATTAATCAATCCAAACATGTTCTTGTTTATGCATCAAAAGCACACTGGTCTCTCTTCTGTTATGACCATGCTTACTTCACAGTAGATTGAACAATCAAACCTGTGATCACTTAGAAAGGGACTTTTTCCTCTGTACATTAATAACATCATCCCTCCATACACTAATCAGAGAGTAGGTCAATCCTGAATTGTAACTATTTGCTAACCTGGTTTTATTAATGGACTTTGATTCCTGAAGTCTACAGGAATGTTTATCTTTACATCTAACAACCTGATTAATGCTCAACAATTATTTGCTAAATAAATATTTAAAATATTATTTGCTAAATAAATAAAAATTGCCTATGTTTAGCTATCTAAATTGTCTAAGATTTCTTCTATGCTTGGCTTAATTTCTCAAAATAAAGCTGTAGTAATTCTCATCACTATCCATAGATGGAAAAGAGCAGTATTTTTCATCCTTGAACTAGATTATAGAAACCCTTCTATATCATCTACTCCTCTCTTAATCTTAAAATATGACAATATACCTGAAAAATATTAATTTTCAATAGAAGCATACCAGGTTTGCATTATTTCCAATCTTGTATGGAGCTGGCTGAGTCCTATCTGAAAACAAACACATACTCAAGCTGCATTTGGGTCTCTCCAATTATTTGCTATTCTGTAGTTGTGTGCTCTCCCTTGATTAAATTATTCTGCATTTTATGAGATCATAACTCCATGTTTCATAACCTAATGAGTGATTTTTTTCCCTTGGAGGTCCAATTTACTTAAAAAAAAAAACAAAAAAACAAGAGCCATTAATAAAATGAAAGGACATTCTGAAGCATGGTTTTAAGTGGTAGAGATTCCCAATTCCAGGTCTGTTACCAAGTCAGAGGCAGGATAACATGTCCTTGAGAAGTGAAGAACTGTCAGGCAGGACAATCCTAAAACTACAGCCCTATATTGCTGTGGCAATGTCCTGCCAAGGAGACTAATTTTTGCACATAAAGTAGGGAGTCTTCTTAAAAAGTGAATTTTTCCCCCTAAGAAAATGCATTACATGATCATAAGGATTTACTGATTTCCAAATCTAGTCCAATTTTTATAAGAAATTTTTAAAAATAAAATCTGTGTAAAGGGAAATATAAAGTCAGAAAAATATATTCTTACATCTAACCTATGAAACTGTCTAGAATGACACTGGCCAGAGTCTATTTCAGGGAATCTGAGGAGCTTTCCTGCCGAAGGACAGATTCCTCAGGAGCTGGAAGGAGGGCTGATATTCAAGAGACAGAATAATCTGGTAATTAATTTACCAGAAGGTGGAGGAAAGACCCCTAGGGCAAAACAAAAAACAAAGACTCAAGCTCTAACACTGATGGGAGAAATTAGCAATGAATAGCGAAGGTCACTCCTCAGGCTCTAACAGAAGCCTAGAGACCTCTCAGGGAAATTCTGAATAGGACAGAAACCAGAAGTCTGAGTTCACGTCCTACTTAATAAGGCAACTTGACATATCCCTTATTCCTATTCAAAAAGAAATTAAAATTCCACAGAAATTCCTTAAAACACAAGCCCACAATTCAAAAGGATTGTCTTCTGCTGTAAAGGCCTCATTTTCTGAATTTTAAAATTGTTAGATGACATCCCTTAAGTCTAATTCAGCACAAGACAACAAAAGAAAAGGGAATACTTATTTAAAAACCTGAGACTTATAAGAACCCCGAAACAAATTATCATACATTTTGATGGAGTTTAAGCTTTTCTCTTCATGTAACATTTAAGGCTTGTGAAATCATGCTCATGATAAATTTAACCCAATGACCAACCTAATTTAAATATTATAGCGAGAATTAGGAAAGATGCAATTCTTCTTCACTTAATAAGTGCTATGACTGAGCACCTGAGATATCCCACGCTTTGTGAAACAGGAGGAACACTTAATAAAGGACGCGCTGAAACCAGATTCCTGCAATGACAGATAGTCCTGAAGCTTAGCCCCTACTTACTCCTGGAAAGCACAGCTATGCCCACCTCAAGCTTTTATCTCAAACATCCCTTCCACCCTGAATGTCTTATCTCCAAAGCAAGGCAGCTCACTGAGCAGCTCAGTGATGGAGGACCAGTGCCTGGGTTCTGAGCACTGGCCTCCTCATTAAGAAAGACCTTTGGGAAGCTTAAGCATACTCGAAGGACAGAGCGTAATTTCTTGTATCCACAGGAACCACTTACGGCTGTCTCATCATTCGAGATCCAGTCCATGATGCTGTGTATTTGTCTAAGTCAGGATAAGCTCTCCTTTTCTGGGTTCCTTTATTTCTTGAGAGTTAGTGTTTTATTGTTTTTTAATTGTTTTCTTATGTGAGCAGTTCTCCCCTGCTATGTTATACCTTTAGGTCAGTTCCCACCTAAAGCACCTAGTAAAAGAATTAGTCAAAATAAATATTCATGGATTCATTTATTATGGAAATCCTTGGTAGAGTCACTGGTAATATTTTTAAGCAAATAATTTATACCTAGTTGATTAAAATTAACTTTTAGAAAACGTTTTGAATGAGAAGGAATCCCTCACAAACAAGCTATTTTTAAAGATTTTTTACAAACTAGTTACAATATTTTATCTGATAGTTTACTGCATGAAATAGTATATATCTTCCAGTTCTCAGAACACCCTATAAAAGCAAATTTTCCCCATTATGAGTACAGTACATTACCTGTATTGTTTCATCTGTCATGTGCAACAAAATGCTCTACCGGAAAAATTTCCCATGACTTCAGGAACTTCCTGTAACTTCATAAGAATTTTCCTGAATAATTATTACACTGCATTTATAAAGTTAATTATTTTCTGTGCTACAGCCATCAACATACACTGGCATGTTTAAAGCGGTTAGCTTAGTGTTCGCCAAACCGCATATAAAATTCAGCATTAAGGTAATGAAAGATAGGTGAATAATGTTTGTCAAAGGTGAGACCAGTTAGCATGGTGGATTTCATTTGATCCAAACACACAACATAAGCAGGTAGGTAAGCAAAGAGTTTAGCATTTCACTACTATCTCTTGAAGCACCATCTTCCATATCAGTTCCTCAACTGAACAATCAAGTCCCAGCTTATTGCAACCAAATAACTGATAGAAATATTTCTTAGTATTATAAGGACCACAGTCACCTCACAGCTTTTAAAAGCTTTCAAAATGGCAACCGATACTTACAGGCACAGATATATGTATTCTCTGGAGAATTCACATAAATTCATCCAGACTAGTGAAAGTGGATCAAATTCCTAATAAGTATTTTTGTCACACTAAAGATTTTAATAGGCATCCCCATCTAGAAATGAATTTACTTCTTTTTCCTACAAATTGCTCAAAGATTCACAAAGCAATTCTTAGCATCTCATTAATCTTATTTTATAATAGATTATAAAACGGTGCACTACACATGTTGCTTTACGATCACACAGCTGTTCCTTAAATGGTTGTTTTCTTAATTGTACTTAAGCGTTACTTTCTTGGATCTAATAAAACTACACTTTTGAAAAGTTTTATCATTTAAGACATAAAGGAAAGGCACAGGAAAAAGGCAATCCGTGCCCACACATGAAAATGAACATCCGATCTGAAGGGGATTTCAGCCCTGACAGAGGCCTGGTTTCACCAACTCAAAGCTTCTTTCCCATCTATCACCCCAGGAATAGTAGGGTTTGTTGTTTCTCACAGTGAACCAATCTAAAGGGGTATAAAAATACTTTGTGAGCAGCCTAGAATCGAGTAACAATTTATGCCAACAGAGCAGAAAAGAATGCTGATATTAAATTTCCTGCCTATGGACTTCCTAGGGGAGAAGGCCTGGTAAAACATGTTTGTTGCTGTTGATCTGTTTGCACAGCCATTCCCTCAATTAGCTCCTGGAGACACCCATGGTATAATTAAGTATCTAAAGATAACATCCCCCAAGAAACTCATTTTCAGCATCAGAACCAAGACTATAGCAATACCTTGCCTGCCTTCCCTATTTTATTGTCCCCATTCACTCGGTGCTAGAGGTGCTAATGAATAGACAAATAGCCAAATGTCACATAGTCCATAGGAGATTAAGAATTTGAAAGGAAAGGCTTTGATCCAACAAACCTTAATAATCTACAGTTTGGATAATGCTGTTAAATCCGGAAAAAAAGCAGTCATGTTGGCTTAAGAAAACAGCAAGAAGAAAAAAAAGGTTCATTGATTTTTAAATTTTAAAATCTTTCAAAGACAACTTAAAGTATTGTGAATTATTTAGAGCTAGGAAAGACCTTAAAGATCACTGGCTGTGGAAATTAAGCAAGGCAGTGACTTGTTCAAGATCACATCTTGTGTTAGCTGCACAAAGTTAGCAGCTGAGTGAAAACTAGAACTCAGATTTTTCTTATTTTCAGGCCAATGTTTACTCCACACCTTAGTTTGATTTCAATATGCTGTCTCATTCTTAAAAGTTATGATGCATTTTAAGGCTGACTAAAATACACACAGGCACACCACTAGTCAGATGGGTGAAGCCATGTTTTTTCTCTTGAAGCAAATGGAGATAGGCTTGGTACTGACTCACATGTCCATGGGCTTCTTAAAATCAGGAAAGGCAATTGAGGTCTTAAATTCAGTATTTTGAGAACACACTTGGCTCTGTAATCAACTCTTCACATTCAATTTCTACACAGGGGTGGGAAGACACATATTGTGGTTTTGTTAGTTTTGCATCTGCCTTGCAGATGAGCAATTTTGCATTGCTAGAGAGTTGTCTCTGGCTTGGTTCAAACAGAATCTGTAGCCTTTCCTGGGTAATCCATAAGCAAATCAGCCATGAAGATTTTTGTCTCGCAAATTCAAGTTACCAAATGCCAATCCATGACTCTGTGCTAGTAGCTAGCATAAATGAATGCTATTTATTTAATTCTCTGTATATCTCTGAGTCTCTGAACTGTTACCAATCACTCAGGGGCAGTATTATCATTTTGATGTTGCCTGAAGACTGCCAAGCGATACTGAAGTCAAAAGGCCACCTCTTTCAGAGAAGTCTAAGGACACCAGTGGGGCAGAGTCCAAAAAAAGTCACTGAGCTTAACTCCTGTATAGAAGGGAAGGGGCTTTCTTATTTCATTTGTTGTTATTTCTTTGTTGTTTTATTTTTACAGGAAATGCAAGAGTATAAAATAACAATAGTAAGAATGATCAATATTTCAGGAAAAGGGTTTTTCATCTTCATCGATTAATATTTGTCAAGACTGAGAAATGGACTAAAAAATCTTCCCACTTACCCGGTTTCTCCAAGACATGGGGGGAAGAAAGTTTCAGCAAAGGAAAGGCACTAAAAGCAACGGGTAAGGGCAAAACAGACACACACACGCACACACACACACCTGTGTTCAACACACACACACATGTTCAAAAAATTAATGCCCCAGGTTAAGTCATCACAACTAAAGAACTGATTGCCTCATCTTTTCCTGATCCTTCAATCTAATCCACCCAGTAAAACCTCCAAATTAGAACCAATATAGCAAAGCCACCATCTATCATTCAGATGCAAGAAGCTTAGTTTTTTTTTAGACATTTTGTAGCTTTCTAACAGTGTGATAGCCATAGAAAGGGAAGGTTCCAGGTTCTCTGCCCCATCCAAGGAAGGATGGAGCTGAGGCATGAGGAGAAGCAAAAGAAGAGGAGGATGAGGAGGAACACTGGAGAAGACTTGAGAAGGTGCACAGAGCAGAGATGTGGAAAAAGGCCATGCTTGCTTGGCTTGTACCAAGGACTCGGGGGACACGGAAGGAGACATTTGAAAGAGACACAGATGTGGGTGAGAGACTGGTGGGGAGGCTGACAATGGAAGCCTTTATTTTGACTTGGACTTGGTTGTTCCTCTTTTTCTTCCAGACTTGTCTGTACCCTTCTGACCCTTTCCTATGGGTCTCCACCAAAAGGTGCCTTAGACTTGTGGCAAACTCTTGAGCCTCAGGTGGCCCTGCTTCAGTCCAACCCTGTTTGACTGAGCATTTATTCATGAGTGGATGAGTAACTTTGGGTCTTTCATGGGGAAACTATTTTAAGTATATTCTTCCTCTGCTCTCTACATATCACTCATTAGTTGTATTAAAGTTCTTTTCTGTCTAAGGTCTTATGCACTAGAGTATGTTTGGTCTTGATTAGGTGGATGGCAGAAGCCATTTAGAGTGTGCAGCTTTGGGGGGGGGGGGGCCCACATGCTCCTCATTCAGCTTCTTTTTCTCCAGTGTATGCCTTGAGTGACCAGTAACCATGATTTTTTTTTCATTGTCTTTTTTTAACCTCTTTCTCACACTCCTTAGGGACCACTCTGAATCTTGACTACACTCTGGCCCAACCTGTAAGTGACTTCACTTCCCTAGATCACATCTTTCCTGGTAAGATGAGGCCATAAGTCAAAGCTCAATTCCTTACTTTTCCACCAACACACCTATCTACACTGCAGCCATCCCTAACTCTAGAACTCCAGTTGAATTCCCACTCCTGTTCAGCTTTGGCTGCTAGTAAGTCCTTGACACCAAGCTCATCTCTTTAGTATAGGTTAGTTTTCCCTTCAGCTTCCTGTTTTCAGCTTCTCTTTTCATTCTTTCCTTGTACACAGGCCATACACTTGTTTCAAAACGCTTTTTCTCCCAAACCTTATCTGAATACATTTTTCAGATCTACTTGGCAGTTTTCCATCTCCTCCCCACACCTCGCAATACACACACACACACACACACACACACCCATCTCCCACATACTGACTCCTGATTTCCCACCTGCTCCTTAAATCTTAATGCTCTGGAGTACTATTCCATTTCCTGGCTCTCCTCCCTCTGTATGATTTCATCCACTGCCGCCTCGTGGCATTAACACTCAGTTCCTACTGGTGACTCCAACATCAGGACCTACTAGCCCAGATTTAACCTCCATTCTCAGAATTCACATTCAAATGATCTGCTTGGCACTGCTGATGTTGTTATGTTCATGGGTATCTCACAGTCAAATTTACAAGGGAAATTTCTTCTGAATATGCTCCTGTGTGCTCTGTCCCTGTCCCCTCTCTGGAGCCAGAGTTGGTATTCCTTGAATCCCTAGTGTGTAGCAATGTGTTTGGGACTTAATATGTGCTTAATGTGCTGAATCAGTGAACTGATTAATTATTTCTAATATTATAATTTCCTATGAAATGAGCATGTGGATCATGCAAACTAAAAATAAGATAGTTCAAGTAATAACACAGGTTATAAACTCCTATTGCACACATCTTCTCAAAAGGAGAATAAAGATATTATCCACCTGGAAGCATGTCATATTTGCCATTGTATTATAAACTTGTTCTAGAAACTAATGACATTTAGTGTCCAGACTACAGGGCCTTTGAGACCATTTTAATTTCTGCCTAACACATGGGAGAAATTCAACTTTCTAGCAGGCAGAAACAGTGAGGCTAAATTTACTCCGGAACAACCTGGTTTGCAATTGAGAAGTTGATGCAATTAGAAAACATGTTTATACATTTCTAAAGAAGGGATTAGTGGGGTTACTATTTTCTTTGCCTTAATGAACTAGCTTTTCAGTTCCAGAATTACCCTGTAGTCCTTTCCAGCATCAGAATTCCTTACTTCTTCAGTTATTATTATGTATAAATAATTCCTCTACTTCTGCTTAATTCCTTAAGTCTCCTGGTCCAACTTTGCCAATTTCCTTATTTATTAAGCCTTTATTGTTTTTAAGTAAAAGGTCCATTTACTTATCACTCAATCACATTTGAGGCCTTTCATCTCCCACTGAGAATAGTCTGTGTACATAACAAAATTATTCAGAATGTAATCAGGAATAGAAAAGAAGAGCAAATTTCCTGGGTCAGTCTCACATCCTGTCAAAATCAGGTCCCTCCGAGCTCTGTGGGGACATTGACCATGGTTCTAAATAGTATATGAATCTGGACAATTACAAATGTATGTTTTCGCTCTTTGCTCATACACAAGCCACACTAGGGGCCTGCCTCAAGTTGAATGGCTCCTTGTATTCAGTCCTTTTCCCAGTCCATGCTCTCATCTCATTAGAATTTCTGTATCCTCTGGTCTTGCAGAGTTCCCTTTACCTTCTTTTGTATCAGACAAAAGATGGTAATTTACGTCTAATTAACGGAACTGAGTCATAATGAGTTCTTTTCTCTTAGACAGCATTTGAATGTCCAAAATAACCAGGGAGATTGGACTCTTTAGTCTCCCTCCAGCTTAAGGTTTTATAACACAATGCTCTTATTCAGGCCTCCTACTTTGCATACAGTCAGAGGGCTGGAGGTTATCCACATTGTGAAATTCTTTGGCTAGTTATGCCCAGAGTGATTTAATGGCATGCCGGCAGATTTAATATTTTCTGCTAAGCAGCACTGTTGAAACACTCAAGCTTACGATTGCATCCTTTTTATGTCTCTTCCTTAGACTTTGAAATATCTTTTGCCAGTTGATGAATTTGATAGCATTCTTTATGAGATCAATTTCCCTGCAAAAGATACAAAAGACAGGATGAAAGACAAGTTTGATGCAAAGCACACAAAGGGCTGTGCATCTGTGTGAAGAGAAGCATGATAAAGCAGAAAGCAGCTCTCGCCACTCCATGAGGAGGGACAAAGATGGAATGATGTAAACACAACAAGCCTGCCTGAAGAAAGCAAAAGCACATGTTCTAACAGAAACAGTAACGAGGTTAAAGCACTAAAAGCATCTTCTCAGTCTCTCACATGCCAGGGTATTTTAAAATGCCCTCTATACATGCTGGCATGCCAACACAAACAAACCACAGGAATGAATGCCACGGGCATCAGTGCCAGTGCATCCTGCAAGCTCCCTTTTGACACACAGGCTATTTACTCCTGGGGAGGTCTGCATCCAAGCTTTTGATTACACTGGGTTAAGAAGAAAAAAGCAATCCTCCTCTCTATACCTCAAATACTTTAATATCCAAATATTCCTTTGATAAAATGCTGCCATGGTTAAAAACATGAAAAAAAAAAAGGTGGTAAGAACACAACTGTCACTATCTTTTGCTGAAATATATATTCTCCTCTGCTGCAATCTTAAAAATATAGAAAACGAGACAGAAAGAATGCTGACCAAACTTCGGTCCTGGGAACCCCGGACCGGGACATCACGCTGTGTCCCGCAGAAGGACAGGCAAACACTGCTGAGAGCTCCTTAGAGTTTTATTGTTTGTGTCCACATGTATTGTTTCCCTCCCAAAGAGGGGAGAATGTACAATCTAAAAACACAAGTTCCTCAATAGATAAACTTGATTTGTCGGAACAGAAAGATGGCTCTTAGATCACAAGGCTGCTTGGTGAAAATATTAAATCAGACAGTAAGTCAGAGAAAATTAAATACTACCTTGATTAAATAGGTTTCTTGGGTGAGGAGCAACTAAATTATAATGCTAAATGATAAAAATAGGTGAAAGAAAAAGGAGACAGTTCACATCGTATTAAAGTACGAACTCTCTTTGGAGATGGGGGATAGACTGATATAGAAAAATGAACTACATTTTTGAGTAGATAAGTAAAAATCACTATAGGCACTTTTAAGTAACTGTCCTTGCATGAGACTGAAAATCTAGCATCGGAATGAGATGTACGGAAGAGGTTCTGTACATGCAAAGGCACTTAACACTTAATTCATAAATGTGGCACCTGAATCACAACTTACCCTAAGCTGAACATCATGGAGAGGTCTCTGGTTAGCTCAGAGAGGCTTTCTAACCTAGAGTACTGCGAATTAACAGCATAGGGAACCTCCTGCCTTCTACCTCGTGCACTTGAGAGCATCTAGGCCTGCGGGTCCTATGGGAGGAAAGGTCTTGGGTATAGGCCTGCCCTAGAGAGAGTGAAGGTCTGCAGTGCCGACAGCTCCCCTAGTGATGGCAAGGAAAACAGTCAGTTGCAGGTATCCCGTGGTGCCACCTCCCCCGAAGTCAAGTGTTTCTAAACTGGGGTTGTCTGTACTTACCAAAGATAACCCTGACACAAAACAGCATGCATAAAAAGCACGTGCAAGCAGATATTATTATGTACCTCAAAGGGAAAGCACAAATTCTAAGCTGGGTGTCAGGTAAAACTGTGCATATTCAAAGGAAAACCTAAGCTGACTTGAAAAAAATCAATACATATAGATCGTCATACTTAAGTGTAATTTGCAAAATGTGGACAAAAGATTTTAGGACCTCAAATAAAGGAGTCAGAAACACAATGAAAGTCCTTGCAGATAAATAAGTAGCTCTAACAGATCAAATAATATTCAGTCACAACTTGGAAAGGATTACCATTTCTTCACAATATAACACTGTAATCTTCACTTTATTACTGTAGTCAGTAGCATTTCCAGTATGAAAGGAAATTTTTAATGGTTATTATGTCTCTTTATATAAAGGAATATCTAGGTTTTCAACAACTGCTTTTTCTCCAAAAGTGCATATATATTGATAATCTGTAAATAGATTTTAAATACTGCTGGATTATTTAAATAATTTAAAACAATTTCAACTGAAATTCTGTTCCAAGTGTAATAATCTTTTCTTTCTAAGGCAGCTAGTTATATCTACTATGTCTATTGCCTACTTGGCTATATCTGTAACTTTTATTAAAGATCAAAGGAAGTAAGGCTAGCTGAAATTATAATTAATATTCTCACCAAGAGTTTATTCAAAAAGATACATTCAGCCACACATATTTATTGGCCAAATATCAGGGAAGTTATGCATTAAGGTATACACCATTCATATGAAGGGTGTCAGGAATACAGAAGGAAACAAGACAGAGCCTCTCCCTGCCCTAATAGACCTGTTCTACACTTCAGGTCCACATTTGACAAATAGAGACTCTTCAATACTCACTGGAAACTTGTGCTTTTAGAAACATTTTGATTATATACTTTCAGTAAAGTTTTGAGGTTTCAGTGATGAGAAACTAATGTACAGTTAGCATGCTTCAAAAAAATTATTGTATACCAGAGCTATAAGGGGTTTCAAGATTAACTAGTCTGGTTGTCCCTTTCCTTTTAATATAATACCAATTATAAACAATATATAATTTCTACTAATTAAACCACACTGCAGAGAACCACAGAACTTCACAGATTCCCTCCCATGTACTTGCAGAATCTGTTGACTAAGATAATGCATAATGAGAGAACTCTTTTGATTCAGTATGCTTTAAATATATATACTACATAAATCATAGTATCTAAATTGATTTGAAGAATGTAGCAAAAGCGTGGTATTAGTTGACATATGAATTTGTGTACCCGGCAATAATTCTGAGGCCCCTAAAGGAATGCATCAAAACTCTCCTTCATGTCACTGTTGAAGCACAAAAGGAGGCCAGAAATAACTGAACTATCCTGAACTATCTCCCCAAGGTCATTCCTCTGGCTGGCAACATGGCTGACTTGACACACTGAGTTCTACTAGCTTCCACCAAATAGTATCTAAACACATCAACTTGCATGCTATCCAGAAGGTCCCCCTCCCCCCCGCAAAAGAGTACAATTCTCCTTCACTTACAAAATTCAAAAGTAAATCCTGCATACATTTATTAAGAGTATGCTGCTACATTCCAGCAGACTCTTGGAAATGCAATAAAACTTTCCCTTTCCAAATATTATGGTAGATAAGAATTTAACAAAAGTTAAAATACAACTTCAGGACAAAACACAAATTGTCTTTTATTGTATTATAGAATACTGTATCTAGCATGACCTAAAAACACCCAGAAGCCAGTACAATTTATCTACTGTAACATGTATCTTTCTGATTTGGAAAAGCAAAAAAAAAAGAGAGAGAACTTTTATTCTTTTTCACTTTGCTTATAACTAGAACACTGGGATAATAGAGATTAAGCCTTTAAATTTCTATATCCAACAGTCGTTGAATCACAAGAGAACTGAAAAAGCATTTGTCTCTACAAACTAATACCCAATGTTAGTCCTCTGGGCAGTTTACATTGATTTTGCATTTAATTGCATAGGCTGACTTTCCCATATTTTCCAGGACAAAGTCGTAAAAATGAAAGGCTCTGCTTATACTCTGACATGAAACCAAAGAACAAAGTTAACTTGGGCTTACTGGTTTCTGTAATATCTATATGATGGCAATTTTTTTTCCTACTAGAAATTGACATAAATCAAATTGAGATCAGAGGTAATAAAATTATACTTTATCTCCTTTCCTTCATTTCCCCCATATTTTTCTTAAGTTACTTTGAGAACTAGAACATGAAAGACATACCCAGATGCTTAATGCCTTCCTTTCACCTACTCAGTAACTAATTGTGTTTAATTACCTTTAGTTCAGTTAGCCAGTAGACTGTCCTTCAGTCTGTCTGGCAGGCAAATATTTCACAGTCCTTTCAATACATTTTTGGGAAGTGGCAAACACACACACACACACACACCTCATTAATTTCTCTTACCATCAAAGAAGATAAAACAGTATTTTGATGGGAATGAAGCAATTAATCTTAATGATTAGCTCAAATTATTTTTCAAAGTTTAGGCTTCTTGAAGCTTCACAGAAAAGGATACTTTAAAGACAACCTAGTGATCTGCACTTGAAGGAGCTGCCATTGGAAAATTAATTAACAAAACAGCGATGACTTTAGGACACCCTCAAAGGGATTATGAAGATGTGACAGTGATAAAAAATTTTGTTTCCAAAGAAAACTATAGATTTATTATTTTCATATGATTGAGTTATTTTAATCACACTCTTTAAACAGGCCCCCCAATATTAGTCTGCTTGCCAAAACAAAGTACCTCAGACTGGATGCTTTGAATAACATAAATATATTTTCTCACAATTTTGGAGACCAGAGTCTGATATTAAAGTATGGGCAGGGTGGTATCTTCTGAGGCCCCTCTCCTGAGCTTGTTTTTCCTTCCTGTGTCTTCATATGGTCTTCCCTTCAGATTCGTCCTAAACTCCTCTTACAAGGGCACAGGTCACAATGGATCAAGGCCACCCTGAAGATCTCATTTTAATTACCTCTGAAAAGATCCCATCTCAAAAAATAGTCATTTTTTTGAGTTATAGGGTTTAAGACTTTGACACAAGAGTTTTGGGGGCACAAATTCAGCCCATAAAACCCTGATGAACCAGACATTAATCCTTCATTTCCAACTGGCTCTACAATATTTCATTTTCTCAGTCCAAACTCCTTCTCAATTTTCAAGGTCAAGGAAAGAGGGCTGTGGGAAAGTCAGGGAAATTACTGACCAGGATGCCAAACTAACAACAGTGAGTGCTAGCAATGGTCCTATTTAACCTTTTTTCCATTGAAGGAATGATTACTTTGTGTATCAATTTGAAATGACAGTTGTGAGATGAAACATAGTTGAATATCAGAAGAATAGTTGAACACATTAATGTTGGGCTCCATAGCTGGAAACCCAATGTAATTTGACTGCACTGGATCCAATAATCAAAATTCCTTTCTCCACCCAACTTCAAGAACTAGGAATAAAATAGTGTTTAGAAGATGAAAAAACCAAAAGCATAAAATGTGTAAAAACATCACAAAAACTAAGCAGTTGAAATTATTCACATATAGTATGATTTTGTTAGTGAACTTTTCCTTGGCAAAAACTATAGGAAGCAAAATCCACAATTTAGGGTAGCATAAAATTCATATTTGTAGTATTTATTTCTAATTTTATTTACATTCCAAAGAATGAGTGAAATTATAGTAGACACAGACTCACAGAAACCTTCACATCTACCCCCTCTCTTTAACAGTGCAGATATGTTCCAGTAAACAGATATTTCCTTGAGACAAACAAATGGAGTCAAATCAATATTCAATCCTACACCTAAGGAAATCAAATACTTCCCTAAAGAAGTACTTGAGAATTAAAATCTTTGACACAGATCAAAAACAAAGCCAAGTAGAAGATGCTAAGTGGAGTTCCTTGCCCCTGAGCCCTCATCTTAATGCAGAGTTTCCATGAGTAAAGTAAAAAGGTGGGAGCACCTGAGGTTTTAGAAACTAATGAATAGATGATATACAGTTTCAAAGGTTTTTTCTTACACTTTCTACCATTCTAATTCCATCTGGAGGCCACTGTGTTGTTAGCTTTGTCTGGTGTGATTAAGATAAATTATGTCTTTATCTTTTCAAGTCTAAGCAAAGCAAAAAAAGAAAAAAAACAAAACAAAACAGTGGGTTGTTCTCAAAAACAATAAAACACTTGACCATAAAGTTCAGATAAAACATTGTGAAAACACTACTACTTACAGCCTGTTGCATGATTAATACAATTTTCTTGACATATTATATTTTATTCCTTTATACTGACAAACTAAAACTCAAAACCCAGTAATAATTTGCACATATCTTTGTCACAAAGAGAATCATGACTAACCTCCCAAAGTAAATTCCATTCTCACTTTGTTTAAAAAAGCAAAGACCGTACAATTTTAAGAAGTACCACAGTTCCCAGACCCATGAGGCATTTCATGAGGTCCACATATATGAGGAAATACGACAGGCTATGCACACAGACCACCCTCCAGGCCAATGGGCCACACTTTCATGGCCAGTGTCTGGGCAAACCTGAATTATTCTTCGATCTGATTAAAAACTCAAGCTCAAATGTGCAAAGAGGCACATGAAGCCCTTCATCATATTTATGAGAAAATATATTTGTCTACAGTTTTAAAATATTTCCTTTTCAAAACAAAACCCTCAGTGAGCCTAGGGAAAGTCACAACTGCTTTCGAGTTCAGTTTCCTCAACTATAAAAAGAGTTGTTTTAAATAGATGATTTCTATGGTCTCTGCCAGCTCTAAATACTACATTTCTAAGACTTAACGTTTTCACAAATGAGAGCCGGTATTTATAGTTGGCCAGACCAATTTAAAATAAAAATCTATCAAGTTTGGGAAAATAACCTTTAAAGAATTTATAACATGTAA
The DNA here is from genome assembly GCA_019455555.1 of Galemys pyrenaicus. Taxonomy (NCBI): domain Eukaryota; kingdom Metazoa; phylum Chordata; class Mammalia; order Eulipotyphla; family Talpidae; genus Galemys; species Galemys pyrenaicus. The sequence goes on along the minus strand of JAGFMF010011668.1, from coordinate 14,663,138 downwards.
TTACATATTTTTCCAATAATTCTAGATCATTGCTGCTTCAATAAGGTGTTTCAAGTCATAATTTTTAGTGCTTAAAGACTATTCTAAGCTTTAAAATCAGACTTCATACCCTGTCAATTACCTAGAGACCCCGGTTTTTCCCCCCTATAAATGGTCTAGCCAGACTTCAGGGACTGAGGCTTTTCATCTTTATATACTCCATACCCAATAAAGGTTAGGACAGCACTCAGACATCCAATAAATGCTTGCTTAATGAATGGACAAATTAGAAGTGACTGCACCACTGTGTGTTAAGCATGAGGAATTAAAAAGGAATCTGACCATGGGTTTGCACTCCTCAGGAAGCATTCAGAAGAGGGAACATGGGCACATAAAAAAGAATTAATTACAAGGTACTGTGATTAAGTTCCACAATGCAGAGTAGATGCAAGGTAAGACAACAAAACAAGGGTTTGTATGAATTGGTATGAGGCATAAGAGGTTATTACTATGAATAACTGGGTGCATTCCAATGTCAGAAAATTTTCTATTTGGGAATTATACATTTTATACAAGTCCTACTTCTTTTACAGGTTATTATGAGAGTGGTTCACACATGTTTTTATTGTGAGAACCCAGTAACAGGAGGTGTTATTCCCTCTATACTACTGGATCTGCAAAAGTACAAATTACAGACTATAAATTTTACATACACAAAAACCTATTTAACTTGGAACAACTCCATATGACTGGAATGACCTGAACTTGTGGCAGAGAAAAGGTCCTCATGGGCAAGTATTTGGGTAAAACTTATAAATAATGGTTTTACATAATATGAAATTCCAAAAGTAAATACTATTAGAAAAAGATTGATTCTTAGTAATAATCAGAGATACAGTAGGTCCTCACTTAATCTTGTTGATGGATTCGTGGAAACTGACTTTATGCAAAAGAACATAATGAAACTAGGTCCTTGAATAACATCACTTCATTGAACTTTTACTGGGATTGTTTATAATTCTCAGTGTTATAATAAAATGACATCGAAGGAAAACAAAGTTAGTTGAGTGCCTGATGTATGTTAATTAAAACAACCTTGAGATGTTATTTTATAGCTGCTAAGGAAGCAAGAATTTTTTTCTTTAGAACACATAAAGCTAAGGTAACTACTATGGAAAATACTATTAATTAGCAATATTTTTGGAAAGCAATATGAAAGTACACAACAAAAGCAATAAAGTAGTTCGAAGTAATTCCACTCCTATTAATGCATGCCCTGAAAACAGCCCACAAAAAAACAAAAAAAAAATATAATAAGCATTGCATTGTTCATTTGGCCTTATCTGTAATAATCAAAACATAGAACACAATTTAAAATGATCAAATTAAGGAAGAATTCTCAATTAAAATCTATGAACATGATCTAATATATACTCAATAATTATGATCATAAAAGCACTGCATCAACACACATAATATTCTAATGGGGAAATGCACAACTATGAAATGCCGCATATACTTTGTAAATAAGAATTAGAGAGCATAAATCAACATTTGCTCTTGTAGCAGCAACTCTTAAAATAAATGGTAAGTTAGACATGCTCCCTGCTCAAGAAAGACCATATGCAAAATAAAATATCTGTCAATGTAATAAAGTATGCAAATTTATAGCATTAGATAATTCTTTCCATGAACACAAGTTATCTTTCGATGTCGAGCATACATTTGCCTCTTTCAGTCGCCAGTTTTCACAGCACAAAGTAGTATTTCCCTGACCTCCTCCCCATTGCTGGAGAGTTTTATCTAGACCCTCCCTCAGGCATTCATCAGGATCTCTCTGGAAGCAGAGGGTCTACTGTAACGGTCCTGACTTCCGGGATGGAGACTCATCCACCTTCATTCACTTCTTTACCTGAGTCGACAATGAATAGGTTTGTTATTTGTGGTTTCTGAATGAAGTTATCTGAAACAAAGCTAGAAAAAAGAAACCATAGAGGGATGTATAACAGCCTAGGTCCCCCCCATATCTATGGGTTATAATATTCAGATGACACAAAATTATATTATTTGTTTCTTTTAAAAAGCTGAATTCCATAAACGCCAAGAGGTGGTATCTTATATTTATGAATTTATACAGTGCTGATTACCGACATTATATAAAAATATTAAAAAATAAAGATTATTAAAAAGAGAAGTTGAATTGACAATAAAAAAAGATTAAACCAATCTCCAACTTTATCAATAAAAAGAAGAGGGTGGAACAAAAATACTAATGGTTCTGCAAGTGCATTCATATCTATTCTGCAATTCTCTCCATATCTAAAAGACACTGCAGTGCAATTTAATTGTTAAAACAAATTCACTATAAATGGCCAGTGAAATAAAAGATAAAAATAACTTTTGCAATTTTCTTATATGCCTATAAAGTTTTTAAAAAATTGATAAAACTAGTTTTTTAAATTTCCTTTTATTCAGAAAAGAACATATTAGGAAGATTACAATGGAATCTTGCAAACAGCCTGACTCTCAATTTGTACATCCTGTGCTCCAGAAATTTCATTTGCAGGAAATTTATCCTAAGGAAATAATCATGGGTATGATAAAGATTAAGCTACAAGGATGTTTCATCCAATATTGCATAATAGCAGAAAGTTGAGGGGGTTTAGTGTTTTATAAAAAGTCTTCTATTAAATAAACGGCACATTCATATTCTATATTCCAACAAAGACATTAAAAACATCCTGAAGAATAGTTAGTGATCTAGGAAAATATTCAAAACATACCATTGAGAAAAAAATCCTTAAGTACACAGTGGCATTCAGTTTTTGGAAAAAGTAAAGAAGAAAGTTGATTTCTATTATTTACAGTAGTTACATTTTATAAAGTTGCAACAGACACTGAATTCAGGAAATAACTATTGTTCCTTGAGGAAATACAGAGATAGGATCCTTCAAGCCTCTGGTTATACCATTTTCACCTACCGGTTAATACAGAATCTTTACATGTGTTTCTGTTTAAAGGCACCTTACTTAATATATATTGTTAATTCATTGATATGTAACAGCCAGCCAATAGTGCTGTATCTCAAATCAGGAAAAAAAAAAAGTTTACCTACACATGCATGTTCTCTGAAAGTCACATTAGTCTTCTTGCACTTAGAAACACTAGTTAGCATTTCAGGTACTACACTTGTGGTTCAATTTAAACAATGAAAACATCGACACAATGAACAAAGGTGAAAATGTAGCACTGAGTAGACTACAAAGAGGACATTCCTTTGGAATGAGAGCTGAAACAAGAAGCAGGGTGTTCTTTGTTCCACCTCTGCTGGGAAGGAATGTGTCAGGTGACACACATTTTTGCTGTTCTGCATAAGTCCTTGAATGACCAAGAAGGGTCATTAGAAATTTCAGAATTATATACAAATAAACTTTAGTGAATTCATAAATACAGAATCCACAAATAACTGAGGATTGGTTCTACAAATACACAATCATAGAGGGGAACCATTCCTAAGTTAGGAACGAGTTTCTCCAAGTGGTAGCCATGGCAGGTAATACTGATTTTCATCATTTTATTCACTTGATTTTTCAAAGTGAACTTGTTACACCACACTTCAATTGTTGTAGAAACTTGGTTACCAAATTTTTTATAGCAAACATATATCAACTTTTTAATTAGAAGAAAATTATAACTAACAAAATCCTTAAAATTATGGTGTTTCCATTATATTTTAAGGACTACCATTCACCACTAACAGTGACAACATTGAGAGTTGTTTGGTATTAACCATGTACATACTGACATTATTTCAAACAAACATCAGTGAAATTTTATTTTTTTTTAACCAGTGAACACAGAACTATTTCCAAACATACAAAATGGAGAGAAACATCATTCTTTAAGTTCCATGATGAACTTTTTTTTTTAATTTCTGCATCTAATCATCCATTAAATACATCCACCTATGTAGTTCCATTCATTCATCCACTACAATTTATTGAGCATTGATTTTTGTAAAGTAATGTCCTGGGGACTGGACAGATACCACATGTAATGGTGAATTTTATGTGTCAGCTTGACTGGGTCATGAGGTATCCAGGTATTTGGCCAAACAATATCTAGGCATCTCTGAATGAGACCGCCATCTAAAGAGAGATACTGAGTAAAGTAAATTGTCCTCACAAATGTGGGTGAGTCTCATCTAATCAGTTGGAGGACTGAATAGAACAGAATGGCATATCTTTGCCCACAAAAGAACAATTCCTCTGCTCGATTGCCTTAGAATTGTGACATTAGCTTTTTTCTGTTTTCAGACTTGAACTGAAACAGATTTTACTGGATCTTGAGCCTAAAGGCTTCAGGCTAGAACTAAACCATTAACTCTCCTGGGGTTCCAGTTTGCTAACTCAACCTGCAGATCGTGAGACCTGACAGCCTCCAAAACCTACCTGAGCCAAGTCCTTAGAATGAATCAAATCTCTCTCTCTCCCTCTCTCTCTCTCTCTCTCTCTCTCTCACACACACACACACACGTGCACATGCACACACACGCACACACATGCCCCTTCCATTGGTTCGGTTTCTCTGTGTATTGTCTTAACTAATACACTATGCTAGCCTACTGCACAGGAGCAAGTCAAAGCAGTCCCAATGTTCTCCAAACTTGGTATGATGCAACTTCGTTGTGTTTGAAAATCTGTGGCAGATTTTTCAACCAGGATACAAGTGGTTTCATTTGCATATTCATTCATTCATTCCCAAACTTCAAGAAATGTCTAATAAAACCTAAAGACTTGTAGAATGTTAAGCAAAGCACTGGAATATTTAGACTCTCTTACAGTCTTTGCAGTAAATTTCCAAAGCTAACCCACCATAAGCCAAATAGCCATGGCATGCAACTTGCTAAAACTGTCCCACTGAGCAAGAAAGTCTGGACACAGGTTGTGAGACTAACAACCTGAAGAGGGCTAAAATGGAATCCACTTAGACATACACATGGAAAAAGGATAATTTTGTAAACATTTGTTAATATGTATTAGCATATCATTTGTGGCACTTCATAGTGGTCAACACTTACATTCCAGACCCATCCAATAGAGAACCGAACATATCGTGCACACAATGATTTGGGTGTATAAAGGATAACATATTACCTCTAAATAGCTACAGGCTCCCCCACTCTCCAAAAACAGAAGGCTCCCATTTCCTATGATTTGGTAGGCTGTTTCTGGAGGGTATAGGGTTGTTCAACAGTTTTCTATATAAATCAGTGATAACAGCATTTACAGACCCCCGAAAAATAACTTAAAAACCATACTGAATAGGACCTACATTTTACATTCAGATAATGGGTACTGCTAATGACTATAATTAATGTTAATGGTTTAAATAACTTTCCAGTTACACTGTATCTAAAATTCCTTAGTAGTTTGTTTCTTAATATTTCATATACTACAACTTTTATTACAGGGTATCCCAGAACTTATGTTCCATAATTCTGAACTATACATATAATAAATACCTCTCTAGCACAAAGCATACCAGCTATTGTTATGACCCTCCTGACTATACACAACTCAATTTTCATCTGCCATAATAAAGTTAGTGGTGAATTTGCCTGTATTTCAAAGTCATCTGCACCTGTATGCATTTTTTAAGAGTACCCTATTGACTTATATGTCTCCAAAAACAACCTGGAAATTTGACTGTAACCACACCTGTGATTTATAAACAAATACTCCATAACACATTTGGGAATTTAATCTCACCCATCTTATTTAATACCTATGTGCAATTTAATTTGAGTAAAATGTTATGTTTGCCTGAAATAGCAGTTCTTGGGGATTCAGAGTTTTTAAAAGAGAACGAATTGATTAAAGTACAAGAATAAACTTTTCTGGAATCCAGGAAGCTAAACTGCATAGCTTGAAGCACACAATAGACTACAAAATTCTGCCCTAAGCATGAAAGGGTTTCTAATTTCCTTGATTGCTTGAGTATTTCAAATACATGAAAGTGAAAAAAAAAATTACCTCATACAACAAAGACTCCCCCACTCTGGTCATAACAATTCAAAGCCAAAATCAGCTACTTGCTACTTGCACACCTGTTTAGGTTTTTTCCTGTCCCTTGCATTTCCACCTCTGTCTCTTCCTGTTTCTCAAACTATCAAGAGGAGCCAGCAATGGGCTATGCAGGGTGAGAAGCTAAAGTGTATTCCTACCTCCCACAGTTATCTATGGGACATGCCCACAAGTCACAGCACCACACGCCATCACAGGAAATGAACCTCCCAGTTCAGCCCTAGTTTTCTGGATAGTAGTAAGAGCGAAAGTGAATTTCTTCCTCTCTTTGGGTATAAACTATACATTTCCCGTAAGCCATAAAATCATGAGTTAATATTAGTGGAAAAAAATCATATTTGAAAAATTTTACTAAATGGAGAAATAAAAACCCATGTGTTTGGAACTGATTGACTGAAGAATGCCTAAACTATTAAGATTTGAAAATGTCAAGCACTGTCTGGGTATTCTGATCTATCTCTGCAGAATCATTTCTTAAAATACTTGAAACATCGAGTACAAAACTACAGACTTAGGTATCTTGCTTTCTGGCTCTATCCAAGGCTAAGGACTGGTTCTGCAGGACAAGAGGCCCATTCCACACAGTGTATTAAGAAGTGAGAGACAGTCACTGGTACCTCATGGAAGAGCAACTGCAGAGCAGATTGTTTATTTTTTAATGAACATGCAAATTACCCCCTTGTCTTTTTCACTCTAAAGTTTAGGTCTTTAAAATGTAAATTAAATATACAAAATCCAATACTTATCCTGTGGTTGGGAGTGAATTATCATCCTTAGAGATCTTACTCAATTGGGTTCTCTGTGGGAAAGGTGAAAAGGAGTAGGGATAGAAGCCTGACTTATTTGAAAAACTGAAATGGAAATAAGAAGGAAACAAAATAAAGTTGCTGGTATATAAATTACTAGTGTGTCAGCAATGTTAAACACCTAAGAATTCCTGACGGTGCAACCGCAACCAGTTTTCCAATTGCAAAAATTAGAGTGTACATTTGAAGCCAGGTCAAATCCATCCATACATTCATCCACCCATCCGTATATACCAAACCATATACACATCTAGTATACATATACCGTAGAGCTGATTATAACTATCAAAATAGCATTGAAAGAACATTGTGATGTCACTAATGACTTAATAGTAGCTACTCATAGAAGGTAGTTACTCCTGGTAGGCAGCAGTAGGTGGTACTCAGTAAATAGTTAAGAAATAAAAGTAATGTAAGGGTCTTAAGCCCAACTGAAAAATTCTTATATTCTTATATATACTAAAAAAAAATCAACATAATTTTAAAAAGCAGTTTAAAAAAAAAAAACAACTTTAGGCTTTATAACATAAAAACAAGCTGTGCATGAGGAATATCAATGCCCGAAGACAAGTTGGAACAGCACTTTTTCTGACAGCTCTACCAGCTGTGGCTTGTGGTATTAAACTCAGAGCACTTTCCTGATGTCAGCTGTCTATGACTTTTTCCTGTCTGCCTCTCCAAGAGATAGTGTTAATTCCAGCTGGTTATATTATTGATTCTGGTTATTTAAACAAATTCATAATGAAGGAACAGTACAAATAATGTTACCAATAGTTTCTGTTGGTCCTGTACCAAAAATTATGACTGTGAAAATATTTACTGTGCATATTCATTAAAAAGTTCCCAAAGCACTTGCTCCTAAAGAAATGAAAACAAAATTAATTAAAAGGGCACAGGTATTCATAAAATCTAGTTACCTGCAAATTGAGATGATTACTGTTGGTGTCTTGAAATCAAGGGTCATTACAGATATTTAATTTTCATCCTTCTTCAAGAAATTTTTTAAACCATGAAGTAATAAAGAATTTAATCATTTGCATTAACTGAAGCATTCCTGTACCTGTCCTCTATACCTAAGCATTACACAGTATTCCTATACCTGTCCAATACCTTACTGAGGCATTCTTAAGGAGCAATGATTGTAAACAGAATAAGTAAAATAAGCCTTATCCAAGTAAAAATATTCTGGCAATTAATTCACCAACTGAATTCAATTGACTTTAATGGAAAAAATTAAAATAAAAAATAAAAGCACTAACCCATCTAAACATTTATAGATATAAGAACTAATTCACCGTAATGAAGACTACATAAAATAAAACCCACTTCCTTTCAGTTTCACATCATGATTCTTGGAAAAGTTATGTTATTTTAATTGGATAGAATTTTCCATGGTAAAAATTTCTGAAATGGAGCCCGCCTAGGGAGACATCCTCCTTATACTATTCTGTGTGTCCTTGGGCAAGTCATTTATTCTCCTTAGATCTCATTTCCGTTAACTGTAAACTGAGAAGGTTGTGGTTGAAGAGCTCTAAAGTTCCATCCTGTTCAAATAACTTATGAATCTGTGAGAAAGTTCATAAATATTCCATAATCTTCCTTTTACCAAAATGTTACTTCCAAATATAGATAACCTTTCATGACACAAAGCAAATGTTATGACAAGGTACTTTTCAATTAATGCAAATTTTAAAGTTACTATTTAAAACAATTCAAAAATAGAGCAGACGCTATCAAGATGTTGTGATTTCAGAAATTTTAAAACACAACATAGGGATCACATGCCAATCAAAATAAATCTGAATGAAGCAAATTATTAAGTATGAATTTTAGAGAGTTTTGGAATACTTCCAAATTCCTCCTATCTTTTCAAAATAAGCTTTTCATAAAAATATCCAGTGACATCTTAATCAAACAGAACCTATCAATTACATACATTTAAATTTTAATGATTTTTTTACTCCAGTCTTAGAAGAAAAATTCATATCTGACAACTGAAAAAATTTATATCATCGCTCAATAAAGCTTTCACACTGTCCTCAAATTTCCACACCACACCACAGGATTCTGAAATGAAAATTCAAATTCAGAAACACATTCAGCCATGTCAATGCACAGACTTTAACTAAAAATATAATCACGCTCATTAATAGTGCTATAATAGCCACAGTATCCTAAAATATTTTATAAAGATGTTTAAAAAATAAAGTTTGAATATAAATGGGTTCCTGGTTAAATGACTTCATTAGCTAGGAAGAAAAAACAAAACCTCCACTATGTAGATTAGTCCCTGGAGGGCTTACTGTAAAAGCAGTAACCAGAAGTTGTAATAGGTGGGAAATGAGTAGAATATACTCTCTAACAATATCCTCCCGATGTTACTTTACTCACAGGGCCTAGTCACGGTTCTTTGCTCTGATATTGTGAATGAGATTTTTTGAGGATGCTTATTTCCTAACAGCAGTCAGTCACCGTAAGCAAATGGTATGAGGTATGAAACTGTTTTATATATCTATGGGTATACGTTTCCCAGAGTTTATTTCTCCTGGACAGATGTTCTGAACTTATTTTTCCATCTGAGAAAGAACAAAACTATCTATAAAAATGATCCACTGCAGTTAAAAACATATAGACATGATTTTTTTAAAACCATGTGACATATAATTACCAGACAGTGAGAATGCTCCTAAGATGAGCTACCCGTCAGTTTCCCAGTTTCAGAACATCTGTTCCATTTAATAGGCTTTTGTTTCTGGTTTACCTAAATTATTCTTCAATTTTTTTAATTCTATAATGGTAAATATTGTATATCAGCATTTTGAGTCAAATTCAAGTCCATAAAATTGTAATTTTTTTCAGCACTCAGTTATATTATTTTTATCACAGGTAGCATGAGATAATATTTTATAGTCTATTTAGATGCACACATGTTCAGTTAAATTTATTTTGGATATAAATACAACAAATCAAAATTACATATAAAGGGCAACCCAATATGATACTGATTAGAAAACACACTAAAAAAAAAATTACCAATTCCATGAGAAATATTTTCCCAGATGAAAAAGCAAAACTTAAAAACTCCCTAAGTTTGACAAAAACAGGTAAAACTAGAATGTACTATAGTACTTTTATTCTAGTAATATTTTATAAATATCTAGCACCATTTTAGACTATAAAATCAAAGTTTATCAAGAAATAATTTATTATCTTATATAAGACAACAAAAATTTAAAAAAATGAATCTAGATCTACAATGCCCCATACTCCATACTTAACAGATATTGGGTTTAAAACATTAAAAAGTATGTCCTCTTTGGTGAAGTGTCTTTTAAGTTCTTCTGCACAATTTCTGATTGGGTCGTTTGCTTTGATTTTCTTGAGTCCTATGAGTTCTTTGTATATCTTTGTAATCAGTCCCTTGTCAGTTGTTTGGGGTGCCAAGATTTTTTCCTAATCAGTGGGGAGTCTTTTCGTTTTGGTTAATATTTCTTTTGCTGTACAGAAGCTTTTTAACTTGATATAGTCCCATCTGTTTATCTTCTCTCTCATTTTTATTGCTTTGGGGGATGCTTCTTCAAAGGTGTTACTGAGATGTATGTCTTGTAGTGTTTTACCTGCATTTTCTTCTATATGTTTTATAGTTTCAGGTCTTACATTCAAGTCTTTTATCCATTTTGAGTTGATTTTTGTGCGTGATGTAAGGTAGTGGTCTAGTTTCATTTTCTTGCATGTAGCTGACCAGTTTTGCCAGCACCATTTATTGAATAAGCTGTCCTTGTTCCATTGCATATTCTTTCCTCCTTGGTCAAAGATCAGGTGTCCATATATGTGTGGTTTTACTTCTGGGCTTGTCTTTGTTCCAGTACCAGGCTGTTTTACACTGCTAGTAGGAATGCAAGTTAATCCAACCACTACGGAAGGCTGTATGGAGGTTCCTCGGTCTACTAGGGATGGAACTACCATATGATCCAACAATCCCATTCCTAGGAATCTACCCAAAGGACACAAAAACACCGATCCAAAAGAGTACCTGTAACCCCATGTTTATTGCAGCACTATTTATAATTGGTAAGACCTGGAAACCACCCAAATGCCCAAAAGTAGAGGACTGGATCAAGAGGATGTAGTACATATACACAATGGAATACTATTCAGCAATCAAAAATGATAAACTAGGTCCATTTATAGAAACATGGATGAAGCTAGAAGGAATTACACTCAGTGTAACAAGTCAGAAGGCAAGAGAAAAATATTGGATGGCTTCACTTTTAGGAGGAATGTGAAAGAACAACAACAAAAAAATAAAAAAGACTAAAACAAAACAAAACAAAAAAACAAGAGAAAGCTCAAGGAAATGGGTAATTACAACCAAAATTAAACAAACAAACAAAGTCAACAAGATCAAAAGTTTAAAGATAGAGCAAAGGGAACATGGGGTGGGGGAGGGCAAGGACAGGGAAGAGGGCATAAAAACCTCAAGGATCTGAGGTGATGGTGCATGGGTGAAATGGTGGTGGGAATTCCCTGGGACTACAAATGTTGTCAAATACAATTAAATAAATCTAACGAGAAAAAATAATATAAAATATTAAAAAAATAGAGCTTCCCTGGTGGTCTAGGGGTTAAAGTCTAAACACTATCAAGCTATCACCAGTCACTGCGACATGAGTTCAATCCCGAGTTCTGTCACTGGCCAGGGAGCTGACCCACATAGGGCAGAGTAGACCTCTCCTGTCTCACCCACTGCTCCTCTCAGCAGTGTACTTCAGTAGATCTGCCTTTTCTGCATCCTATTCTGTCTCTGGCAAATCCTCTCATCCCTCTGCAACTCTTGCCTACACCCCAGTTCTTCTGTGCATAAATAATCTTTCAAAAAACAAAATATTAAAAAGTAATTGATTCTTGGTGTGACATTCAAATATGGATAAAGAGATGGTTGCATATTAACACAGAAACTCATGAATTGGTGGTATACTGTAGTACAGAAAACTGTAGGAACACAAGGGCAGTTAAAATGATACAAGACTAAATAAGAAAAGTCGAACGTAAATCAACAGAGAACTAAATCTGATTTGTTAGGAGTATAATATGAATAACACCAATAAATATTGGAACATATCTTGCATGTACAAGTGGGACTCATTCCCCTTAATATTTAAGAGTTACTAATAAGTATACTAGAGTTATTCTTAACAGTGTAAAGAGGCAGTCAATAGAACAAAGAGGTGGCAGAAAAGAGTGCAAGAGGTCAGAAATGCAGCTGTCAAGAAAAGTATGTTTTCCTTTGGGGGGGGAAGCATGGAAGTTTTTATGCATTTTAATTAGCCAGCTTGCCAAAAAAAAAAAAAATCAGGTGAAGACTACTAATTATCACCTTTTAGCCCCACTAACACTTTGTAGTCTAGCAAAAAGGAAGAAAAGTTAAGAGAAAAAGAAAAAAAGAAAGACACCTTCCCACTCCAGGCCATTTAAAAAAGAAATCAAGGCTTCCTCCAACATCCTTCCAACAGCTACTGACAAAATTTATCTTCAAAGAACTTTCTTGTTTACAATACAAATCATCCCCTGTGTTACAAATTAAACCCAATTATCTGATGAACAGTTTCCAGAATAAAACCTGATAGACAGAGGAAGCAGAAACCTTTCCATTTTATTTCCTCTCCATTTGATAGCCTGCAGGTTTCAAGAAGTGAAAAGCACTCTTATCCCATTAACACATAGGTGTTGAGAGGGCATGGAAACCCCTGGAAAGATAAATGGCCTCATTTTCCTTAGATCAGGCTTTTGAGACAACTTCCAAACATCTGAAAAAGTGCTGAAAACTCTCAGTTGCTTATTTGATCCATAAATTTAAGAACTACTATGGGAAACATAACATTCTACTGAATAGGGTCATTAACCCTTTCTGGTCAATGGAATCAACAGTCATCAGTATATGGAGTCATTGCTGAAGGACAAATGGCAGCTACTCAAAGAAACTGATCTATCAGTTGAAATAGTAAACAGATGAAATGTAATCAGGTATACCTGAGTCCTGGCCAATTCTAACTCACCCTGACACACTGGGTTCAGGGTTTAAATCAAGCAGCTGTTCAAAGACACATTTGAGTCCCTTTAACAGTCAAACAGCACCCCTTCAATAAAGGATTTCAGAAAATCAAGTTTATTTGAAGTCCTTCAAATGCACTGTCCATTCCTAATATATGCACACCACAATTATAAAATTTCAAACTCTATTGAGGGCAGACATGAGGACAGGGGACTGAGGTGAAGGTGCACTGGTGATATGGTGATGGGGAATACATGGGGATTGCAATTGATGTCAAATATATATAAATAAAAAATGTTAATAAAATTGCAAACTCTAGTTTAATCTGTCATATTTTAAATCAGGTGCTTGACTTAGAATGTTAACCATTCTTAGACTAGCTTAGATTAGCCATTTTCTATTGATAGGAAATCTGCTTTGCAAAACCCTTAGAGACCTTTAAAAAAAAAAAATCACAATTAGATTTTTTACACTAAGTGATCTCAGCCAAAAGGATGAGAAGCAGCCTACCTAACAGATCACAATTAGAAAAGAACAGCTTTTTTTTTTCAAATTTTCTAACTAGAAGCAGGCATAATACCTAAACAAATAAAAAAGCTTCTCTCTCCTCTCTTCGTGTCTGTAAAATTCCATTTATCTCACCAGTAAAGACAGAAGAATGATGCCCAAATCCTGTCATACCTAAACAGTATTTGCCTACGTTGAACATTAAATAATACTGTGACAACCAGATAGCACTTTCTCTGGCACTAAAAGCAGCATCTGAACCATAGCCACCATATGACAGAATAATTAGACTATTAAATGACACAAACACTGTATCTGTAAACTCTTCTTACTGGAGCTAATAAGGAGCAAAACAGAAAGTTCCTTCTTTAAATGCCCAATAGAACTTAAGAAAATTTTGTAAATAAACAGTATTTCTGTGTTGCAAAATAAATATATGTATGTATATTTTATTTTTGCATAGAAGAACTGGGGTGCAAACCAGAGGTGTGGGGGTTGAGGATTTGCGAGAGACAGAGTGGGGAGCAGAACAGGCAGACTGACTGAAATGTAAGGGGATCAGTGGGCAAGACAGGAGAGGTCTGCTGTGCCATGTGGGTCGGCTCCCTGGGCGGGAATCCAGCTCAGGCCTTAAGCACTGATATTGCTGACACTCAACCCCTAGGTCACCAGAGGCCCAAAGTAAATACATTTTTGACAGACTGCTCTGTGACCCTATGTGGTCTTTCTTTAAAATTTTAACACTGTCGACAGGAAAAAGGTTACCAATGTATAAAGGACTGATGAATAAATTAAAAATGGAATGCCATCTAATTTTAAATGGTGGAATCTCTAAATGTCTACCAATTTAGAAGTAAAAAATAATGCTTTCATCTGCCTTATTCAGTTCATGAAGGATTTAAGGAGAAAAGTTCACTGAACATAATGAAAAGTTACTCTGGAACTTTCTGGCCGTATCTTTTATTGAGTATTATAATAATAAACAATATGAGGAGTCGGATCGAATGGCCATACAGATAAGATTCTGTGAGCTATCATTCTCAATAACTGCAAGTTTCAATCATTCGGGACAAAATCAAGTCTTAGCTTCAAGGCGTTTACACAAATAACTTGCATCAAAGTCTCTTTGACACTTCTCATTACTGGTTTTGAATATGAAACTGACAAAAAAATCTTCCATGTTCCAACAATTGGGAGATCAGGAAAATGCCTTTTTTTTTAAAACTGTTTTTACAATTATGCGTGCTTATTATAATTAAAAGCACAAAGTGTCAACACTTATGGAGGTTGTTAATTCCTCTTTTATATGCCAAAACAGTATTCTGAAAAAGGCTGGTTAACAAATGTTCTTCCCTTCCTTTTTTTGACTGATGGACCAAGAATATGTGTCCCACACTTCTGGAGAAAATCATTTTTGACAGAAGAAATTGTCACGGCAAGAATATACAAATACAGGGCCATCTGGTGTCCTTTCTTGAGATAAGAGGTGATAGGCAATAAACCTGACACACTTAGTGGTTTATTTCCTTTCTGAATTATGAACCTGCGCTACCCATGTTAATATGAAATGAGAACACACTCACACTGTACTAATTACATACGGGGGCGTCTGCTGCTATCTCCACTGAGTAGCACTGTCCTCTGGTTAATTCCTCATTGATTCAGTTCCAGCCAAAGACTAATATAAAACACTGTTTTCCTACATGGGACCTTCTATCAGTCACATTCTTTGACTGCATTAATTATTTCTTGAGAATAAACCTTTGTCTGTGATTCCCAAGACTAAAATACTGACTCTGCTCTGCAAGTTAGTGATTCAGCTCACCTAAACAATAATGGGAGCTATCAGGAGAGGGATGGTACTCTCCATGCTACTGGGGCAGCTAAGGGTAAACTGAGAATGTTTTTCTGTGCCAAAAGAAAGAAGACAGAAGATGAACATGAAATAAATGTATACGTAAGTGCTAACATATTTGTTAATTCAGGCAACTAGAGTTCAAAGGACACAGATGCCTATGTAGGATTTGATCAAAATTTGAAGCCAGACTTGGCTGAGGGTATCCAGCTGCCTGAAAAAGCTTGTTGTGGAACCCACACTGCTGTTCTCCACATTGTGGGTTCTTTTCACCGAGTCACACTGTCTCCATGGCCCATTTCATAAATGCGCCAGGACTGAAGGTGAGTCAAGCTGAATGGGTTAATGTAGGAGGAAAGGGAAGAACGATGACAGAGAACATAGCCACTGGACAGTGGCTCTTCCCAAGTAGTGCTATAGGGGAGGGCGCTTCTTGCTAACTCTATCAGTTCCCACAACTGACTTTCAGGGCCTGCCTTGGCCTACTTAAGGGCCTTGGAAATGGGCAAGACAAATACTAACAGAGAAGAAAAACAACACAGCAGGGCTTCTATTATCAAAACTCAAGCGAGGCAGCTGGGGCTTAGCTTTACTCTCCCTCTTGGAAGCTGCCTGCTGACCCAGATGGAGGTGCATCAGACACACAGTCTACCAGTGTACATGTGCTCCCCCTACCCAAGCAGCAAAATCTCAATGCACTCTTTTCTCTTTGGTTTCATCTGGATTTTGAATGTCACTTAAGGTAACCTTGAAATAGTAGTGACTTACTTAAAGATTTGAAACATGTATTTGGAGTAATAATATATTTTTTTAAAGTAGCAAGTCTGCTATAATTTGTGTGAGTGAAAAGTATTTCAGGAATCATATGACCAAGACCTATCATTTTATGAATGCAATAACTCAGGATCAGAGAGGCAGGTGCTATTTCCTTGGAAATAAAAACCCTGAGTTCTTGACAGTCTTGATCTGTCTGAGACTTTTTTCAGTGAGAAGAGTCAAATGCAGGCAAAAAGAATACTAAATGTAAATGTCAAAGATTCCAAATTTTAGTTTAACAAGGAGATGTGACATGGAGATTTACTATTTACAGTCTTTAATTTCTATTTACTAATATGCACTATGAGAAAAATCAAGAACTTGAAACTGATCTCTAAGTTTTTTTCAAGGTATAACGACCTAGCATTGTGTTCCAGACTGAACAAGAGTAAGTAACAACAGTGAAATGTAAACAGTTCAACTGCATTTACAATGGTTACTTTGAAAATGTTAAGCTAACAGTTTTACAAGTGTACACTTATTTTTCATATGTATTTTTTCTGAGTCTCAGCCACACATACATATTTTTATTCCGACACAACTAGAAGGACAGTTTGACCTTAGCATGTAAGGATAAGAGAACACAAGCCTGACAGACAATTAGCTGTTAACAGTTAGATATATTTAGCATTTAAAAAATGCCCTATCAGTGCACTGAAGTATTTGGAAAGTTTCGTCATCGGTAGATAGAACATGAATCATGTCTGTGTCACTACCAACCACTCATCTAATCTTTTCCACTCAAACTGCAAGACACTAAGTCTCCAGAGCTGGCTTGTTTCATATTTCAGCTCCATGGTCACAGATAAATTCACTGATCCAAAATATAACCTGACTTTCTGCACTCACTATCCTTAAATGGGTTAGTGATGTCTCCTCCTGTGGAATTTCACATGGTGATCTTAATGAACAGAAAAGCACTTCATGCTGTTTTCAGTGGAGGGGGCACCAAATGGCCAGTGAAGAGGGCAGACCCATATTTCTTTGAAGAAGGCATGGAGGTGATGGATTCAGCATAAGGCTGAATTTTATGCAAAATTACACTAAAGCTTCAAACCCTCTTAACAGAGATTAACAGGCTGGTTTAGGGGAAAAATTGAAGACTACACTGTAATGTTCATTTGGTCAACTTTTTATATCCAGTAACCTTTACTTCCATGAAGTACAATATATGACCTCATAAATGTCCTCTAATGGGTTAACTCAAGGCTTATTTTAAAAGAAGGAAAAAAAAAAAAAACTTCAAAAACTTCCTGAGGATACCTGCCCACATTCAAAGAATGGGATTTACAAACTTAAACAAGCAGACAAAAAAAAAAAAAAAAAGGAACTCAAACTTGCAGATCAAAGCCCACACCCTAAGACTTCTTATCTCCAAGGGCTGGCAAGCAAACAAGGCAGAGCCATTGAAACAATGTCCAGCAATTCTGTGAAGGAGGAAAAGTCAATGGTGCAGATCCAACTTGGGGAAGGAAATCAAGGTCAAATTTGTGGACCAGAAAAAAATTCTTGTATCTTTTTTTTTTTTTTTTTTGTTAAAATTTAGTAAGACTGCTGGGGGGGAGTAAATGTACAGGGAAGTGTATATGAATATGAAGATAGAAAACAGTCTTTCAACATCATCTGCATTGATTAGGGTTTCTGTAAAAAATCTGAGTGCGTTATGCACAAAGACACTATAGAGACTCTAGAATAGTGCTGCCCAATGAAAATAAGGGAGTTGCATGTGTACGTTGGAAGCTTACAGTAACCAGTAAAATAAAAAAAATAATAAAGGGTAAAAGAAAACAAAAAAAAAACTGGTGAAAGTAATTTTATTAATGTGTTTAACTCAATATATCCAAATATTATCATTTCAACATGAATCGATGTTTTTTAAAAGGAGATATTTTACTTTCTTTCTTTTGCACTCAGTCTCCAAAATCTGGACTAGCTGCATTACAAATGCTGAGCAGCCACATGAGAGTGCCTACTGCCATACTGAGCAGTGTCAAAATTCTGGGGAAGGCAGGGAAAGGAGGAAAAAAAGGCATATGTTCACCAAAGATGTGGCACAAATATTCTCTGCTGCTTGAGAAGGGAAGGAGAAAGATTAGGCATAAATGAAATATGAATGATTTAAATTTAGACACAGAGAATTTCATAGTGGGTTGGATTAAAACATTTCTACTATGGGCATTTATACAATCTTCTTCCTTAGACTACTGTATAAAATGACCAGACTTTCTAATCTAAAGTAACTTAGAATTAGTGCTTTAAAAAAAAAAAAAGGACAGGGAATAGATAATACTATTGCTAAGATGCATTCTAATTCTTCATGATGACTGCTGTGTCTGCAAAGTTACTCTCGACAAAAAACTGAGGAATTTATATAAACCCCCAAGGAGACATAATGAAGATATGCATTTTCCTTTTAAACAACTAAGGAAAAATGACAGTATTTTGAAAAGGGAAAGAACTATGTTGAGGCAAGAGTAATCATTTGGAAAAGTATCAGATTTCATAGCATTTAATAGTATCACCCCCCACTCCAACAATTAAGATGTTAGATGAACAAGAGCACTGGATGCTAAAATACTTCCAATTCATTGCAGACTTGTATGTGTACACCACTAATTATTTTTTCTACTGATCCTCCAATGTACAATTAATGCAGAAACGTGTTCGATAAGGAAAAATCATGTAATTAAATGTTTCATATCTGGAATGTTTAAGCTCTGATTTGAATTTATTCCTAAATTTAACTGACAATTGATGAGCAATAGGATTGGCGTTAGTTTCATTTAATTTGTGTTCATCTCCTTTAACTTCTATGTCATGTAGCTGTCAAAGACAGTTTTTAGTAATGACTCACACATCAAGCTATAGTTCAACGCAGACATTATCTGGATTTAGTGTCAGTAAAATACTTATGTTACTATGTCATGAGAGGTCTTAGTTTAGGGGTCTCTAAATTTTGAGGCCTTGAATCTGTTATTAATATGCCATGACCTTAAACATATTGTAACTTTTGCTATAACCTGTCTATCTTCTATAAAAATCAATGTAATACTCTCCATCTAAATTCTAGACTGTCTTCATAATGGAAAATAAATATATAAAAATATATTACAGTGCACAGTATTAAGGCTTAGCTAATGTTTATTAAAAAAAAAAATCTTTAGGGCCCCAGGGATTCTCAACCATTTCCCTGCTCAACACACTTAAGGGATATGACAAATCCCTACAAATAACAGTCCTACATCAGGATTCAGTGATGTCAAAGAGAACTTTCCACGCCCCGGGCCCCACATTCTGACTCTTAGGAACATATCGGCCCTGTTCACATTCAATCACTGAAGAATATTGGGGAGTCAAGGCTCTTCAGTCTAAAGCCTGGGATCCAAACTGAGGTAACTCAGAATGTTGACTTCTGCATGGTAGTTAGACTGAAAGATTTGATGGGAAATATTTCTAACAAAGATCGCCCCTCCCACCCACAAGGTAATAGACAATCACTTTCACAAGATATGCCAGATGGGATGGGGGGACAGATGTGAGTCATATTCTTTAATTCCTGTCCTATTCTTCAGACACTTGAAGAATAAAGGAAGATGCAGGAATGCCCCCTGTGTGACTCAGCACGCTCTGGGTACAGGCTGCTTCAGCACCTATCAAGGACTTGAAAGAGGAAATCAAATTAGTCAACCCCTAAGGATTCTCAAAGACAGGCAAGGGTTTCCTAGCGACTGGTGACAGAGCTTCCCACTAGTCCCTGCTATCTTTCTCAGAGAAGTTTCTGATATCAGGCAGGGTTCCCGGTTGGATGATCTCAATAATCCACAGGAAGCCCCCCTGTGGACCTAATTAGAACCACACCAGGTGCAATTTATTGGCCAGTTTTCTCCTTGTCTGGATTATTCCAAAGTCAAGTAACTGATGTTAAAACCATTACCTCCACTTACACAAACAGGCCTGTGGGATTCGAATTAAATGACAGAACAAGTGAAAACATCTAAACTCCACTTTCTGTACTTTGTGTTAGCTGGGTTAAATCTGCCAAACATGGATCAAGAAAACATGTAAACATAATAAATCTCATAAATTTTTAATTTTACACTTTTATTTGGTCAGCTTAAATTCCCCACCCACCTTTCCTTGAGAATATCCTTTATTCTGACATTTCTGTTGTTAAATGGTGATAATAATATAATAATTGTCTCTTTAATGCAGTGGTTTTCACCTGTGGGTAATTCTGCCTTCCAGGTGACATTTGGAAATCTTTGGAGATATTTTTGAGGCATTTATTAATTGGTGGAGGTCAGGGGAGCTGGTAAACGTCATAAAATTCCCAGGATACTTCCACAGATTAAAGAATTATCTGGTTCAAAATGTCAATAATGCTGAGATTGCGAAATCTGAGTTTAAAGTTCATATTAAGCATTTTTTTTTTTTGGAAATTGTACTTATTTCCTAATCCAAGTGACCTGGAATTATAAAGCTAAAAAGAAATATTTGTTAGGTGAAGAGAACTAGTTCACAGTTTAAAAGTCAAAGACATTTTGGCCCAGATAACTTTGAAAGCTGGGAGCATCTGAAATAATGAAAGTGTTAACAAATATATTTGAATAATATCTTATACTTTACCAAGTGCATTAACATATTTTCTGACCAAATTCCATATGCTATTATGAATATCCTTTAATGAATAATTTGAGTCACACAACATGGATTTGTAGAAAAGTTTCTTAAGAAAATAACTATTTTAGTAGGAAGTGAGTTCCTTATCACTGCAAGATTTTAAGTAGCGGGTGAATGACCAAGCATATGTGTGTCTTAGAAAGAATTCCCAAAAGGCCAGAGAGGATTAAACCAGATGATAGTAAAGGTTACTGACATTCAATGGTTTTCTATAAAACCAGTCAATAACAAAGACTAAAACACTTTTCTGAACAATTCATTTGTTAAGAGTTTTCATGCTATTACCCTGTTTGATTTTGACTGTGACAGGACCATCAGTGTGACACATTAAACACTCAATGTTTGAACCAATCAAAGTTTGAACTGACTTCATGAACTTAATCAGACCTAAGTAAAGGCAGGTTGGAGTTCCCCAAAAGAGTTAACACAAGCATACTTCACAGGAATAGTTCTTGTTTTATGTAATAAGTACTTGTCTTTGGAAAGAAAGGAAAGGATCATCATTTCATCTTTTCAAAAAAACGAGATTATTCAAATTTTGTAGGCAGGATAAGGTTTATTAAGCAGCCTCATCTCCCAGAGAGGTACCCACCACCTGGCTTTGTACTCTTCCCCTCCCTCACAAATTACAATGCACTTGCAATAAGTCATCTAACTTTTGAACTCTGTAAAGTAGCCTGTTTATCTTACTCATTTTTCCATGCTGATATTTAATATTCCCTTCAAATGGAAATTGATTGCTACTATCAAAAGGGGAAGCAGCAATGACACACAGACGAATCCATTCACCTACTTGTAAAAACCAAATTGTGCTAAATAAGATTAAGTGAGATTGGCAATGCCAACCTCAAATTAAGTAAACTAAACCCACATGGCTAGAGAGATGATCTAGAGGGGGAACATGGCTGAAGGAAAAATGCAAAACTGGACAAATGTACCCCCAGAAGGTCAGAGATATTCTTTCTAAACTGGCCATCTGACCTCCCATCCACAGAAGAAACCCCAATTCCTCTGGAAAGGATGTGTCTCCCAAATTTACACCAACAGCTCCATTTGTAAGCTAGTTCAGAGAGATTTCATGTAAGCAATCCCAGAACACAGTAGAAACACATGTTATGACCCACGGGCTAGAGCTTCACATCATCAGATCACAAAATTTATACATGATGAGTTTAAATTATCAACAAAGATATGCAGTCTTAAGGTAAGATGAATCACACATGTGCAAACAAACCCTGCTCTTGTTGACGTAACTTTTTACTATGCTGGTGTTTGCTTATTCTGCGTTGTTTCTTTTTTAATTTTGAATTTTTATATATATTTTACATTATTTTTCATTTTTGTACAGTGTGTATTTCTTATCCCCATGAAATTCCCACCACCACTTCCCCCGTGCACCATCACCACAGTCCCTTGTGCTCTTCTCACCCATTTTGTGCCTTCTCCCTCCTCCTCCCCTTGGGAATGTCTCAGATTTATAGCTGTCTGTTGATTTTGATTTTTAATTTATTGTAATTAATTTTTTCCTTAGTCCCTTATTTGTTTCCTCTACATTCCTCCTGGAAGTGAAACCATCCAATGGTTTTCCTTTTCTTTCTGGGTAATTTCACTGAGCATAATCCTGTATTGTTTTTAAGATAAAAGTAACCGGTAAAATGATAATCATAGAACTAAGAAAAATCATAATAATCACATATGCAAGTCCTGAATTTTACAAATGAGAAAACAGGCACACACCATGGTATGTTTACACTGAAGTTAGCAGCTCAGCTCACCCTGAAATCCAAGTTTTCTCCCTACAAGAATATTCCTTTTCCTAATAGCTTAAGTTGCCTATCATTTCAATAATAAGCAGAGGCCTAGAAAGAAGCTTAGGAATTTTTACATATCCTAACACAGGTATTTCATTTGATTTAATTTATTAAAAAATAAAAGCAAAGGAAAGTGTTGTGATATTTCCATCTTCACTTACATCTTATCTGTCTCCTATGGAGTTTAGGGCAACACATTTTCCTTTTTTTTTAATTTCTCCACTGAGTTTTACTTTTTCCCATTGATAAAATTTCATCCACACAATGAAACAGAATATTTATAGAGGATAGAGTGAGGTTGAAAGAAAAGAAATGAACGCGAGAAGTACAACAGGTGAAGAGACATTAGGAACAAATGTTTGATTTTTGACCCAAATATACTGATACATATTTGCAGTCAAGCAAAGTGCTCCATATGACTACATATGACTTCTGGTATCATCAATACTGCCCTTCACTGATCTGATGTAATCAAAGAAAATGACCTATTATTTAGTAGAATGTTGTTAAAAAGAACAAGTTTCAAAGTCCTCACTGGAGAAAGTAACAAAAAGAAATACTTATAGGTAAACCACTGTTCTCTGTTGTTTTTTTAATGCATTTAAGGCTTGATGATTTTTTGTTGTTATTGTCACATGTGTGCTGATTTCTGGTTATGAAGCAATATGAAGGTCATCCCAGGTTTTGCTGTATTTGGGACTTAAGAATAAGACCCAAAAAGGACATATAAGAAAGGCTTAGCCAGTATAACTTAATGGTTATTGACATGTTTCATTACTTTTTATGAAAACCAGTTTTTAATTTTTTAAGATTGCTCAACTAAAAGGTTCAGAAATATAGTCTCACTAAATGGGAAAATTTTTAAATCTCAAATGCTTAAGGAGACACTATGTATAAATACTACATAAAAGTATATTTTGTGATGTTTTTAAATTTTTCCCCAAATCCTGCAAAATACCTAATCAAACAGTAATAAATAAAATTACTTTTCTTGATCTCTGACATAACCAATTGGCCACAATGGAAGCAATTTCATAATCTATTAGAAACAATTCAAAACTAAAAAGCAATCCAAGAGTAATGATCTGAATCTTCAAAAAGAATCTGAAATGTCAAAGTCTATTTTCTCACAATAGCAACCAGATCTAAAGAGGACTATGTTCAGGGACTATGGTATGGAGTGGACTGACTCAACAAGAAGGAAAGCTCTCTGGGCATTTTTCCCTATAATTCACATTACATAGAGTCACTGTCTTATTGCTTTATTGCTAAATAAAGCCTTATTGCTAAAGTCTGTGTCTGATTCATTTTATATCCCATATAAAATGCCATACCTGGCATAGAACCTCCACTTGAGAGAGTTTAGTAACAAATTAAATAAATGAGTGAAAACAGCAACATTCAAGAAGCACTGGGACACATGTCATCCCTTACCTGCTGGCAAACAATGGATCTCCATCAGTTACCTATCACAAAATCAAGTTCTTGCATGATTAAAGTTACAGATTTGAGATCATCAGGTTTTACATTTGAAGGTGTTAGCATACATATATTTTATAAAGCATTCATTAGTGCCTTAATATTGAGCAAATTGAGTGGATATTCAAATAATGTAATAATAATACAATAATAATGTAATAATACAAATATAGAAAATGGCATTTCTGTTATCAATAATATACACTAGCTATACTGTGCCCTAGGACAGAAACTATAACCCAATATTCAATTTTACCTCTTTCAAATAAGCTGGCACAACTTGGAAGAGAGCTCATGTCCCTGCATTCCTTCAGATTACTGTGCCTCATATAAAACCTCTGGCCAATGGGATGCCAGGATAAATGAGCGCTTCAGGGTCATGCCTTTTTAAAAAGATCCATTCTCTGTCAGCTCTTAGGACTACGAACCTACCTGCTAGCCATCTTGGACGAAGCAAACAAGGGCAACACTCTGGGGAAGGCAAAACCACCAAAAAGTCTGCACTTTTAGAGGATTTCAGGGAGCAAAGCCATTCCACCTTCCCTGAATGCCCACTTCCAAATGATTATGTGTGTGAGAGAAATAAACTTGTTTAAGCTGTTATTTCTAGATCTTCTTTCACACAGTTAAATTTGTACCTTACATAATCCATAAACCAACTGAACAAAACCACTCCTTTTAATTATTCCTATGTACTTTAGCTAAACCATCACATACACAAACACAGAGGATTGGAACACTACATGCACATACATGTGTGTGTCATGTGTATATATGTTGATATGGATCTTAATCATTTTCAGATTGTTTGTCATACTGACAGACCCGAGATATTTCTTAAACTCCATCCTCTTAATGAATAAATTTAGGCTGGATGCTTTAAAATATGATTAGTCAAGAACTTAAGCAAAAAAATTACAGAGTATTCAACAGGCAAGATAGAACACAGATGCATAAGTTGTATACACATCAGTGAATTTTCTCCATAAAGTTTTGCTGTTACATAGTCATGAACATAAAAAAATAGATGCCTATATACAACCAAAATTGATATTTCACCCAATAGGACATGACTAGACAGCCTGTGTGTATTTAGGAGACAAGATATGACCACAATAAAGGAGACAGATGAGCAATAACATAAAAGAGATAGATATAAAAGGAAGGCATGATTTATGCCCAAATCAGACAGAAAGCCTATGGTATTTCATCGACCTTGCCCTACACTGTAAAGGAACAGTACAGAAGAAACACTCAGACATAGCACATATAGGTCATCTCTACAAAGAGATATCACCCACACTACCAAGAAGTCACCTTGTGGTGGTCCTTATTTCTTTTGGTAACAATTTTCTGATAAGGAAATTAAAATATTTGGTGAGGGTTTCAGCCCTTCTCAAGAGAAAACCCCCTTGGTCACCAGTGTAAATTTTTACTCATGGACTCTGACTCTGTCCACAGGCACTGTGACAGCTTATGGCTAATAGGCTCATTACAAGTCAAAGACAAATAGAGAAATCCATGGAAACCACAGCGAAACACTAATGTTATTCTGTGCAGTTTCACATAAGTAGCCAGTACTTAGAATATGTTTTACCCAATACCCAACTTTCAATCAACTAAAAACAACCACAAGAAACCCTAGCTGCTAGTTTTTCAGGGGCAAAAGGTCAATAGAGAACACCTAAATAAACCAAATTGTCCAGCACATCATTACAAATGACATGTGAAAACATATAAATGTTTTCTTAAAGAAACACGTATTTTCATCTTAACCACTCTAGTTAAACTTCTCTCAAGGGCCTCAAAAACTCCAAATGTAACCTTTCATTATGTCTCATTTTTCTTGGCCTATCTGCAGTATTTTAACTGCTTGGTCATTGCTTAATTTTGGGGATTGTTTTTTTGTCTTAGTTTATGCTGTACTGATTTCTCCCATAACCTCTTTCAGTTCCACATTTGGCCCCTAACAATTTATTCCTTAGCTAAATTCTTTTCGCTCGATTCAAAACACCAACTCTAATTATGACAGATTAGATTCCTAAACCTCTTTCCCAACTGTAGGTTGGCCAAGCCACAGCTGTTGGATGTCTTCCCTTTAATTGTCTTTCCAATAGTTGGAATCTTTATCCTCTTTCATTCATCCAGCAGAAACCTACTGAGTATTGACTGTCTGTGACCAAGGTTTCCAAGGCAAATAAGGTCACTGTTGTGCCACACCAGAGTGATCAACCACAAAAGCTTTAACCGGTGATCTCAGAGGATCCATCCGGTGGCTGTGCAAAGATCTTGACATTTGATGAGAGTTTTGAAAAAATCACCAGCAGAGAAGTGAGCCGGGTAGCACGATGGTATGTGCACTGAGGAAGGGGCAAGAACTTTAGAGACAGAACTAAAAGTTCTAGAAAAGGAGGATGATGTTCTCTTGTCACTATGGAAACATGGTCTTAGTGCTTCCTTACATTAGTTAATAGTACCAGCAATCTTCTGGTTACTTACACATAAACCTTCTAAGTTCTAGGCTCCCTTCTCTTCCTGATAACTCATACCCAACAGATGCAAAGCAGAAAATTCCAGTTGACTCAAACTAACAAACACCTATTCAGGCCAATCCCAAATGCCATTTCCCCCTGGAAGCCTTTTCCAACCCTATCACCAATACCAGCATTCCCTCCTTCTAGAATCCCCAAATACTTAAACTATTTGTGCTCAGTTCCACTTTTTGACAAAAAGTTCATAGAAAACAAAGCTTTCCTATTTGCAGTTATACTATCACATATCAGTGTACAAACAGGTATTCAAAGCTACTGCCATTTTTCTAAGTTTTTCCTTACTTATCTTTGCACTAGATTCCTATTATTGGGAGTATTTTAACAATCCCATTGTATTCCATTAGCAAAGTCAACATAAGTTATGTTAGCTAAACTTTAGTTTCTTAATGGAGATGGTCCCTAAGTCATGTGCAAAATTCCTTCTAGAGTTTTGTCATTGATCTTAGAAAATATGAATAAACTAAAAATAGTTAGTGTTAAGATTTCTAATTATAAACCACTGTGAATTACAAGACAAACTTTATTAAACACAACTCTTTTAGCACACAGAAGTCATGTACTTCATTCTTGCCAAGAACACATATCTACGGTCTTACAGCATTTAGTAAAATAAAAACTAGAAAATAGAAATTCTTCAATATGCCTCAGATTTTCTTATATTAAATACAAATTAATTTTTTAAAAGAAAACAAACTTTATTAAGGTAAACTTTCCCAGAGTAACAACTCAGGCCATTTTTAAGTCACGATGAAAGTTGGTCAAAGATATGGCAAGATACAGTAGCCAACAAGGTGTCAAATTGAGTTTTAGCACTTTATATAAAAGATCAATTTTCAGGCCTCAGTTCCTTCTATTTTGATGCAAGTGTGAGAAAACTGATATCGCAAATACTCTAAAACATAACTCTAAATATATAAATGTTTTTAAAGGGGAGGAAAAGTGCTTAAAAGACACACTAAGCAAAACCGTAAGAAAGCATTAAAAAAACACAGAAGGAAAGTAGCACGTATCTCTGTTGATTTTACTCATGCTGCATATAAATTTATCTGCATAAAAAAAAAATCACCTGTCCAATGCTAGTATTATCCATATATTTTTCAGAAGCACACCACTATATCCTGTGGGTATACTTTCATAAAACAAAGGATTTTATTTAAAACCATTGAGCACTGCCCATTGTACGTGAATAAGTCCTAGATAGTAACTGAAGCAGTGCTTTATTAATATTCAGTTTTTCTTTCTTAAGTCACATGACTTCCCTTCACTCCTTCCTACTTGGGAAGGACCCAGCAGGGAGCTTTGTGGAGCTTTTCTGGATTGGGCTCAGAGCATTGCTCCATTCTGGGCAATAATAAAAACACTCAAACATAATTTTGATTGTGCTTTAGAACGAAAACAGACACCTTCCTAGCCCAGCAGTGATGCTTAAAAGGGAACTGGAACACAGACTTCATTACACTGTATTGATCTCCCTAAATAAAGGGTTCTGAATGTATTGATCAGCTCAGATTAAACCCCTAACTGTTCGCAGGCCCGTGCACGATGTGAAGGCCAGTTCACTGAAGAAGGAAGAACAGAAAGCTCTTTTGTTCTCAAGCAGCCACAGAGCAGCATTTTACACTAAGTAGTAGATTAACATGATTAAAATAATAGGCAGCATTCAGTCAGAGAGAGCAGGGAGGGAGATAAAACTTGTGCTAAATTCAGATTTCTCAGTTTAAAAATGATATAATAATAATTTAAAGGTAAAATGATTTTAAAAAGGAGTATTTTCTTTGTATATCCTAAACAGAATGGCAATTTTGCCTCCTTAATGTATTTGCTCCCTTCAAACTCCCAAAATATACTTGCAGAAATTTTTTTTAACCCTGCACATGCAGCAGTTTCCCCTCTTCTTGTCACTTTCAATATTACTGGCAAGTGATGCATGCAGGAAGGGGTAAATCCAAGATTAATTTTAAGGTTCATTTTGTACATCTGCTCATTTTCATTTGGAAGGACATGATTTTTTTTAGTCAAACTCAATTTTCATTCAAAATGAGCCCGAATATGCTGCAAACTGATCTTATTACAATAAAATATTGCTGCCAAAATTTACAGCAGGCTTTAATCTCAGAAAAAGAGAAACCGTACCCCTATATCCCATTTTCAAAGCACAGACCAAGAACGTGTTACCAAATTGCCTTAGTGTTCATCTTCACACTTTCAGGGAGTTCTCTATTTTAAAACAAGTAAGAGGAACATCTAGTTGAAGGAAAAAACTAAATCTTACTTAGGAAAACCTATTTTAAACATCAGCCAAAGAAACATTTCCCAAAAGTTTTCCTACTATCTCTTCAAAGCCAAAGGGTGAAGTACTCTGCTGCACTACGTTATTTACCCATTATTACTACTCTGTGGTTACCACGGCAGTATTTTAGTATTTAAAAAAAGAAGACAATGATTTAGCATTAAATCACTGCATTAATCTTTCTGATATTTCTTGTCCTTTCAACCTACCTCACTAACTAATAATGATTCAAGTATGACTCACTGAAAGAAATAAAGTAATTGGTTTCAGTTCAGAATTGGGGGTAAGGGGAGATCTGGTCCAGGCACTGAATTCAAACTTGAATGCAATCCAAATCCTGGTTAAGCTACTGCAGGGTTTGGCAGTGCAACATCTCAGGCAAGTCTCTGTGTCCTTCACAGTTTCAGTACTGTGGAGCATACACTGCCTAGTCACTGTGTTGGTTCTGAAATTTTAAAATAATTGTTTGAAAACAGTATTAGAGTTGTTTTAAAAACTGCCTGGGATTTAGATACTAACATCTTTATGTCCACTTCATCGGGAGAACACCATAGCTGTGACAAGATATGAAGGACTTTTTAATTGGGTAGAGACATCTGTTTTAATATTTATATTCTACTATGTGAAATTTGAGCAGAGGCACTCTTTAAGTGCCTTCCCCTGAAGGTCAAGAAGCCAGAAACCCAGTACATTACCACACAGCAATGGAATCATTTAACCAATATTTACAAAATGCTGAGAATGAATAAAGGAGTTGCCACCACTCAATTAATACACTGAAAGCAAAAACTAATATCTACAACGGAAGCTCCAAGGAAGATAGACGTTACAGAAGACAGTAAAACTCAACGAAAATGTTTAATTAATTTTCTCTGGAAAACGGAGCCAGGATTAAATGGACATATATATTGGGGAAAGGGAGGGATGAGGAACTGAGCCAGATATCTGTTTTACAAAATTGAATTTATCTGTCCATAAGTATGTTATTATAATTTTTAAATATTACACTTAAATTGGTTTAATAAGTGTATATGCTTCAGGTTGAAAAGGAAGAGGTGAAAGAAAAAAGCTTAAATCATCATTAACATTTATTTTGTATTTATTATACCTGGTCATTGTTCTAAGCAGTAATGGGTCAGCCTAATAGGTATGCTAGTGGCTGTTATCATCCTCAATGTTTGAAGGAAAGTGAAGGAACATCTTTGGTTCTGCTTCCAACCTAGCGATCACAGTTTCTAATTAAAAATATACATAAATTTACACTGAAGAAATAGTTGGGGTGTAGAAAATATGCACCATCATTTCATCATTTTCCTTAATTTTGCACTGAAATTGTTTTGAAGTTGAAAAACAAAAAGGTATGTAAAATATACCATTTTTACAGGAAAGTGACTGGAACATATGGTCAATTTCATTGTTTAATGCTTTGAAGAGCTAAGACTGACAGGACAGAGGTTCATATTGAAAGAAAAACAGGAAAACATTTAATAGAAATTAGTCATTGTTGGGCCTCCCTGGTGGCGCAGTGGGTTAAGCAACGCACCATGAAGCAAACCGCAGCCACTGCAGCACGAGTTCGATCCCTGCTGCCACCAGGGAGGGGACTCACATGGTGTGGCAGACCTCTCCTGCCTTGCCCGTTGCTCCCCTCAGCAGTTGTACTTCTGCTGATCTGCCTGTTCTGCTCCCTGCTCTCTGTGGTGAATCCTCTCACCCCCCCCCACATCTCTGGCCTGTACCCCAGTGCTTGTATGCATAAATAAAATAAATCTTTAAAAAAAAATCTATAATAAAAAAAAAGAAATTAGTCATTGTTCTATCTGTTCTATGCAAAGAATTTAAATAGCAATATGGAGGACGGCTTGGTGAGGCCTTGAATATTTTTAAAAGATAAATATTTCATTACTTATCAGATCACTTTAAAGAAAAAAGTGATTATCAAGTGATCCAAGTTACCAACCTCATCTGCAGGGTCTCTCCCTCCCCACTCCAGCTCCTATGGGAAGAGTTAGAGACTTAGTTGATGGATTCAACTTCTCAGTGGGAATTTACAAACTCCCTCCTAAAAACAGCAACTACAGAATTTGGTAATCATACTGACAGGTTATTATAGCCTTGACTGAAATCTGGGAAGCAATCATCAGTGCTAAGACAAAGAAAAACTCTTTCTTCATAGTAAGCGATGGTCAAATCAATTTATCTAATCAAAAATACATTGAAGATTCATTTACCACTATTAAAATAGTGCTAATTCCATTTTTTAATAGGGAAAATAAACTATTTACAGAGCACCTAGGCCAATGCAACAATTTAAGCCAGACCAAAAAGATTACTGCAATATGTATATTTATATAGTTACACATACTAGTATGTGTGTGTGTGTGTGTGTGTGTACAATTAGATGGGAAAAAAAAGTGGGACTTACTAGGGCTTAAGATAGGGTTGCCCTCATTTATATGGGTCCTGCAAGGTTATTTCAGCACAAATGCAATTACAAAATTCTTTTACTTATTTTTATTTTTTTAAAAGACTTTTATTTTTAATTCTTTCCCATTCTTTTTTTTAAGATTTATTTATTCATATAAGAACTGGGGTACAGGCCAGAAGCACAGGGGTGAGAGGATCCACCAGACACAGAGTGAGGAGCAGAACAGGCAGATGGACTGAAATATACTACTAAGGGGAGAGGGGGGTGGGGCAGGAGAGGTCTGCTGCACCATGTGGGTCACCTCTCTGGCCAGCTGCAGGGATCTAACTGCGTTTTGCTTCATGGTGCGTTTCTTAACCTACTGCGCCACCAGGGGAGGGCCCTGCAAAATTCTTCTATAAAGCAACAAAAAAAAGTGAAATTTCTGCTAATTTCATACTTTCATTTGAAATTGGCCAATCATGGTAAATATATTGCAAAACTTGAGGCACCAAAATTCCCAGGAGACACTGGCCAAGGTTGATAGTATTCAAATATTTTTCAAAGTTAAACTATTACCTATTTATTATCAAACTTAAATGAACGCTCAGTGACAAATATTTTAGATAACAAATGAAAGGATGAAGAAATGATCAATGGCCAGCTGGCTAGCATCCTGAGACAGCTCCAACAGTTCCAGGACACATGAATAAAGGAAATAATAAAAAATATGGTCAGTAGCCTACTACTAATATAGCAACTAATTATCTAAAATATTACAAAATTTTTGTCAGTTTTTCATTTGGTTGTTCTGTAATCTAACATAAAATGAAAGCAAATTAATAAGCCACATCAAGTTACAAAATGAGGTTCTGACAAATATTAAAAATTACAGCTAAGCTTCATAATCTTATCATATAACTTTACAGGTTATGCATCAAGAACTCTATGTGTCCAGTGTGCACATCTGATGTGTGTATGTATGTATATATATGTGGTTATATTTATATACTTGTATATATAAATGTGGTATATATGCGTATACATATTTGGTTATCCTCTCAAGAAGCTTGACTGCGAAACCGTAATAGCTTAAGTTTTATTATTCATTTTCAGTAGCAATCATGAATTAAAGGCCTAATGAATACTGGGTTTAGCATTAATCCCATGAATAATGAGGCTACCTCCCAGAAAAAGACAAACAAAAGAACACAAATAGGATGAATTTTGCCACATACATTGTTTATTAGGTTCTGGGAGATACACCAGTGCCTATACGAATTGCTATTTAGCTTAGATTTGAAAGTAAATTTGTAAACTAATTTCAGATGCCATCAACAATGGACAGGTCACACTCTATCATCTTTTCATGACATCAGACCATTATATACAGGTTCCAGCTGTATCCCAGTACATACAAAGCAATTAAGCAGCCTACACTGTAGGGCTTTTTTTCTTCTATATGCAAATAGATCTTAGAATTGCCTTTGTGTTATCTGGTAAATAGCGACTCCACTGGAAATTATAATTTGCCTTTCAAAACATCATTGAGTCAAAGTTGTCATATTCCTAATGCTGTTATTTGTCTCTGAAAAGAATTACTTCTATCAGTTTAATATTTTTATCACAATCATAAAAATCATAAAAATTTTAAACTCACAAGCGAAACATGTGCATAAAAAAACCTAGCTAACACTTAAGCACCTGTGGTAATTATAAAAAAATATTTAAAGCTGCCTGCCTGGATGCCTTTGGCAAGTATAAAACCAAAGATAAATTATCAGAATACTATTGTTCAAACAGGAGTCTAGTTTATGATTTTCAAAACAGATGAATATCAGGCTCTAGTCCTGACTACATCTTGGAAAATATAATTATAAAAACTGATGGATGACTGTATTTTATATGTCAGCAACCCTAATCTATATACTTATTTTATCACCTATTTTAGGACATCTAGACCTGCATTACAAAGTGTTATCTGGCTGTAGAGTAAATGAAGATTGTTCAGGCTTTTGCACCACTGGCCTCTGTGGCCATCACCTGCAGTCTTGACTGCAGGAGGCGCTAGGGCACGTGGGCTCGGGTGCACATGCCTGATGGTGCATACCTGAAGATGGTGTGGGCATGTGTAAGTGGCACACTTGAGCCTGGAGGCTGAGCATATAAGGGCAGCATCAAGCCTATAAGCCTCTTGGCCCCTGGCACCCCTTCCTGCCCTACACCTGGTTGCCTCGCTACAGACGATGTAGAAAGAGCATTAAAAACCTCAAAAAGTCACGGAGGGCTCCAAACTCTCCTTTACCCATCTGCCTGGATCCATAGTTTCAAATTCTGCCCTGCAGGCCTGCCTGCAATAAGCAAAATGTTTGGAGTGATGCAACATTAAGCTCAGCATCCCTGTCCTCCTACTTCCTTGTAAGGATGACAAACCTGTCTCTTCATTTGCAAAACACAGTCACAGTGCTCACACCTAGCAGATGAATATGAGAAATGCAGGAACTAATTCACATGAAACATCTTCAGAGCCAGTGCAGTGTTCAATAAATAAATATTAGTGCATTATGATTATTTGGTAATTGCATTAACACAAACACAGTGACGATGGATGAAGTCATGACCCATCATCAAAGGTCCATTTTGATGAAGAACATACAAAAACACTTCTGGAGTCTCTGGAGGCTGAGGACTGCCTCCACCCTACAATGCAGGTAGAAGGCAAAGCTTTCCAAATCACAGTTAACAAAGGTTTTTTTAAGCATAATTTGAAATGGAGTGGAGAATGAAATATATACAGTACAATCAAGAGTAAAGTGAAGTGTGCATGTGTGTGTCTGTGGAAACAGGATCAAGATGCAAAATCTATTTCTGACACTGTTTCTAAGTCACAGCAGCTTGAAAACTACTGTTCTGAAGGATGAGTATAGACCCATTCCAAACAGGACCCTGTGAGGTCATCACACCAGGCCTGTCCAGCTGGGGTCTATAAGGCAGAATTAATTGGCACAAGTCCTGAGAAAGCATAGTGCACCGAATGAGCACAGCAGCTAAGCAGGCCTCTTCCAGGGAGCCCTGGAAGAAAGCTTTTGGGCTTTGTCTCCAGTGACTAGAGTTTAAAATTGTGTTACCTCCTTTGGGGCACAGAGAGCTGTAATGCTGCCAAGACTTTCCAAAGTGGAGTTTCACTGTGAAAGTAATAAGCCCTCCTAAAAGCAGTCTAGAAGAGTAAAAGGATTACATTTCCATGAGAGCCTGAGACTTCAGTGATTCCAAATGGTGATGAGCCCCCTCAAAAGTTAATTCAAGGGCCTTCCTGGTGGTGCAAGGGGTAAAGCACCACACTATGAAGCATCAAAATGAGTTTGATCCCTGGCCAGGGAGTAGACCCACGTGGCACTGCAGACCTGCCTCACCCACTGCTCCCCTCAGCAGTGTACTTCAGTCAATCTGCCTATTCTCTTCCCCACTCTATTTCTAGTGAATCCTCTCACCCCCATACCTCTGGCCTGTACCCCAGTTCTATTATGTATAGATAAATAAATATTTTTTAAAAAAATATAAACAAAGAGTAAATTCAAAATTTAGAGTCAGATACATATGTGAAGAGACACACACCCATTCAATGGAACATTTTTTTTAAACTGCTCTTTAGATCAATTCCTCAGTGAACCAGACATATAACCAAAAACTAGTTTAAAAACATGAGAAAGCAAATATCACTTTGGGCCAATAAAATACCATATAACTTGTTAACAGAATGACCTACACAAAAGAGCTCAAATAAGACACTCTAAGTTATACAGTGTTTGAAAATAATAATTTCCTTTTAAGTTTCTGCTATTCACAAATCCAAGATCATGTTTCTTATTTTTTTAAAAAAAAAAGATTTATTAATTTATGCATACAAGAATTGGAGCACAAGCCAGGGGTGTGGAGGTGCAAGAGGACTCACCAGAGATAGAGTGGAGAACAGAACAGGCAGATCAACCAAAATACACTGTTGAGGGGAGCAGCAGGCGAGGCGGGAGAGGTTTGCTGTGCCATGTGTGTCACCTCTCCGGCTGGTAGCAGGGATCGAACTCGTGCTGCAGCGGCTGCAGTCCACCTCTTAGTGCATTGCCCAATCCACTGCACCACCAGGGAGGCCCCATGTATCTAAATTTTTTCAAAAATACTAATATTCCTATTTTTTTACTAGAATTTTCTATAACCTGAATTATATGCCTCCCTTCTCCACCAAGTCCCCTTGTGAAGTCTAGTCCCTGGTGTGATGGCATTTGGAGGTGGGGACATTAAGAACTGATCTCGTCATAAGAGTAGAGCTGACATGAGGAGATTAGTCTCCTTATTAAAAAAAAAAAAATCTCATGCGGTCCCTTGTCCCTTCCACTAAGTGTGCACACTGAAAAAGGTTAGCCATCAATGTAACAAGAAGCAGGCCCTCATCTAACTACTCTTTTCATTGTTTTGTTTTTGTTATTGTTTGTTTTATTTTTAAAACAAGTCAGTCTTGATGTTGGACTTCTCAGCCTCTAGAACAATGAGAAGTAAATTTCAGCTGTTTATAAACTACATGCTCTATGATACTACTTTATAGCAGCCTGAATTAAGAGAGACAAAAAAAAAACATATTTCAGATAGTGAATTTTCTGTCAATTAAAAAAAGAGCTAGCTAGCACTCTCAATGATTTTCTGCACCCCTACTTTGTAAGAAAAGAGGCCACTGGCATAAAGACAACCAGAGCAAGGTCCCTATGCAAGCACATCACAGGTTTTTTAATGACAACAACTTACTTCACATCTAGACAAGTTACAGGAACACTAAGATAGAATCTTCACATAGCACATCAATCACTGCCATGGTGATTTTCAGTTAAGATCTGCCCTAGAAAAAGCCCTTAATTTTTTTCCTGTACTTGCTATCTTACATAATATAGTCTTGAAAGAAAATCAAAATATTTTGGAAGTAGTTTAGGGAAGAAATGTTCCATGGCGTGAGGGGAAGAATTAAGAATAAGGTAGGGAAGAAACTGCTCCTAAAGCCGTTTTTTTTGTGTGTGTGTCCTGAAATGGTGTGACCTATAGCTTAGTTATTAATTTCCTTTTACCCAAACACTTTCCACCAGTTCACAAGATAGTATCCCATTTCTAGCTCTCTATATTACCACTTCATTTTTCTTTTAATTTCTATACTATTCCCTGAAATAGATAAGACATTCAGTGACCTCATGTCCGACTTCTCAGCAAATCTCCCAACTTCTGTGAAGACTCATTCATTCTTCAGTCTATCAACTGGGTTGGCAAGCAGTGTGCTCCTTCTTGGGGGATACTGGAGAGGTAAATCCACAGTCCCCATATCATAAAGTTGACCATCATCTCAGACTCACAGCAGAAAAGCACAGACCCCTGATCCATCAAAGCAACACTTTCCTGTCTCTAACTTCCCCTTTCTGGTGAGAACCAAGTAAACCAGCTTCTCATTTCCCTGAAGTTGTGAAGCCAATGTTCTCATCCTCACCTAGACCTTCAGTAAAAACCACTGTCAGCTTGGCTACAACTCACTGCACATACAGAAAACTCATCTCCTGCTGCCTCACACCACTGACAGGGGTTTATCAGCTAAGGTTACTGGCAGCTCAGGGACAGGAAAGGCTCTAGATGATATTAATTCAGCTGTTCAGTAATTACATCTCAGACCAAGCTTCTCTCCTTCTCCCCACTCTGTCTGGTAGTGGACAAAAACTCGCAAGGGCTCTTGGTATTATTCATTTCCTTATTCCCATTCAGGAAGGGAGAACCAGAAGGGAAAGGCGACAGATGGGAGGGTTGAGGGAGTTTGGGGGCAAAAGACATAGACAGAGTCAGAGGGAGCATTATTTCCTAAACTTGACCTCACAGGTCAAAGGTTTCTAGTATGATCAGAGAACAACTATGATGTCTCTTCCTTTGGGGCAGATTAACCTCCAAAGTCATGAACTTCAGGGGCAGCTAGGAGTAGAAAACAAACTGTAATGAAAGAAGGGATCTCAGAGGAGATCACCATAATGTCTACTACACATTTTTTTTTCACATAAAACATTATTCACCTGGTCTTTACAACCTTTCAAGTCAGCTTCACCCCTACTGTCTTTGCTAGAATCCATAATCGCCTTTCCATCTCAATATGACACCTACCTCATCAGGCAACTCAATCCCTCACTCTGGTACTCAAGGATCTTTAAGATTTAGTGCCATCATTCTACACTTTGGCGGCATATCCTCCAATAAAAATGTGCCTCTTATGTCAATCTAATCGCAAACACACCCACACCCACACTGTCACACACTCCTTTCCTAGCTCTCCTCCTTATTTATCCAAACTGCCACTCTCCAAAGTGTAGTTAGACTGTCTTCTCCAGTAAGTCCTCACTTCTAGGATCTGATCCCTGATGTACATGGATTTTCAGGCACACTCCAACGCAGAAGGTAAGGAACAGAGCTGAGATCCCACAGACTTGGGTTTGACTCCTAGTGTTACTACTTGCTAATGGTATGCCTTGGGCAAATCACTTTCAAACTGTTTACATCTGAATTTCCTTACTTAAAACACAGGAGTGCCACTCTGGCAGGGCCATTTTAAAGACCAAAGACAATGTCTATTAAGGATCTGGCACACAGTCACTTGTTAAATAAAATACCTATTTTCATTACTGAACCATGAAATCTTGTTTGCATACAGTCCTCTGGTGCTCCCATAGGCTAGAGCTACATGTTTTAACAAATATTTTAAGACAAACAAGAGGATTCATCTCTTTCTGTGCCAAATTAACTCTGGGCCACTGCATATTAGCAAAACACAGATACTGTTTATGAAGACTATGTTTGTCTTCTACCGTCATCCACAGAAATGAATTTCTAAGTCTTCAGCAGAAAACATTCATGGCTTAAAGTATGCATGGATTTTAAATCCCAGCCCAGTGAGAATTGGCCTGTGGGGCATGGGAAAGTGGAAGGCTTGCAAAATGCTCCAACAGAAGTAGGTTTTACGAGATTCACTGTCCCTTCAGCAAGAGGGAGGGGACTCCACCCAATGGACAGAAACCAGAAAACAATATCCAGATAATGTTCAGTCTCTTATTAATCTCAGGACTCTAGGAGTGAATCACTTCACCTCTGTGAACTCAGTCTCACTCTGTGAAAATAGAAAACCCCTCCCACTGTCCTACTTCACTCGTAGTTTGAGGCAGCTGAAATAAAATTTGTGAAATTGCTCAAGAAATATAAAATGCTATGCAAATGTGATACATTTATAAATAACCTGTCTAAATGCCGTAGGGAAGGGAAATTTCAGAGTAACATTGCTCACGTGCTCATTCGTGTCGTGGCCACCAGACATCATGTATCAATAATCAGCAAAATAAAGGATATGTCTGCTCTTAATTGTCTAGTTTATTTAAATGGTTGTCTGGAAAATAATAAATTATTATTTAAGATGGGTTAAGCAGTTAGGACATTTAAATACAAAACTACTAAACCTCTGAGAATGTGTGAGAATTCATGCTATCTGCTAATTTGCTAATCATTAGTGGAATGACAATACCATACTGGGCCTTTATCAGTTTGAGTAGTTAGTGTGAGATTATCCCATAAGGGACCATTTTCCTACAATATAAATGCAACAAGAAGCTTTAATAAATGTCTTCTGCATTGACAGAATAGATGACAAGTCAACAAAAGATGCCATAGCAGATCTAAGTGACTGAACTGAAGAAATAATTACATATATGTATAATGTGAATTTCTCTAGCATTTAATTTTACAAAGGAATTAGGAGAACAAATATTCAACTCTGTTGAGATTTTTCTCTGATTAGTTCATTAAGGTGGCCCATTATTTTTGACTTTTAAAACTATACAGAAATTCTACAAAGAAACATCTATAATTTAAATGATTACCACAAATTATAACTATTTTCCCCACTACCACAACTAGTAAGTGTTAGCTCGGCCCTGACATTTTTCAAGGCAATTCATAATGACATTCTTACACTCCATTGTTTAAAAAAAAATGAATAAGTATACAAAACACAATACTTCCCAGGTTCTGAGAATTTCCAAAGCCATACTTTGTTAAATTCATTTATACTTGTTGGTTTGAGAAAATTAAGAGGGATTTCTGAAATAAAAGACAAACAATGAAATGACCCATATTTGAAGGTTTTGAAATGTAATTTAACAAACAACTAACCAAGTCAAGTGTCAACATGAAAATCAGGGAACATCAAGAAGGCCAACTGAAGCCACAGGAAAACCCAATGCAGGATTTCTGGTGCTTTCCCACTAACAGGTGTAAACAGATTATGTCCTAATCAATCATTCACATAATATTCATCCAAATCTGTTCTAGATGCTCGTAGTATCTGCCCAGACAAAGACAGAAAGGAGTCTTCCTCAGTAAAATGCTAGAAAGAGGAGAAAGTAGACAACAGGCAAGCAGAACACCTCTGAGACTCCATCTGGATATGAGGGTTTGGGTAAACACAGAGGAAACCTAACTGAAGATGGCTTGTGCTTCCACTGTGGAAGACACACTAAGGCCAAAAATCTAAGTTTGGCTGAAGGCTCCTCTTGAATTCACTTGCGGGGAAAAATGCATATTCTAAGGACCCAACCTGAAATTCGGGGGTGGGTCTCAGAAATCTTCATTTTAACAAGCTCCCCAAGGTTAGCTCTCAAGCATCCTTTTTTAAAAGGAAGTTAAAACTTTTGAAGAGTTATTTTCTGAACTTTTTCATACAGATACTAAGAACAAAAGTTGAAATGAAAAGAATAAAAGTGTATAAATAGTGCAGAACCGTGTAACAGTCAATTTAAAAGGCAGTGCAATTAAAATCTGATGAATTCATATGCTGAAGGGATACTTCCTCATATTATTGACAATCTACACAGAGAGGAGATGACACACTGTCACACAGAATGGCTGCTCCTAGAGGGGGGCTCAGAGCAGGCAAAGGGGCTGGCCTTCCAGTGTCACTCTTGATGCAACAGAGCATGAAATTAGCAGGAAAGATCATTCCATTTGGGGGAAAAAATCCTACAAGACATTTTTCTCTGAAATTAGAGCAGAGCAGGCATCCACAAAAGGAACCTAATCTACTCAGAAGAATGGAAAAATATAGATTGAGGTGTCACTGACTTTCTTTTACAAGTGAGAAAAACCCAACCAGAGAGGTCTACCAAAGAGTAAACAGTTAAAGGAGCAAACTTTGAACTCCTGCAGAGACAGCTCAAAATTCAAAGTTATTGAAAACCAAAAAAAAAAAAGAAGGAGGGAGGGAGAAAGAGAGGAGGAAGACCAGAAGGACAGATGGAGGGGTGGAAGGAAAGGAAAATAGGGTTCATACTCCAAACACTATGAAAGGAATCCTCTTTGATCTATGTTGTCAGTTTAGGGACAAGCATCTACTGACATAAAAGTCCTGAAGATGAAATGAAGACTGAGACTTTGTAACACCTACAGATGTGCTTCAATAAGATGTGCATCGTTGAAAACAGTTTTTATTTTTCTTAAAATGAATGGAATTTGTTTTTCCACAGGATTCTGAAATAGAAATAACTGAGATGATATATATCCCCTGATATCTGCTATCTATGCCTACTTCATGTATCTTCAATAGGCCTTTTTTCACTGCCTAACTTTAAGAAATAACTGTTCTAAGAGAATTATAGGCCATGAGCTGAAATGTAATCTTAACATGTGTCCTGGAGTTGCTTTTGGCCATTTAATGACTAGAGAAAGAGAGAAAGACAAAGACAGAGAACAGTTTACTCCAGCAACTTTTATCATCTAAAACATACAATGTTATCATGCACCTCTTTGTTCAATGCATAGTTAAAATAAGTCCTGGCATTGATTTCTGGGGCCATCATGTGCTCAGGTGGCCAGTGGGGTCTTCAGGTGGTAATGAAGCTAGAGACTTGTGAAAACAATCAGCTTACAGATATAACATTTGAGTTCAAAAATCAATTTGACAAGTGCAAGATGGTAAGCAGTTCACCTGAAAAACACCCAGGAGTTTTCATTAACCACAATCTCAACAGAAGCCAACAGAATGATGCAGTGTAAACAAGGCCAATTCTACTCTG
The DNA here is from genome assembly GCA_019455555.1 of Galemys pyrenaicus. Taxonomy (NCBI): domain Eukaryota; kingdom Metazoa; phylum Chordata; class Mammalia; order Eulipotyphla; family Talpidae; genus Galemys; species Galemys pyrenaicus. Next base: position 14,621,694 of record JAGFMF010011668.1, on the reverse strand, counting down.
AGCAGTATTAGGAGAAGGGCTGCATCCACATCAAGGCAAGAAGGTGTCACGGTGTACGCAGGACACAGAGGGCCTGAGCCCAGCTGTGGAGGACACCTCAGTTTGCTCTGTGCAATAAGAGAGACATGCTCAATCCCAATGAAAGAACTGTTTGATGTTCAACTGCTGCCAGAGAAGACTTAAGTAGCCAAAGCAGTATGTTCAGGAGTGCGGGGGTGGAGAGGATACCTCTAACTGTACTGGTAAGTTCCACTGCAGGGATTGTACCTGCTTACTTAGACCATCATTGCCTTGAAAAAGGCTCAGATAACAAATGCTCAAAATTATTTGTTGAGCAAAAAATGATGAAATGAATGACCTGAGAGCCTAAGAGAATATACTTCTCTGTGTGGTGCCAAAAGATGAAACAGGCGTCAGTGGGTAAAAATTTTAGGAACATATGCTTCAGTTAAACTTTTAAAGAAATCACTTTTTAACAGTTCCAGCTCTCCAAAGATGGAGCAGACTTTGTAAGGGAGTGATCTCCTCCTGGTCTGGGGGGAGGGAGTGGCAGTGGTGTTCTTGCAGAAACTGGATAACCATCTGTCAAGGATGCTACAGCAATGAAAACACTGTTTACATCATCGAACACCACAAGCGTTTCATTTTTATCCTATCTGCCATTTCTATAGAGAAAACCCGCTGCTGACATAAAATCATCAAGCTAAAATGAAGGATTTTAAACATTTTAGGAATGACTCAATAAAATGTCTTAGAGTACCTCCCAAATCCAGCTACATAAAAACATCTGAGGATCTTTATACAAATACAGATTTCTAAGCTCCACTTGATTTCATTTCTCTTGTCTATGCTCCACAATGTTGCCCTAGTAAGTGTTACCTCGCTTCTGTACCATCACTGTTGTTCTCTGCTCATAGCTTTGACAGGATCATACAAACATGTTATGCCCATCTTGAAAAAATGCCCACGTATTTGACTTCACTCACCTCTCCAAAAACTACCCAATTTCTCTTCATCTTAAAGGAGAACTCACTGTGAGCCAGCTTTTCTCCTCCACCTAACTGCTGAACACAACCAAGTAAAGACGCCTTTATCTACAAAGCGCAATCAGTGGTTTGTTCTCAAGCCTCCTGGTAAGTTGCCTTCAGTAGAGTTTGGGCAGAAGATCACTGCCTCCCATTGAAACACTCCCTCACTTGCCTTAAAGAGACCATACCCTATTAATTTTCACCTAACTCTCCTATCTCAGTCTCTAGTCTGTTTTTCAGTCTCTAGTCTGTTAAGCCTAACTTCTTAACAATGGAGCTCTCCTTGGTTTGCTATGAAATAATTTAACTTTCTTTGTTTTTTTCCTGCTCACATTCATATCCTTAGTGATTTCACTTTGGGTGACGATTTTTACTTGCTATTTATACACTTAATACCCCACACTCTGCAGCGTAACCTATTCCACTGAATTCCATCCCCAAATCCAAAGCCTCTGTGTCAGCTCTGATATTCACTTCCATAAATATAAATCACACTTCCAATCTTCCCCAGTGCAGTGACTGATATCCTTCCCACTAGTTAGATAAAATACATGAAGTCATGTTTGAGTCCTCTTTTACCTCACCACTTATTGAACCCAACAAATCCTGTCAGTGTGATCAGCAAAATATATTCAGATAATAGAATATGATGATACTTTTTCACATCGCATAAAAAATTAACTAAAACAAGTCAGTGACTTAAATATAAGAGCTACAAGCATAAAAATCTTAGAAGAAAGCAGAGGGGTAAATATTTATGACCTTGGATTTATGCTATGTATTCTGAGATATGATACCAAAAGCAAGAACAGCGAGAAAGAAAATCCATACATTGTATGTTGTCAAAAATATGGCAATTCCTCAAAATATTAAAAATAGGTCTATCATATAACCCGCAATTCCACTCCTAGGTAGCTACCCAAAGAACATAAAAACCCTAATTTGAAGGGATATATGCCCTCCTATGTTCACTGCAGCACTGTTCACACTAGCCAAGTTGTGAAAACAACCGAAGTACCCAAAGACAGATGAACGGATGAAAAAATTGTGGTATCTCTATACACAATGGAATACTATCCAGTTACTGAAAAAGATGAACTCTTAACTATTTGCAATGGCATGGACAGAATTAAAGCAGATAATGCTATGGCAAGTTAAGTCAGAAGGAGGAAGACAATACTAGATGGTTTCACTTATATGTGGGACTTAGAAAAAACAAGGCAAAAGATCAAACAATACCAAGCCAAAAGCAAACCCTAGAAAACTGAGAAATTGAGGCTAAAGAGGAGGAAGGGGGGAGAACAATGGAGCATGGTGAAGGACTTGTGGGTGTTGGGTGTGGAATGGGGAAACACATCTGAGAAGCTGTGAACTTATGCTTCCTAATCACATACAGTGTAAACCAATGTTACTTAATTAATAACATTTTCTTTAAAAAAAATGAGAGAAAAAATTGACCATCAAAATTAAAAACTTTTCTGCATCAAACAGCATTACCAAGAAAGTGAAACATTCTACAGATTGGTAGAAAATATCTCAAATCGTGTATCCTATAAGGTCTAGTATTGAGAAAATACACAGAGTTATTACAATTCAAAAACAAAGAGATTTTTAAAAATCCAATTTTAAAAAAGTGAGCAAAGGATTTGAATAAATATTTCTCCAGAGATGCATGAATAATAAACATGAAAAGGTACTGGGCATCATTAGTCATTAGGGCAATAAAATCAAAACCACAAAGAGCTACCCATTTCAAACCCACTATGATGGCTATGATCAGATTAAAAGGAAAATCAGTGTTGGCGAGGATGGAGAAAAATTGGAACTAGTGGGAATGTTCAGCTGCTATCAAGACAGTTGGATGTTTCCTCAAGAAGGTTAAATACAGAATTAACATATGAACCCACAGTTTCATTTCCAGGTATATACCCCACCCCAACTGGAAACAGATGCTAAAATAAGTGAATGTAGATGCATGTTTATAGTATGATGATTCACAATAAATAAAAAGTGAAAACATTGCAAATGTCCATCAACTGATGAATGAATGATTATAAACAAATCACAATCACATATGCAGATGATAGATAGATAGATAGATAGAATATAATACATGCTACCACATGGATGAATCTCTAAAACATACTAAGTTAAAGAAATTAAGTACTAAAGGTTTATGGGGTTGGGGGAGGGAGGACTTGAGAGAAAACGCTTAATGGGTTAAATAAGGGTTTTACTTTGAAATGATAGAAATGATTTGGAACTAGATAGAGGCAGTGATCGTACAACATTATAAATATACTAAATGTCTCTGAATAATACCCTTTAAAATAGTTAATTTTATGCTGTATGAATTTACTTCAATATGTTATTTTTTTAAATATTCAAGATCCAACCTCTTCTCCTCCCATCACTGCTATCACTCTGCTCCAAGCCACCATCTTCTCTCACCTAGATAATCACTAGCCTCCTAACTGGTCTCCTTTTCCTCCTCCCTTTGGTATTTTCCTCAGCACAACTTACAGAATGATCTCATTTTGTCAGTTAAATGCTGGCAAAATGCTGAAAGTCCTCCATGAATTTTTCACCTCCTCATAGTGAGAGTCAAAGTCCTCACAGAGTCTTCTAGAAGGCACCACAACAAGTGGCCCCTTGATGACCTCACCCCCAACTACTTTGCCCCTCCTCTCTTTGCTCCAATTACATGAGGCTCCTTCCTGCTCCTCTAACATCCCAGCACACTCCTGCCTCAGGACACTTGCAACAGCCCCATGTTCTGTTTTGAATGATTGTCCCCTAATATCCAGAACTCTTGAAGCATCTCCCAAATCACTGCTTAATCAAATGTCTCCAACACAATGAAACCTTCCCTGATCTTTCTATATAAACTGCAGAACCACACATTTGCCCTATTTCCTTTCTGTGTTTTATTTTTTTTAAAAAAATAGAACTTAGTACTATCTGACATGCAGTACATTTTAATAAATTATTGAATACATTTTCTACTATTCACTGGAGACTTACTAGAGGTCCTAAAAGGAGAGAAGAGGATTCTCTGATCTCAAAAAAAGACAGATTTACAATCACACCTATTGGCATATGTATCAACTATAGGACATGACTTTCTTTAACACAGATCCGGTTATGAATTTGTGAGGGAATAGACCTCAGCTCCAAATTATAGAAGACTATGAATAATTGCAAAAGGACAAAAAAGAAAAAAAGATGGCCATCCAAACTGGCTTATCTTGGTTTGTTGCACTGCATTAAAAAAGCCAGGCCTAAAATACCTCCAGAGGGATATTTTAAAATACCTCCAGAGGGATATTTTAAAATACCAAGGATTAAAAGTCTAAATTGGGGCCTCCCTGGTGGCGCAGTAGGTTAAGCAACGCACTATGAAGCAAACCGCAGTCACTGTAGCACGAGTTCGATCCCTGCTGCCGGCCAGGGAGGGGACTCACATGGCGCGGCAGACCTCTCTTGCTGTGCCCACTGCTCCCCTCAGGAGTGTACTTCAGTTGATCTGCCTGTTCTGCTCCCTGCCATGAATCCTCTCACCCCCCCCCCCACACACACACCTCTGGCCTGTACTCCAGTGCTTGTATGCATAAATAAATAAATCTTTTTAAAAAAGTCTAAATTATATGATGAAATAAGAATTAATGTTCTTAGTTCTTATGTTCATTATATACTTACTTGCTCTTAAAAACAAAATACTGCTATAAGGTGTTTTGTTTTATTTTGTTTTGTCCTTTAAAGTTCTCTATCCTTGATACACTACATGGCTACATTTCATTTGTTGCTGCTTAGAGAGCTGATCTTCAATATCCAAGCAAAAAATCAGGTTACTTGGTACCATTTCCCGCAATCAATTGTAAATCAGTACAGTGCTGTGGGCTGCTGACTTTTATAAACAAGATGTTTATAAACCTGCATTTAAATACTTTAAAAACATTTACACGGATTCAATAGGAAAAAAAGATCAAGATAAAAATTTTCATTAAAGCAAAAGCCAAGGTTTCATAACAAATTAACATAAGCCTCTACCACAGAATTGCTTGAAATACACACGGCCTCCCAATTCACAAATACCAATCATACAAAAGTATTCATATCATTTAAAAAAATTAGCGCAACTGTACAGTCCTAGTAAACAAATAAGGAAAAAGTACTTTAGTACCGCCATCTAAAGAAACCACAGTGAGGCTTCCTTCGAGCATGTTAATGTCCACAAGCCTCAATCAGCAAGTAAACTAATCTAAATCAAATTTCATCTAGTTGAAAATAGTCATCATGCAGTGCCCAGAGCTGGTGAGTATGAATGGATTACTGCAAATATTCATGGTAATTGCAGGTTGCTATTTATGTTGACCAGAGTTGGAGAAATGAGTTTACTCAGTGAAATGTCTGAGCCTGCAGACCACCAATGCAAAACACACAGGAAAATGACTCCTGACATCCACCCTGAAAACAGCCCATATCCTCTCTGCAATGTCACAGTGTGGTTGTTATTTCATAGAGTCAGAAACACTGTTGGTGACAGAATGAAAATTTATGATTGCAGTCATTTTATTTTCAAGTAATGTGCTACCACAAGAGATTTTTCTAGTTCAGTGGAGTGTAAGTTAAATATTAAGGACTAAATATTATTTTCCGAAGCCCTAAATGCTTCTGCTTGTAAACATGTATTCACAAAATACTAATGATGAAAATAACTGAAATACCGAGATTTTTTTTTTTTAATTTATAGGGGGCCTTGTTTGCTGATAGTTACCAATTCTTAAATATGTTCAGTATCACACGAATCATGGTGTTCAGTGGGGACTAAAGAAAACCAGTTTTATGGCAAACTTGCCACAAGACATATGGGCAGTTATAGGCTGCCTTCCTTCAGTCCTCACTCTGTTCCGGTTTATATCATAACTCCATCATCAGAACCAAATTAGGAATCAGGAAACCTGGGTTCTGATTCCCAATCTGCAGCTGACAATCTAAAGAGCTGTATAATCATGAGAAAAGTCTAAAAACCAATCTGAGCTCCAATTATCTGTAAAATGAGGGGGTTGGCAATACATGCTTTTAAAACAGAATAGAAAAGGGTAAGTGAAAGTGACTATCATACTTACTAAAATTGACTCTAACTTATAAAGAAAAGCAAAGAATGCACAGAATAAAAAGGAGTATTTTTCACCTGAGGGGAAATAACAATATGAAAAACATTATAAAATGAAATGGTAATGAGGATGTAGAAAAGAACTAACATACTTTTAGGCCTAGAAAGTCCCACAAAAATGACCAAAAAATTCCTATCATACACCACATTCTTGTTGGTCTAGCAATTACACTTTTGAACACAAATCTCCGAAGAAAATACCCCTGAAGAAATATCAAAGTTCTCTAAAAATGAATCTCCATAGCAGCATTCCAAGTAAAAAAGAAAAAATGGCAACAACCTCAAGGGCAAAAATAGAGGCCCTGTTAAGCAAAATTTGGCTTTGCACAAAATGGTACAAAGGGACTATATCAGTTCATTGAGTCTGTTCTTTCCAAAATCCATTGCAACAGCAAAAAGCAAAATGGGGACAGGATGAGGATGGGGGGCAGAGAGGGAAAGCTCTTTAAACTACATTTCAGTTTTTACATCCTATGCTTCCACACTAAGCTTTTCAGACATGACTAATGCCACTTCATATCACCATCTAAAGCTTAATACTTTTCAAGCACCTTCACAAAAGATGTCACTTAACTCTTTGAAAAATAGTCAGCATGAATGGTAACCACACAGCAAAATGATAAGATTTTGTACAAGGTCTAGTGTGCCAGGAATGTATCCTAAGTAATGATACCAGGCATATCATTGGACTACTGTCCTCCACCCCTAAAGTCATCAATGGGAAATTACTGGAAGCATGAAGAGGTAGAAGTTACAATTTCAATGGGTTCTTAGACCCTAAGTCAACCTTAATATGGTACAACTTGCCATGAGGCAGTGCCTTGGGAAACTGTTACATATGCGCTATGCACAATTACTTCTTGCCTTAAACACGGTAAGTCAGAAACCATAGCAAAGTTGACCTAGGAAAAGATCCCTTTCATCTGTAGTAGATGTAAGAATACACAGAGTTAATTAATATAATTAATACATGATGATTAGGTTCAGTGTAAGTACAATTTTGGACTACTGTCCCACTGAAAACTCCACAAAGATACCAAAAATACAGAATTCTTCTAAATAATGATTGTTCCAAAGTAACAAAACTAGTGACAGCACTCTTATAAAAAGGAATGTTGATACTTCATAAATCCTGTTTTCTTTCTTACACTACCCCCCACAAATAAAAGATTTCCTACCTTTGAATTTATATTTAAATGCTGTGAGTTTCCATACTTTGAATTTTATGTTTAAATGCTAAGAGGTTCAATGGAACACTTAACATATTATTTTATTGGGCATAGATATATCCATTAACATGGTCTATGAATAATAAAGAAAATGTAAACATGTGTTATGGGAAGTTTTTTTTTAAAAAAAAGGTCTAAAAATTAAAAAATGGTAACAATTGGACATACCAGAACAGTAGCAATCCTACTGGAGAATATCTTACATCTCTCTCAGTTGGTGATAGGCCTAAGTCAAGTATTTTTAATCTCTCACTTTTACGACTCTAGAAAAATCCCAAGTTTCCAAAGATATTAGCAAGCAGTTATGCCCAATTTCTACTGTCACCAGCATTATCCAATAATTAGAAAACAGACCTTCATTTTCAAAACTTTTCAACATGCCAACGTATTTCATCTTAAATCAGTGGTTTCCAGGGACAGGCCATGTGTTTATTTGCAACCAACAAATTACAACAAACCTTCAAAAGAGAGTAGAAGGAACTAGCCCTTTAAAAATTAATCTCAAAACTAAACTGCAAAACGGCAACAAATTCCACCAACCTTTTCCATTTGTACAGAACTGTATCAATATATTTTTTTTCACTATTCAAATAATATTTATAGGCCCGGCAAGCTCTAGGCTGCCATATAACATTTTATATAGATTTAAAGAAAATGACAAACATGCAAAAGAGCTCTCAAGGCTCATATTATGTTAAACAGAATCTATACATTTTGACTTGAACTGAACCTTAACGTTGTCCACCATTACCCAAGCCCTTCAGTGTTGATATAAACTGACTTAAACGTTCATTCATTAAAAAAAAAAAAATGCTATTAGGTAGGGAGGGACAGGAGAAAGACTTTCTGAAAAAACCAACTGCTGAAATATCACACAGGTAGGAACAAATGCCAATTAGAATAGAAATGAAATTAAAATGATAATCTGTACTACCAAAGAACCTTAGTAGCTAAGAGGCCATTTACATTTCAAAGTCTCTGTCTATGGTATTCTTAAGTATTGTAGCACTAAGGTTCTGTCAGTGTGCTAGACACTTCAATTAAGGCCACATGGCACAGCCCTGTGTAAATTAATTAGTTGAGGTGGCACAAATTTTCTAAAAGCAGCTCTCTAAAACAGTCTCAGAGATATGCACCATTTGTGGGGAATTAGAATCGTAATACAACTTCACTAATCAATTCTTCTTGCTTTCACATTTTCAATGACACCTGCGTAATGATAAACAAGTCCATGAAAAAACTACTAACCAAAATTTAATTTGCTTTCAATTAGAGGTAGAAGAAGGAGCATTCAACTTTATTTTTGATATCTGTTCTATTTCAGATAATATCTAGACTTAGTGGCAAGAGTTTTCACATGGTAACCTATTATAATGAATTTAATCCATAAATAGGAGATGGGTCTATCTTTGAAATTCACATGCTACAACTACATTAGCTCTCTAGTAATGTCTATAAACACAAATACAGTTTTCATTCTCCTGTCTTGAGACTTTACCTGCTAAATATGTTCATTATAATTTAACTAAAAATTAAATAGATATATTAGTGACTTCCTCTTTAATTCAAATTTCTAAGTGGATTTTTGTTGTAATTTTTAGAACCATTAGAATCAGATGCTTAGTAAATGTTTTTCTTCAAAATAAGTTAAATGAACACAGAAAAATTGCAAAAATTAGTTGTGTTCTGGTTTCCACTGCAAATTAAAAAAGGAAGAAATCTGAAATTTTCAAGAGATCAGGAGCCTTCCAATTATGTACATAAGAGATTCATGAGCTCTTCTGTAATCCTAAAATAAAGTCCCTACAGTCTCATTATAGTGATTGTGAAAAATTCATACTTGTTATACAGTAGAGATGATTTAGAGACTTTTTAATGGCTAATTTGTTTCAAGAGCATAGACACTGTATGTACAAATATATCTTTTGAGATAGTACCATTGAGAAGAGGCTGTCCTTCATGCACATTCTGTGATAAGACTGCACTGTAAACATCTTCAGGAAATCCAGTCTTGCATAATGCGATTTCACCAGAAGCCTCTACAGACGCCTGCAACACAAGAAGAAGAAAAAAAATGTGTGCAATGATTGCTACCTCCTTCAACTGAGAAACATTCCACTTGGCATAAAGCCTCACTTTTTCAACTATCTTGTACAAAAAACCCCTTTGTTTCTGAATAGTTACAATTAGAATGCTGAGGCCAAAGGGTTAATCTTTTTGATAACTGAAGTAGAAGAAACAAATCCCACTTGTCTAGTCCAGTAAAATCTAAATAATACACATTCCAGATTCTTCTAAGTACTTAACATTTCCATTAAAATAGTCATTGTGACTGAAGAACCATCAAGTGGATGGACCTGGGGGTGGTGACAGTCGAACAGTCTTCAGGCGCCACAAGTCACAAGTCATCACCAACTCAACTTTTCAAGAAAAACCTACATTCAAATATTATACATATATTTACAGTCTAAGCTGATTATGAAATTTGCCTCAATATGCTTAGTTCATTAAAAGCTACGACAACAACTTACTGCAAAACATGGACTATTTATATGAAGTAAAACCAATCAAAGAAAAGTATTTCTCAAATTTGACAGGCAGCTTTAAAAACATGAAGATCAATACAAACTTTTGTTTCTAGAAATTGGTCTGTAACAGCCTCTGCGATCTAAGTTGTTATTAAGTTTATCAAAATATAAATATGAATTTTGTTAATTATTACATAGCATTTAATCTCAAAAAATATTAGGGGCAATAATGAGGTGTTAGTTCAGACCTGTCAAAATAGCAAAAAGCAAATTAAGTGTGGTAATGTGCAAGAAAAGATTGCATCAAGTCAAGGATTCAGATCAACCAACTCCCTTACCCAGGTGCCAGTGGAAGCTGATACATTCACACTGAGATGCAAGCTAGAAAATTCTAGTAAAGATGAATGTGGAAACATCCTGCACAGTAGGGATATTCCCAGGGAACTTCTCTCCTGGGGCTTCTAGTCTACATGTGCAGGATGTTCACTGCTGCACTATTGTAATTACAGGACCGAAACGTCCATCAGTAAGAGAATAGACTAATTTTCACATTGCCAAATAAAGGAACACTTAACAGCATGAAAATGGAAGAACTGAATTCACATTTATCCACATACATCTCAAAACAAACAGTTTCATTAAGTTTCATGTCAGACTGAAAGAAAAATTTAATTATAAATCAACTTATGGATGACTATTATTTGCATTAAGTTCAGAAATCTAATTTGTAACATTCCAAATTCAAATTGGAGACAAAGCAAACTAGAGTATGAGTCTTGTGCAAATAAACAAATAAACGAAGAAATAAACAAACAAAATGATGTTTCCATTAGAGGAAGCTGAAATATAAAGGATAATATAATGTTATGGACCCACGCATACCCAGCAAGAATATAAAAATGTATAAATTAGTACTAAACAGGAAATTTAAGATAGTGGCCATTCCATGGGATAGTAAGATTGGAAAGGATGTCACAGACTTGGATTTTATTTGTAATAATTCATTTCTTTCAAGAGAATATAAAGCAAACTCTCAAAAAATATCCTTCTCCTATACTTAATTTAGTATGAATACAAGACTGGGCTGCTACCAAGCTTGAGACTGTGGGGAAGACAGAGCTAATGATGTGATCCACCAAAGGAAGCAAACTGCACTCCTCAAGTCTCCAGTAGTCATAGCTACTTGACACTGAAGGTTCTAGTCTTTGTTACTCAACAGTGGTTCTCCACCCATAGTAGTTCTGTCCCCTAGGGATAGCAGGAAATAGATGGATATATTTGGTAGTGCCAATGAGAGGGGAGCGTCACACACGCCTAGTGGCTAGAACCCAGAGATGCTGCCAACCATCACACAATGCATAGGACAGCCCCCACCACAGATAATTTTTTTAAAGATTTATTTATTTATGCATACAAGAGCTGAGGTACAGGCCAGAGGTGCGGGAGGTGAGGGGATTCACCAGAGACAAAGCAGAACAGGTAGATGAACTAAAATCCACTCCTGAAGGGAGCAGCAGGTGAGGTAGGGGAGGCAGGAGAGGTCTGCGGTGCCATGTGGGTCCCCTCCCTGGCTGAGGATGCCACGGATGCTTCACAGAGCAGTGCTCAATCTGCTGAGCCACCAGGGAGGTCCCCACCATAGTAATTATCCAGCCCAAGATGTCAGTAATGCTAAATGCAAGATACTTTGCTCTACAGAAGTCCATGAAAAGGGGGTGTTCACCTACACTTTAACATCCCCAGAGGTGGGAAGTTCACTAGCTCTTCAAAGAGTCCATTCAACTCTTATTGGAGCAACCTGCTTTTCAGAAAGCCAAAACCCAGTTCCCCTGTCTCCCCCAATACTAACTGACCACTCTGCTAGGAGATAGAGAGAGGAAACTTCCCCTCAAAAAGTTCCCTGTGGTGCAAAGAAGAGGCTGTGAATCACAAGCTTTTCTTAATATTTGAAAGGTGCAGAAAAAAAAAAAAAAGAAAAGAAAGGTGCAGGGGTCAGCAAATATTTTGCGTAAAGGGTCAGAGAGTAAGTATTTGAAGTTTTGCAGGCCATAGGATCTTTGTTGAAACTACTCAACTCTAATGTGGTGCTTTCATCAGAAGTAATGATGACAGCCTAGTTCATTCAAATAAAACTTTGTGAGCACCAAACTCTGTGCTTCATTTAATTTTCAAGTGTCAAAAAATAGTATTATACTTTGAACTTTTTTTTAAAGCACTGAAGATTTTTTAAAATGTGAGAAATGTTCTTGGCCATACAAAAATGGCATCAGGACTGAAGTTTGTAGAACCTGGGACTAGTGCATGAAGTTTTACGGGACACTGCTTTCTCACCTAATTCCCCTAATAATCCCACATTTTATAAATGAGCAAAAAAGTTCTCAATCAGAGGTTAAATACCCAAGACCTCACATCCAGGAAAGGGAAGAAGCAAGATTCCAACCTTATGGTCTTTCCAATTACAATAAATAATTACCATTATTTCAAGAAACATTCTGAGAATCGTGCAACCGAGCAACAGAGCAAGACACAGCTCTGCCCTTAAGTTCAAGACTTAATGTAGGAACAAAATAAAGAGGTGGCTGCAATGCAAAGTGAACACTGGGAGAAGAGGAGATGTGAAGGCCTAGGGAGAACCCAGGGCAGGGGTCTGGGCCTCCCAGGCAGAGCCCAGGGGTAGCCAGGCTGTGGGGGTGGCGGGGAAGCCTTCCCAGGCGGTCACTGGCAGAGCTAGAACAAGGCAGCAAGAAACAGCAGGCTGCCTGGGGAATTACAATGAGTTCAGTGTCATTAGAGTCCAAAAAGCAATGCAGGAAGTCAAAAGCTGAGGCTTAAGAGTGAGATGAAGTTAGATCGCAGATGGTCAGGGGCTTAGGGTTATCATCTTGGGTGTGGGGAGCAAGGCAGAGGTTTTAAGGGGACAGACTGTGCTGGATGGAGAATTTTGAAGCTTCGTGGGAAATGTGGAGAGGCGGGAGACACATGACAGCTGGATGACAAGTTAGGATACAGACTTAAATAGGCAGGGGCTGCGGGAAAAGAAGGGGCAGATTGTATCCATACACACATAGTTAAAATTGACAGAGCTTAGGGAGGCCCCGGGCTCCCGGAGGGGGAGACGAAAGGATGCCCTGCCTGGTGTTCCCAGCTCAGACTGTGAGCACGGGTGGCACAGACTAAGAAAGATAATTTCAGAATTATAACCAAGTATTAAAGAAGGAGAAAGAATGGGATGACAGATAAATCTGCCTCTAGAAATCAAAGAAAACTCTATAGCTGAAGTGACATTTAGGCTCTGTCTTCAGAGATGATTAAAAATTTGCCAGGAGGAGAGGAGGAAGTGGAAAAGGGCACTCCAGGCGAAAGGTGCAGCCTGGACAAAGGGCCTGTTGATTTACAATTAGCTTGCAGTCAAGCCAAACAACCCTGATCTTTTTTACCAGACAACTGTTAAATCATGACTTCCAATATCTTTGCTTCGACTTAGGGCCCTGAGGAGCAGCAACTTATAGTTAACCCTCCAAAAGTTGATCTTTATAAAGTAATAATTCCACCTAGGCACTGGGTTTCCTCCCAGTTTTTCGGATAAAAAATTCTAAGGAGAGCCTCCCTGCTGGCCTAGTTGACTCTCAGTGCTATCACGGCTATGGCCTGAGTTCACTCTACAGCCAGGGCACTAAACCACATGGCGCAGCAGACCTCTCCTGCCTGGCCGGCTGCTCCCCTCAGCTGTGCATTTCATTAAGTCTCTCTGCTCTCCTCCCCACTGCACTCTCTGTGAGTCTTCTCACCCCTCACGCCTCCCACGGTCACTGTACGTCTGGCCTACACCCCAGCTTGTCTACACAGAAATAATTAAAATCTTTGAAAAACTATAAAATAAAAATTTATTTAAAAAAAATTCTAAGCCATTCCAATCGCTTCGTAAAGATGGAATTCAATGTGACAGACATACACAGTGACTGCTCTTTCAGCTGACCTAGGGCCACCATCCCAGCTCTTTAGACAGGTAGTTCATAGAGCACAGACTTGCAACACGCCAGACTGTCTGAGTTTGAATCCTGCCCAGAGAAATTAGTTTCCACATCAGTACAACATAGACAGCACCACTCAGAGAGCAGATGTCAGGCTCAATGAGATCCTATCACTTAAGACAATGTCTGGCACAAAGTTATCCAATGTATTAACTAGTAGTAGTAGTAGGAATTTACTATTACAATATCAACATATGGTGTCTCTTACAATTCCTCAATTCCCAAACTTGCTCAGCATAGCAATCTGTCTAGAATACATACAAATAAGTGGTTCCTGGGTCTCAAACCAAAGCTCACTAACACACAATGTCAAAATACGTGTTTGCATGTTTTGCAAGTTCAGAGCATAGAACAAGTACCTGTGCATTAGTTGGTGATCACAAGTCACCCCATCTCTCTATGTCCTGAAGCATCTCTGATCTCCAGAAACACCAAGGTGTTAGTCTTCAAGTCTAATAACTTAGCAATAACAAAAAAAAGAATAAAGAAACAATTCGGTTTTTCATTCTTAACGTATTTCACTCTGTCTCCTACTTACTGCACATACCTGACATTTGGAATCTCACACCATCTTTGGTAATTACTAGCCTGAAAATTCTGCACAGGGTCAGCACAGTGCTCTCCAACCTCTTGTATGAAAACCACACCTTGATTTTGTTTTTTGTTTTGCTTTTAGCTGGACTATTATCTTATCCCTCGTTGTTTAGTAATTCTCTTCTCTACAATTCCTCAAAGATTACAAGCAATCAGCAGGTTCTCTCAGCCCACCACGACAAAATGCACACTGGCCAGAGGATCTGAACTCATTTAGTGCTGCTCTGTGCTCTCACACAATCAGCTCACCTATCTTGAGTTTCAATTTCCTCTTACAAGTATTTGTTCTACTCTTCCTAGGCTGAAGATCGACCTCCTTGTCTAAAAAGGACAGAAGTGTAATAGGAGTTGAGGAAATCTGCTTGCCTGTTAGTATTGGTCTGTCTGTTCCGGTTCTGAACTCACAGAGACACTGCTTTTTTGTTCCTTTCAAAATTTTTTCATAGTCTGAATACTGTGAGGCTCCACCACTCCTTTTAGGTTCCCGTTATTGTTATTTATTTATTTTTTTTTTTAGTCAGCTTGGTTGCTAACTCTGCTTTGCTATTTCCTCCAAGTCATTCCTAAATGTTCCATTGAAATCACTATAGACTTTTTGATCTTCTCACCTCTTCATCTTCTTCCTGATTAAAGTCAGTTAAGGCTAAAATTTTCACATCTGAACACAGCCCAAACCTAACGGAATCTCTTTATCTTTTCTTTTGGACTAACCCCCTAACTAAAACCTAAATGGGTTCTACTGGCTATCAAAAACATTTAAAAATAATCAATTGGTTATCTACCCTAAAGCATCCATAACTTTCTCTTTCCTCTGCCAGACATATTTTTTTTAAAGATTTATTTACTTATGCATACAAGAGCTGAGGTACAGACCAGAGTCATGGAAGGTGAGAGAATTCACCAGACACAGAGTGGGGAGCAGAAGAGGCAGATCAACTGAAAGACACTGCTGAGGGGAGCAGCAGGTGAGGCAGGAGAGGTCTGCTGCGCTAGGTGGGTGCCCTCCCTGGCTGGGAGATCGAACTCATGCAGCTGTGTAGTAAATGCTTCACAGCGTGGCGCTCAACCCGCTGTGCCACCAGAGAGGCCCTCCTCTGCCAGATAGTCTGTGATCATAATCTAAGAAAATTAGAGCAGTGTAGTGTAGATTATCAAATACAGGAAACACCTGACAATTTCCTTTTATTTCACGTTTATTCTCCTCATTCTTTATGGAAATGGAGGCAGTAATGTGTGTAGCAGTTAAGACTCAGAGCTCCCGAGCAAACCTGTTTAGGTTTAAATTCTGTCTCAGCTCCCTATTACTTGTGTGACCTTAACAAGCTATATAACTTAATCTGTGCCTCAGCTTGTACCTCTAATAGTAATGAAGTAATAATAGCTAAGAGAATCAACTTCACGGGATGCACTAAAGTATACAAAGAGCTTAAAACCTGACTTGCGGGCCTCCCTGGTGGCGCAGTGGGTTAAGCAACGCACTATGAAGCAAACCGCAGCCACTGTAGCGCGAGTTCGATCCCTGCTGCCAGCCAGGGAGAGGACCCACATGGCGCGGCGGACCTCTCCTGCTGTGCCCGCTGCTCCCCTCAGCAGTGTACTTCTGTTGATCTGCCTGTTCTGCTTCCCGCTCTGTCTGTGGTGAATCCTCTCACCCCCAACACCTCTGGCCTGTGCCCCAGTGCTTGTATGCATAAATAAATTAAAAAAAAAAATTTAAAACCTGACTTGCTACAAGACACTACTGTGATGGCACTACTGTTTTGTTTTTAATTTATTTATTTATGCATACAAGACCTGGTAGATCAGAGGTATGCATGTGGGGCAGGGGGGTGAGAGGACTCACCAGAGACAGTGTGGGGATCAGAACAAGGCAGATCTACCGAAATACACTGCTGAGGGGAGCAGCTGGCGAGGCAAGAGAGGTCTGCTGCGCCATGTGGGTCCCCTCTCCGGGGCAAGGATTGAACTCGTGCTGTAGTGGTTGCAGTTTGCTTCATAGTGCGTTGCTTAACCCACTGTGCCACCAGGGAGGCCCCGGCACTACTCTTTTGTTGGAGCTACGTCTCTCTGCTCTCTGTGAGTATCAGAGAAATATTTTTTAAAGAATTTTGTGACATAGGAATACTGTAAAGAAACCAAGATGACAAAAAATAAAAGTTCATTCACGAACATGATCAGAAGAAAACAAGTAGACATCCTCATTTTTTAATAAGATTTACTTATGCATGCATAGAAGAGCTGGGATACAGGCCAGAGATATGGGGGTGGGGTGGGGTGAGAGGATTCACCAAGGACAGAGTGGGGAACAGAACAGGTGGAATGACTGAAGTACACTATTGAGGGGAGTAGCGGGCAAGATAGGAGAGGTCTGCTGCACCATGTGGGTCCCCTCCCTCGCCAGGGATCAAACTCAGGTGCAGTGGCTGTGAATAGCTTCATTGTGCTGCAACTTAACCCCCTCTGCCACCAGAGAGGTCCCAAGCTGATGTCCTTTTATTGTGATTTTGGGGGCTGGGGGTCAGAAGTAGTATAATACCTTATTACACAGTTATGTCTTCTAAATGATATAAGCAAATGTAAACAATTACTGAGGAGATTTTTAAAGTGGCTAGTTGGGTACATGATAATAGAATAATGGAAGTGTTCAAGACCAGTTCTGCATGACCAATTTTTTATTTTTAATCCAATTTATCACCATATAATTACATTTACTAGATTGTCTACATTTCAAAGAATTCCATCCATGATGTTGGAGGCTATGTTAAGAAGATTATTCAAAAGCTATTGCCTCTCTTTAAAGATGTTTTTCTGTGTCAGTAATGCCATTGATGACAGTCTAAATTTCATATCTCTGGAAACATGCTTGCAATATTCAGTTTAGCCTTGGACTTTGCTCTTTTTGATTTGCCGTGTACCATTCTGCCGGAAGAGTAGTTGTCTGACGGGTGCTTTAAAGCTTTCTGGTCTTCATGATATACTCACTATCAGTTTAAAAGAAGCCCAGACCGAAACCACACATTTGCCCCGCTTAACCTACTTAGTGATTTCCATCTTTACTTCACTTGTGTTATTAGGATGGATCCTTGACTATCTCTACTATCAGTACTTTCATTTCTTCTGATTTTCATTTCTTTTAATCAAGTCACAACACAGAGAATAGTCAAACAAAAACTTCAATCAACACTGGCCTAGGAACCTGAAAACTAGGCTGAAATTGAACTCTGAGTCAGAAAGCAGCACCCCAATACAACAGCTTGATGGACAAAAATGTGAGCTGTACATACAAAATGTGCCGATGTCTCCAGAGTCAAACCTATCAGAGCTTAGGCCCATAAGCAAATAAACAGTGAGGTTAATAGGTCTGTGCAGCCCAGGTGAGAGGAAGCTCCTTGAGCCATAAGACTTCCTAGAACAGAGTCCCATGGAGGGGCATTTACCTGTAAGTGTCCTGGATGTGTAATGTAACTCACAGCAACAACACACCTACAGGTTTACTTGGCTTATAAAGGGATAACACTATCATGAGATAGAGGCACTGTCAGTTATACAATTAAACTGCCATTAAAAGTTCCAGAAGTGCCAGCGGCAATTCCAGCAGAGAAGGCCATCCAGGTTTAGAAAGCTTTGCCCCATTAACTCATTACACTCACCAGAGATGACAACATGCCAAAATACAATGCTCAAGATGTCATCAGCTAGTATAGTATTTGACTGGGTCGTGTTTATAACCAACTGGGGAACTGACTTAACTAAACACTGAATATTGGTGATTACTAATATTTTTATTACTGTTTTTACTAATAAAGATTTAAGGCTGTTTTTTTTTTGTTGTTTTGACATTTACCATGTGCCAGGAATTGAGCTACACAGTTGTATTGTTGACCACATCTTGTATCTGAACAAATCTTCCAAACAGCCCTGAGTTAAGTATAATTACAGAGCTACTTTGCAGACATAGAAGAAAGCAAATGAAAGTTCCCCGGGTTGTTTAGCTAGTCAGCCGAGGGATGGTACTTAATTAAACCAGCATCTAATAGGGATGGTACTTAAACCAGCACCTAATGGCTTTGGGGACCACTGCCTGACCATGAAACAAAACAAAAAACCATCAGGAAGCATCCAATAACACCTAACACCTAACTGGCTGTATGCCTAACTGACCAAGACTGGAAACTGTCCTATAAAACTAAAACCAAGTGACAAATCTACCAGCTGCCATTGTGAATTTTTCATAAAATATGATCCCCACATATATATGTATATATATATATGGAATAATTTCAACCTATCTGTTCATTAAGGAAAAAAAATGGAGCGAAAAAGACATGAGGTCAAACTTTGTTAATGTTGTTTTCTAAGTCACCAAATCAAAGTACTACCACCACTCCAAAGTCTACCGAAAATACAAAGGAAAATTACCAGTAAATACATATCAGACTAGTCTATTAATTGGCAGTAGATGATAGCAGTGAGAGAAAATTAAGTCTGTAATAGGTTCCTTGTATATTTCCTATACTCTGCACTCCTTTGTATTCATGTACAATTTGGCTCCATTTCATTAAACCTGGAGCACAGTTTCACTTTGTAAAAAACGGTTAGACATTTACAGTACCGGTAACTCTGATTTAATTTTATAGCTGGCCATCGGGATGATTTATCTAACCCTGGGTTCTTGATAAGATACACCCAAACCAATTATAACATTATTCTTGTGAGAAAAAAACATTCACGGCACAGCTTCCAGAAGTGCACTGCTGTGAAAAGAGAGCACTGTCAATAACATCAGAGTTCAAAGTCATTCCTGCACTTATTCCCAAAGTAGCACCCAGTCCAGGGGTGTTCTAGTAGGTTAAGTAATAAAGAAGCAAACCCACAAGCCCTGCATGCTTAGCGGAGAGGTTACAGAGCTAACATCATCACTTCCAGTCTCCACGCAGGGGCTCAGGCTAACATTCTTTTCCATGGTGAGTGATTTAAATTTGGCATTTGGACAGTTTTGCTGCTGCAAACTGTAGGAGAGAAATGCGTCTTCCCTTTCTGATGCATCTTTCTTTCCATGAGAATGGAACTCTGCTAAGTCTGACACTGGATCCCTTCCCCTCCACCAGTCAAACCCTGAACTGCAGTTCTCAAATGTGGTCTGAGATCTGAAGGGGCAAAACTATTTTCATTAAAATGTTATTTGCCTTTTCACTCTCATGCTCTCATAAGTGTAAACTGGAGTTTTCCAGAAGCTAGGTGATATGTGATACCGTAGCAAAGTGCAGAAGTAGATACAAAATACCAAGTGTATTCTACAAAGCAGACATTAAGGAAATTTGCAAAACTTGAAAAGCCTGATGCTACTCTTACCACTAAATTTGCTATTCTGCTGCAGAAAATAGTGATGTTTCATAAATATTGATATTTATGTTATTTATGATATTAATGGATTTAATATTTTTAAACAAATACATATAAATTTTCAGTTTAATTTCTGATATGCAAAACACTGATGAATATTACATCGTAAAAGCCCATTGGGTTAGTGATAACGTCTAGGGGTGTAAAGACATCCTGAGACTAAGAGGTTTGTGAACTTTTGTCCTACCAAGAAGGATGCACAGAACTTACCTGACAGTTGCACTCAAAAGAATAATGAAGCAGCTGGTGCCCAGCCCTGTCCTTAGCCCTCCCACCTGGGAGTCACTGGCCCTTAGAAAACAAGCATGGTGATTTCATTTTCCATGCTGGGAGTCTGAAGATCCCCTGCAGCATTGGGGGGGGGGGGTGGGCAGTATTGTGCACCTCGAAGTGAGCAGGTATTTGGAATTCTGGGGTTCCCTATTAGCAACAGAAATGCCTACATGTAGGAGTCACGTTCTCTCGCTTACCACTTATCAGAACCCTGGTGATAGTTTTCCTTTCCTACCTGTGGACTTTTTGGCTTATTTTTCACTCAGGATAGAGCTTAATTCAGGGAGAGGATGTCCTATTTATTGGGTCCTTTCAAAGACTTTAGGGACTTTGATAAATAAAAAGGGAGCACAGTACTGGGGAAGAAAACACTCATGGAGGTACTGAGGTCCAAGCAAGGGAGAAAGGCTTTTACTTTGGTCCTGCCCCTTTTTAACTTGGTGGTTTGCAGCCTTAACTGTACAGTGTGGCTGGTTTTTATAGTTGGGCAGGTGGCTTTTAACATCAAGAGGCTTTAATTCCTAAACCACAGGGTATTTTGATCTTGATGTGTGACCACAACTTACGTTGTTATTCTCCAGGAAAGTGGCTGTTTACATCAGAAGGACCTAAAGTAACAACAGTGAACCTATGAACCTAAGGAATCCCCGAGAAACTCAGGTCAAGGACCTCAGAGAAGAGGCAGGGCACATAGTGACCTTAGCCAAACAGTGGCCACTCGTGGGTGAGGGCTACTGTATTTTGCCCTTGGCAACAGTCGGAGGCAGGTCACAAGTTCTAGAGATGACCACGAGCCCCAGACCTGAATAAACGGAGACAACCCTGGCACAGAAAGGGAGGATTTGAACATCTGTTGCCTAAAGGCTAGAGAGCAGAATACTCTTTGTTATTTTTAAATACAATGAGTTAATGCCCTGTCCAGACTCTCATTTCAAATTAATAATGACGGGCTGGCAGGGCAGCACCAGAACGGCTACCTCAAATTCTGCTCCCCAGTCAGAGGCAAAGGAGGCACAGGCTTAAGAGTCAGCCTCCCCATGTGGTCTGGACTGGTGTTTATAAAAGGAGAAATAGTCTCTTGCAGGTGACATTCTTTGGCCAAACAACACTAATCAGTGGCACAGAAAGAGCCACATGACAGCCACATGTGCTCTCAGAAAGCAAGTTCCCCGGTCACCAACCCAACACCCCACAGATAGCATGCTGCCGATGGCACCAGGCTCTCCGTCTCAAGGAGTCCACAAAGGCAAAATTAGAAGGTTTGAATGTGCTGGATGCAAACCAAAACCCACTAGGGAAGAAGCTTCCAGTGGGAGGTTAAATTTTGTGGCTTATATTTACCTGGGGGGGGAGGGAAATCCACCCCAGTATTCTGGGTTTTCTTTCAGAAAACTGCCACTAAAGATGCTGCTGCTTTTGTGGAAGGCTCAGAAATGTCCAATGGTAACAATCCCCATCTTTTTTGAGGTGCCTTTCTTTTTTGCCCAACATGGTCACTATCTTTTAAGTTTTCATCTACCCACTGATCTGTGTGCTCAGCTCAAAGGTTGTGCATCACAAACATAAGGTTTAACGAGACTAGTTTGAGAAAGGTTAAACAGGGGGAGGTTCTCTCTACTCATGGTGAATTCTTGGGCATCAGAAATGAAGGGGTCTCCACAGAGGTCTTTGGAACACTCAGGGAAAGTTGTATGCTCACAATTTCTTCTGGGATAACTCTTCCAGAACAAGGAGTGGTTTGTGTCTAATTTTGTAGATGGTGCAACTGATGCTGTGCTCATCAGGAAAAACAGGTGATTCACAAATTCACCAACCGCCCCACAGTTAACTTGCATCTCTTCAAATCACAGTAACCTACCCTCCTTCTGGATCTTCCCATTACCATATGGCCCATAAGTTTCCTCTCTGAAACTGAGATCCTATAAGCCCTCGTTCTAAAGTCCAAATCCTCCTCCATCCTGCAATCCTTCAAAATCTCCTGGACTTCCAAGGAGAAAGCAAAACACTGGTCGTCAACCATTCACCCCTTCCTAGAGGTGTGTCTCTGGGTGAATGACTTAAGCCAGGTTTCATTCAGACATTTGCAACAGGGATAAGATAACAATCCCTACCTATCTTAGGGGTCTTACATGAAGATTACAAGAGACAATGCAGGTGAAGGCTTGGCCTGGCACACAGTAAGCCCTCAGCAAATATTAGATTTAATCACAAGTCAGCTTTCAAGAATGCTCACAACTCTTGGAAACACATCACACAAACTATGACTGAAAATGTCAGGCAATAGGAATGGGCAGGAAACAGCAAGGCCAAGCCTCTGACAAGTTACTAACTTCACACAAGAGTCTAGGATTCGTGGATCATTCGAAGAAGATGAAAAGGCCCAAACACATATAAAAACAATCTCAACCTCATTAGTAAGCAGGAAATGCAAATTAAAACCAAAGAGAGATATCACTATGCACCAGATAGTTAAAATTTTAAACTTTATAACAAGTTTGCTAAAATTATAGAAAAACAAATAAAAATATGATCTGATGGACCAGTTTGGAATTTTTTTTCCTTTATATATGTATAAAAGTTACACATATTTATATGTTCAATACACACATTTTTTATATTTACATGTAGTGTATATTTATTCGTGTATATTTATATAAATTATACACACAGATATATACATATACCGACATACATATGCATGACACATTTATACATATGCATGGTATAAAAACTCCTCTCTCTGTGTTGGTATATAAAAGAATATACACATATATATGTGACACTGGTTTACAACACTGCATGCAATTCAAACACACTAAGAACACCCCCCACTACCAGGGCACCCTCAACCCTCAACCACAGTCGGTTGTGCTTCCTGCCCCCTTGGCCCCTCTCCCTCGCCACCATTCCATAGCTTCAATTTCACAGTCAGATTTCTAGGGTCTGTTGTTGGGTTTGGTTTTATCTGACCCTCTGCTTTGTTTTTCTATATTGCATACATAAGTGAGATCTACTTTTCATTTGCCTTCTGACTTATTTCACTTAGCATTGTCCCCTCACTTCCACCATGTTGTTGGAAATCACAAGAGCTCATCCATATCTGAATAGTATTCCTTTGTGTATATACAACACATTTTTCTGCTCCATTCCTCTGTCGTTGGCATGTAGGTTGTGGAAACACTCTTACACTGGTTAGTAAAGATAAACATACACACAGTTCCCACCCCAGCAGTCCCTCCTTGGTTCATACCCCCGAGCAGATCAGCATTCCATCATTTGGGAGCTTGCAAGATGTGCAAATTTTCATGATCGTCACAGATTTACTGACGCAATAGCTCAGGGGTGGAGCCAGCAATCTCTGTCTTATCAGTTTTCTGGTGATTCTTCTACAAGCTAATGTTCAGAAAAGCAGCCCCTGAGGATCCCGGGCATTTATGGCCACGTGGCATGCACAGGAATATTCATAGCAGCAGAAGTCTGAAACTACACACACAAACCCATTAACAATAAATTGAATAAGTAAACTGTATCACAGTCATAGCATACAATGCCCTAGAGCACTGAAAATGAGCAAATTATAGTTATGCAACCAATTGAATGAATCTTATAGACATAATACTGAGCAGAAGCAAACAACAAAAAGTATATATACACGAATATACATATACACAGTACATTTATATGTGCACATGATATAAAACACCTGTGTGTGTGCAGCGCTAAAGCTATCAAGTAACAAATAATTTTTAGAAAATTGAATATAGTGGTCTCTTCTGTGAAGAAAGAGGGAATGGAGATCAGGATCAATACTCCAGAGACTTCCAAGCATTGGCCATATTCAATTTTTAAACTTGGCTGCTATTTATATGGGTATTTTATATACTTTTAATTATTGCCTAAACTGTTCATTTATGTTTTATATACTCCTCTACAGGTACACTTTACAATAGAAACAAAGTTTTTTAAGTGGTTGAAATTCATAAATATACTAGTCAGAAATGGATGCCAATACTGTCTTAATTTTTCTTTGGCTGCACTCAAATAAATATCTGATATCAGCCCATTGGCATGAGAATCCTAGTTCCATCACAAATAACTTAGGGCATCTTAGTTTAACCTAACTGAGCTCTGGTGTCTCCATATGTAAAATGAGTATAGTTTGTGTTTGTGTGTGTGTGAGAGAATTAAGAGAGTTAATACATTTAAAGTGCTTAGACCAGTGCCTGAGACATAGTAATTACTCAGAAATGATGTATTATAGTAGGATAAAATGAAACTAACTTAAAAACATTTCCTGCCTCTAATAATCAATAAATCATTAGCTCCTATAAGAATAATGAATCTTCCTTCACTCTTTTTTCAGAATCTATGCTGGCATCAGTCAATATTACCTCAACCCTTTCTTCTCTTGGGTCCCCTTTATTATGTAAAAAGTATTCAAAGAGGCTGAGTAACTCAGTCTAGTTCCAGACAAGTCTACACACACACACACATGCACACACACACAGTGTCTGAATCCATACTAGTACATTAAAGAATTAAGTCCAAGAAGCAATGAGACAGATCTAGAAGACACCAAAATAATTCGTTTCATCACCTGTAATTCCCAAATTGCTGGCAGAATAGCACACAAATTCACATACACACACACACAAACGTATTAGTTTAAACACAGACAAGTCTGTCAGCATTTAAGAAGTAATGTCAAAATATGTTTTTTCAATTTTGACTTCCAAGTAGGGCCTAAGGAACACTGGAGGTGGTCCATGTAGTTACAAGTTGTCTGGCTGTGCACCCCTGCACCCAGACCAGGCCTGCCTTAAACATGCCACGTATTCACACTTATTCAAATAACTAAATCATCCATTCTTGTGTTTGTATAAAACTGGTAATGACTATTCCCCCAAATCTTCACATTAAATCTTCAATTAAAGTACTTACATCTTGCTTACTAAATGGAAGTGTTTTTCCACATAATTTAAATATACTACCCTAATTACTCTTCCCAACAACCTTATCATTGAAAGTATTTACTTTCTCCATTTTCCAATGGAGATACATAGAAATGTTAACTATGTTATTCAAGTTCACGAAACAGTTTAGTTTCAGAACCAAGGCACACTCTTCAGAGTACCTATTTTAGCCAGCATGTCACACTGCCTCCCTAGGCAATTAAATCAGCTTAACTGGAGAGAAAAAAGAAGGAAATCCCAACATCTATAGAAATACTCTAATTTAGTAAAGGAAGAATTTCAGTTCAGAAAAACAAATTTTGTCTGACAAAATTCAGTCATCCATTTGTTGTGTATATGTATATGTGTATAAAATCTAGGAGGTGGAATTAAAGCAAGACCTCCTACTTCTTACCATATACAAAAATAAATTTCAGATAAATATAAAAATAATCATAAATAAAATTTGATATAGCATGAGGTTTGAAAGATTGTGTGTCAAGATGAACAACCACAATTTATATTCTGGTTCACAACCAGAGTAGTATTTTAGAAACAATCTTCTCTCACATACAATGTGTGTGTGTGTGTGTGTGTAATATACTATATATATACACACATATAATATTACAAATATAAAACTTGTTTATTTATAAAGAAAGAAGACTTCAGAAAATATAGAATCATTATCTTGACAATCTTTGTTACATAAACAAAGACCCAAAAACATTGGTTTTCGAAATCATTGCTGTTTTCTAAAGTAATTTTGGTCATATAATAGTATGAGAGATCTATAAATAATGCAATATTACCTATCTTTATATATAGCTCCCGTCCTTTTAAACAAAGCCCCATAAGAAGGTCTCACTCAATGGGAAGATCATAAACCAAAGTATGGATTTAATTGAGTTTCATTTATAAGGTATTTAGCTATAAATCAATTTGTTAATTAAATCAATGGTTAAAGCAGTCTCCACAAATGTTCTTAGTTGTCTCTCAAACAGAGTTGTAAATATTTAATGTCCAAAACACAAACATTGCATGTAAACAGTTACTTTTATGTTAAAAAAATTAGTGGCAAAACACAAATGAAATACAAATTATCAATAAACTAAGGCTATGTAAAGTGTACAATCCTTATAAATATTGAAAACTAAAATCCACATGTGTCAGAACATAATAAATTAGAATTGCCTTGAAGCAGACAAATCCTGGATGGGTAATTACCTCTGGAATTTGATTCCTCAGTCCTCATCATTATGCATGGATCCTCTACCTAGACTCTAGATCTACTAGAGTAGATGACCATTATAAACAGAGAAAAGACCTCTAGGAAGATCTTAGGATAAGTATGGCATTCTGTATCCTTCATGGAGTCTCTCAGATCTTTGAAAAAAAAGTCAAACACACACAAGTGGGTCAGCTGTTCCCAAAGATGCCCTCACTGGCCAGAAGACCATCAGTTTATATAGTATAACCCCTCAATTTAACTTTTAAATTAAAATAAATCTGGGTAGGACCTCCCTGAGAAGTGGGTCACTAGTAAGCTCAGAGGGCATTAAGAAGCATCACTGAAAAGATTAAAATCTGTTAACATGCAAATCTTGTGCTTAAAGACTTCAAGTCAAAAAGACATTTAGTTCTTTGCCTCCATCTTCCTTCTGATAAAGAGAAGGGCAAAAGAGACTATAACTTCTTGAATTCCAAGTCTTTGTTTTTTGTTTAAAGCAATACCAATTTAACAGAATTACAGAAGAAATACGAGTAGACAATCCCGCCAAAGATATTTCGTAGCTTTACAACAAAATCATGCAAGTTACCTCTGTCCATAACCAGTCTATCTTCATTTTAATCAATTTGGAACTTGCTTAACTTCCCAGACATTTGTTTACAGTGTCCATGAGTTTTTTTCCTAATTTTGTGTCTATTTAAAAAATAGATGACACTAACATATGGGTGATTCTCCAAATTAAGTGGACAATATCACACACAAAAGTAAATACAGTATATGACTTCATAAAGTACAACAAAAAGCAAATATGCTTAATGCTATTAGAAGTCAAGTAATTAGTTACTATTGGAGAATGGTTAAAGTTAGAAAAGAGTACTCCTGGATGCTGGTATTGCCTGGTTGATTTTAGTAGACTTGATGCCTAATACACAGTATGTTTAATTTATGAATACTTTGCAGACACTTTCATGTGTGCGTCTAATACTTCCATTAAGTGTGAGTGTGTGTGTTTGTGTGTGTATGTAATTATAATTCTGAATTCCATGAAACAACATGGGAAGCAGGACATTAGAACTGAATATTGGAGATACTGGCACAAAACAGGCTCTATCAGGGTAACTGGGAAAAGAGCTGCAAAGGTTAATATTTGTACTACACAAATCACATTATCCTTTATTTACTGAACCAGAAAGCCATAAAAAACAAACCTCAGACTTTGAACCCTGGTGTTAACCAATTAAGAAAAAAAAAAAGTTGGAGTGGCCCTCCTCTCTAGTTTATTGGAGATTCATGTTACACAGAAGTGGATTACAACCCCTTTAAACTTAATAAAGTTAATAGTTTTTGTGTCACGATTTTAGAGTTCAATATTTCAGAGTTTACCAACCAAGACAGTATAGTCAAACCAAGTGTATCCACCCTCCAGCAACAGATCATGTTACAAACCTAACAGTTCTAGACTTTGTCAGCAGCAAACAAATCAGTGTCCTTCAGTACTATTCCAAGTGCTATTCTATTGAGTTGGTAAGACTTGCTTAAAGTAAACTTTTGAGTTACATTCGCCATTTAATCTTGACTTAAAATTTAATTTCTATTCATTTTGGCATCTAAGATCAAAGCGTAATGTTTGGTTAGAATCTTTACTATTTTCTTTTATATGCTCTCTGAGAGAAAGAAGAAAAAAAATCTTAAGGAAAAGATTCACATGATTATGGTCGTCCCTTTCAAGGTGAGGACATGTATGTTTTAAAACAGGACAAGTAATTTCACTGGTAGGAGAAAAAGGAATTCAAACTATTAAAGCCTAGAAAATGTGCTATTAAACATTAAAACATTTCAAAATTTAATGATAGAAACTCTTAAGTTTATATTCATGGAAAAGAGTGTCCAAAAGTTTCAAAAAATGCATAGCTTGAATACTTCTAAGCTTTCAGAAAGTATTTCAAGTTCCAAGATTCACAAACAAAAAAAAATATTTTTAAACAATTCTGAGTATATTATTTGAGCAAACCAATTTTAAGGACATCATACAACAAATTGTTAATCTTTTCCTTAAGATTTTTTTCTTCTTTCTCTCAGAGAGCATATAAAAGAAAATAGTAAAGATTATAACCAAGCATTACACTTTGACCTTAGATGCCAAAATGAATAGAAATTAAATTTTAAGTCAAGATTAAATGGAGAACATAACTAAAAGTTTACTTTAAGCAAGTCTTACCAACTCAACAGAGAACTAAAATTTCTCTTCAATGTGATATTGAGTCCTACTAAATGATATACCAGACCAGAGGAGGGAGAAAAACATGTATTTTGCTGAGGTCAGATTCAACTCTACAGCAACAGATGGGGGTTTATTCTGGATTCTCAAACCACCAAAAGGTCTGAGTTCCAGTTGTATCATTTCTAAATTAGGAATAAAACCACAATCTCAGTTTTAAAAAGAGATAACATACACATTTTCTTCCCTGGAATTAAAAATACCTCATTTTTTCATTTTTTAAGGTTTAATATTACCATTCATTTTTTTTTAAGTTTTGAAGAGGTGGCATCAGATATCTGAAACTTCAAAGTTTTCTTTTTTTGGGGGGAGGCTATATATGCTCTCCTGAGTTTCATGAGTGACCTGCTGATAATGACTTAAAATAACTGTGTCTTAGAATTGCATATGTGATAAAAAAAAAAAAGGTAATCTTTGCAGCCCTACTGAAAGCAGTAATATAAAAGTACCATATTTAATGCAACAAAAGAAATAAATTAAAAATTAATTTTAATAAAGAATAGTCCTATCACATTTCCAGATCCAGTAAATTCTGAAATAATAAATATTATAAATCATGCCCCTCTAATTTTTTTTTTATTAATTCCTTAATTCACCAAAATAAATATATATTTGAAGAGGGGAGTTGAGAGGATCTGGGTGTTAAAAATTTTTAATTATAATGATTAAGTAAAATTTTTTTTAATTAACACAAAACTCGAAATTAAAACTACAACGTATTGTAGTACATAAGTATGCTGGGGCAAAGTAAATGTTTTCAATTAATATATAAACCAACATTAAATATTCAATGTTAAATACACAGTAGTACATTATTACTCTAGTGTTTATTTACTTGTTTTTATTATAGGTAGGTACATTTTGTGAAAGAAAATATAAGAACAACTCATGGATCAAGTACCTCTCCAAATTATTCTATAATAAATATCCCCTCCTTAAATAGCTCAAGCTGTTTTACAATCATTACATAACTAAGTTTACCAATGCTACTTAGTAAAAAAAAAAAAAAGTAAGATAAAAGGTTTACTTAACCAAGACAATAGACCAGAACATCCAATTCTGTATCTGAAGTTCTGGACGCTAGTAAGGTTGACTTCTGACTACCCATCAGAACAGATGAAAAACTGAATATTCAATCAGAGAAGAAAATGTAAAGAATATCACAACAGTTGAACCAACCAGTATAATCTCTCAAGTACAGATAACTCAGCACAGTGGGATCAGTCTGTGATACAACACTTTCGTCTTA
The DNA here is from genome assembly GCA_019455555.1 of Galemys pyrenaicus. Lineage (NCBI taxonomy): Eukaryota > Metazoa > Chordata > Mammalia > Eulipotyphla > Talpidae > Galemys > Galemys pyrenaicus. The sequence continues at coordinate 14,591,722 of JAGFMF010011668.1, read as the reverse complement.
TTTCTATACTGCTTGATTTTTTTCGTCTTCATTTATAGCTGATATTTGTGGTCTTAGTCCAGTTTCTCCTCACTCCAAAGCTTTGAAATTCAACTGATTATATTAGCTGTCCTTTCCTGCAGCTTTTCTAGGTGCATGACTATGCTAAAAACATTGGGTGGTTTAGCAATCATTTTAATAATAACTAAAATGTTTTATTTTACACATGGAGTTCTCAAATCTGATTGCACATCATACAATAATTTATTAAATCAGTTCTTCCTGAAGGATGTTCAGAGATCAACTAATCCAATATTTTGTAATTATAAATAATGCTTCAATGCATGTCCTTCCATATGTATGTAGGTATGAATGCATATATCATGAATACAGATACATCTGTAGAAAATTAACTACAGAAAAACTTGCCACGTTAAAGGGCTATCTTTGTAATGTTAACCCATCTATATATTGAAAGCCACCCCTATTTCTGTACTCATGGAGGTTATCTTCCCTGAAAGAAACAGAAAAACTTAAAAGCAGTATTTTTTTTTATTCTTAGTAACACTATACTTATCTTCCTGTGAACTGAATCCCTTCACCAACACGCTCCCCCCACAATTTTTTCTCTTAATGTTAATTAATAGCAGCATAGCCAAGAGAAAAAAATTAATTTAAAAGTGAAGCTTATAAAAACTACAGATCACCTCTGACCTACCAAATATGATATACTATACACTATTGCTAATAACCTTCAAAATCCACAGTCTACCACATTGAGTACCTGAAAATCCTTGCCTAAAGTCATTCTAAACTCTTTGAAAAGGAGGGATGTTTGAGATATTTTTAAACAGCCCAAGAGGCACAGAACTGGAAAGAGTCTCTTAAGAAATCAATTAATCCAACCAGGCCCAAGACTTTACTTTTGAGGGAAAGGAGGTCACAAGAGTTTAAGAAAGTAAACTACATCTGGATCAGATTAGAACCCCAGGCATTCTGTCCTTGACACCAGCTCTTGTCCTTGACACTATGTAAGGGCAGTTCATTTGCACAGAACAAATTTATCACACTCTCAGAGCCCAAACCACCCTGGATGACAAACACCAAGTTATCAATTAACTACTGACTGACACTGCACATCAAACTGTGGTAAACTCTGCAGGAGACACATTGGAAATAGCAATCCTCAATCTATATATTGGTATTGTAAATATATTTGGAAGCTCAGATGAGGAAGTACACTGAGAACTAAAGAGAGTAACAAAGGAATCAAAAGTGAGCAGTATTATGTATGACCTGAATTTTCCTTTTAAAAACTCTATTATAGCACAAATCCTAACCTTAAGTCCAAAGCTTTCAAAGGGTACCATTTTTCTCTTCACTAATATTCTGCCTATTTTGAACTCAACAATTTACATATGTAGAATATATACCTTATTAAACTTTCATCTATACTTCTTCCTTGGCTTGACTAAGGTTAATTAAAACTTATCTACATTTAGCTATATATGCAAAGACCAACATCTGCTCAAATGAACAGCTATAACTTGTTGAGAAGCTAAAAACAAAACCAGTTTTTAGCAGGAGAAAAAAACCAAAATGTGGAGCATAGTGATTTGTTATTATAAATTATGCATTGCTATACTTCTTAATCCAACTTGAAAATACTTAGGTTATAGAAGGTGTACTAATGGCAGACACAAAATACTTATTCAAATGACAAATTCAAAATCCTCCCTATTTTGTAAGTGGTTGATAAAAGTCACCAAAGTCTGTGTAGGCAGGGCTTAAACTGGATTACTTTTTTGCAATTGAGTTCAAAGAACAGATTTGAATAAAGTTAACTTGGGCAAAGCAGTACACAGTATATACAAACACTATTATCTCTCACAACATCTGACTTTTATTTTAAAGTCACTCTTCTAATATAAGAATATCCCTTTGAATATAGGATGGGGATTTGAGTTATTCAGGTTTTTATTTTTTTTTTCCAAAGGCCTTTTAAGGCAAGATTAACTGTTGCTTTAAATCTTGACATCTTCAGATTAATAACCCTAAAGCTTAATGAGGCACATCAGATTTAAGAATTGAAGATTTTTAATGAAAAAGGAAATTAAGGACAATTTGGTGCAATACATTGTCTCAAATAATCTGCTCCAAGAAGGCTTTAGTTTGTATGTGTAAAAAATACAAATTATCTAAAAAGAACTTGCTGTTAAAACCTCAATGCCATCTTTTAGAAAAAGGTCAGGAAGACTTCAATAAAAGTATGGAAGTTAATTCTGAACTCACAATTGATGCGTGTGTATGTATGAATATAGATAGATAGCTTATAAAAATATGCTTATAACATTTTAGAACACACAAATTATTTTTCAAATCACACCAAGTATTTTTGTAATACCCAGCTATCGGTAATGATTACATGCCACAAGATAAGAGAAAAGCGTAACTATTTCAACAAGTAGACTAATCTATGAATGCCAACAATATGAATTCCCCTTACTTTTCACAAGAATTTGTCACAAATTAACGCTAAGCATCAACAGGATTTACACTTAAAATAGTTATGTACTCCAGATATTTCACATCCAAAAACAGTTTCTTCTTTTTATGCTTAATTCAAATGTTGCATATTAATTGCTTCAAAATTTACATGTAATAGTTAGAAAATCACATCGTTTATGCATCTTATTTCAAAGATACACATGCAGGGTTGAAAGCAGGATCCATGTGATAAGACAAAAAATACGGAGTATCTTTTAAGATAAATGTCCATGGTGCTGCTATATAACCCATAAAAGTACATTTAAAATTAGAACAATAGAGCCATCCAATTAAAATGTGAACTAGACAAACAAAACAGGTTTATTAATTATCAGATAGGCAGTAAAGATAAAATTACAGTTTTCTTTTCTGGATGATTAATCTACTTAAGGATATGAACGTCAACTGTATAATTTAAAAGGAAAGTTTGTCTTAACTTTGTGATTGCCAACATCAATGATGTTTAATGCTCAAATTCTGCTTCTTTTATAATGTGAACACTGATACCTTAAATTAAGATAAATGGAGAGAAATGTTAATTCTGAGCAGCATAATATGCAAATTTTTACTACAGTTAGGTAAATACATTTCATATAGGACAACTAATGAAGAAAGTCAAAAAACAAAGCATTCAATTAAAAGTTTTAAGACTTCAGTTAAAAAGTAAAGGCAAAAAGCTCTTTTGACTATTCAATCACTCTTCTTTAACTGGCCTGAAAAAATAAAGTTGACCTGTAACTACTCTAGTAAGGCAAATATTCCCTTAAACTCTTGGCTCCTTAGTGTGGACTGAAAAGATCTAGACTTTTAATAGCCGATGACTGCAGAAGGGTCATTTTCACCTTGCAGATAGATCTTTGTTGTCCTGGTGTCTAAAGCAGACCATTAGCCCAGAATCATTTCTAATCTCAGTTGTACAATCCATATGGTGCACTTAACCCTAAAACTCATGTTGCATAAACTGCTCTGCTTCCATTCCTAATGACCTTGCAAATCATTCAACATTATTGCTTGCCTTGCACCCACCAACTGGAAGACTTGATGATGAAGTTATAATTTCCCAATCCCGAAAAGTTTACATTAGTCTAGATAAAGGTGAGAAAGAACATACAATGGGAAAAATAAGCACATTCATTTGCTATTTATAAATGGTAATTTTAAATGCTAAAAAAAAAGTGACCTGCAAAATTCACACCTAATTTCAAGGCAGATAACTGAAAGAGGACATGCGATTACTCCAGTGGTACTACATACAGTCCTATGGTAGCAGTGACCAAAAATATCTCTTCCTGTCCTACTGCACTGCACAGTATTCATTTAAAACTTACTTTCAGATCAAAAAGTTAGTGAGTATATCATCTGCTGCTGGACTTGCACTCTGAGGAGTTATCGTAAGTTGGAAATAAGTCAGAACGTTCAATAATATCCAGAAAGTAATTTTAAGTGCTTTTATCTATGGTATCTCCTTTGTTAAAAAAGGAAGAAAATACCTGATGCACGCAGGGTTTTTAAGTTTATTTCGCCTTCCCCTTAACTTCAAACACTTGAAGTAGCACTTTTTCCCTTTTACCCTTTTAGCATAACCTCTTTAATAAACCCCATTTAAAAAGAAGACACAATGAATGAAGTGACAGGAGGTGAAAGAATGAGGAGTGTGCGCTCCAAGAATAAAGGGAGGTTTTATAACAGGAGGTACTTTTGTTAGCAAGTGACTGGCAGGTCTCCTCCCCCAAGTTAGAAGAAATTCCATCCACTCCCCAAAACTGCACAGGCCAAAAAATGTCTGGTCTAGTACTTCTGAAACCCCAGAGTCAGGATGGGGGGGGGGGGTCTTGTATTGGCGAGTGGGGGAAGGGGAGAGAGAAACCAGCGGGAGACGCAAGAACAAAAGGAGAAACCCAAGAAAGGAGAAAGGAACCGCGCGGGACCAGCGGCCAAGGAGCTGGTGGGAGGAAAAGAGTCCGAAAGTGGAGGAAGAGCCTGACCCAAGGGAAGAGAGCGAGAAGCGGGCCAAGGCCAGGCACACCGCACCATGGCGCACCATGGACAGGGCTCGGCATAGCCGCGGCCCACACCCCTCTAGGGGGCGGCGGGAGAAAGCGTGAAACCACGCGCGGGCTCAGTCCGGCTCCAGACACCCGCAGATCTCCCCCCTAGCCCCTGGGCCGGAGTCCAGGAGGCTCTGACCCGTGAAGACCGTGGGGGGGGGGGGCTACAGGAGGGGGTGGAATCAGCACCATCTGTTCCATCCCCGGTCGCCCCCAGCACAGTGGCACTTGCGAGCCGCGCCCGCACTTTCCTTAGCTGCTACACGCCGGCCACCCACACCCGCCCACCTGCCCGCCCGCCAGCCGTGCGCAGGCAACCCCACGGGTGGATTTCCCGGGAGACCATGCCCCGCAGCGAGAGTTGGCACGCCCCTCTTCATTAGCTGCCTTGGGACCCCATCGCACACCGAGACAGAATGTACCCCCTCTCAGCCCCAGCACGATGCGGGGGGTCGCGACCCCAGCGCCCGGGGCTGTTTCCCGGGACCCACTGGAGGGCCGAAAGAGGCCTCGAGCATTCTGCCGCCGGACGCCGCGGGAAAGTTGGACGGTCGCCTGGGGTAGGGACCCGCAGCGCGGAGTGGTAAAGGAGCCTGCGACCTGCCCGGAGCAGGTGCTTCCTGCCGCGGAGAAGACTCCGAGTACCAATTCGATGAAAAGGCTGACAGGCGCTCTCACCAGGGTGTGAGAAGTGCGGGGGGTTTCTGGCGAAGGCGTTCCCAGGACGCACGCAGGGCAGAGTGAGCCCGACTGAGCGAGAGGAATAATAACGGAGTCACGGAACTTAGCGCCCGGCGGGATAAAGGACGTGCGGAGCCAGGGGACGGGTGCGGAGGCGCCGGCAAGCATAGTCTTTTCGGGGTACGGGAGCAAGGTTTCCTTTCCAGGTAGGACCCACACAGCAAATCAGCAGGACAGGCGAACAAGAACAGGCGGTAACTCCGGGCTGGGATAAAGACAATAGGACAGTGCAGGCAGCAGGGCACCGGCAGGCGCGCGGGTGCCAGGGTGTGGTGGGGAAGAGCTAAGTCCCGGTAACTAAGACACTAAGAGTGAGAATTCCTCCTGCAAACTCACGAACCAGCCCCGCAGAAATAAACCAAAAATATGGAGCAAAGTGCAATGGGGCGTGAAGCTCAGAAAACTGCGAAACAGGGGTGCCATCCTACCTCCCCCTCTACTGCCTACACCTCCCGCAAGCTCTCCCGCCCCGGAAGGAGCAGCAGAAGCGGCTCGCAGCCGGCCCCTTCGGAGCCCACCAGGAGAGGCGCAGGAGACTCGCTGGCCCCGGCAGCCCAGCTCCAGCGCCCAGCCAGAGCCTCGTGCCTACGCAGCTCCCGGCCGCGCGGTGCGGCACCTCCCTTCCCGGGTGCGCAGCTCGGCCCCGCAGCGGCGCGGGGAACAAAGGGACCCGGAGCCGCCCGCCCCACCCCGCCCGCCACCCGGCACGCGGGGACGGCCGCGTACCTGGAGCAGGGCCGCCAGCAGCGGCAGCAGGGTCCGCGGCGCTCCCACTATCCGGCACATGGAGGCGGAGAGGGGCAGAGCGAGGAGCCGGAGGCGGCGGCGGCAGCAGCAGCAGCACCAACAGCGGCGCGGAGACGGCTCCAGGCAGTTTCCACCCCCTTCCCTTCCCCTCCCCACCCCACCCCCTTCTCCGCTGCTCTCCTCTCCCCGCCAATGGAGAGAGAGCTGATGACAAATAGCGGGCCGCGGAGTCCGCGGGACTCGCACCAGGAGTAATAAAACAGACCTAGAGATCAAGGAGCTTGGAGGGGGCGGGGAGAAGGCGGGTGCGTGTGAGGGCGCGTGTGGTGTGGTGGTGGTGGTGGTGGTGGTGGTGTGTGTGTGTGTGTGTGTGAGAGAGAGAGAGAGAGAGAGAGAGGCGGCCGCTGTGTCAGCGCAGGCGGCTCTGCTCCAGCCCAAGCGCAGCCGAAGCCAAGAGGGATGCAGGCGCTGGCGGCGGGGACCTTGGCCGGTGTAGGATGCGGAGATGGAAGTGCGCGCCCCAGGAGCTCCGCAACGCGAGGTTTCGGGCTCGTGGTTTTGCTTCCTCCAGGTCCCTCGCCAGGGCCGCTCGGCGCGACGGAGGCGCCAGGGAAAGCTCCGCGGGGAGGGTGCTCCGGGCTGTGCGCGCTGCGCCTACAAAGGGCAGCCGTCCCGCCGGCCCGCGCCTCCGCTTTGTGGGGGCCGAGAGCCGCTCTCGACTCCTCTTTCCGGTCCCTTGGCGAGTTGGAGACTGTTCTCCGGCCTCGGCAGCGCGGGGGTGAGGCCAGGGGCCGCCGCGCTCCGTCCCGCGCAGCTGCTGCCGCGGCCGCCCTTGCTGCTAGCGCGCCGGCACCAACCCGCCGGCCCTCGCCCCGCGCCGCTTACTCGCGCGCGTCACCCCCCCCCCCGCCGCCACCGCCCGCGCACCCGCTCGGCCTCCGCGAGCGCGACCCGGGCGAGCTGCAGCCGCCGCCGCCGCCGCCGCCGCCGCTCTCCTCGCGCTCGCCGCACGCGGTGCCCGGCTGCGCGGCCCGCTCCCCTCGCCTATCCCCTCCCGCCGCCGCCGCCCTCGCCTCCGCCTCCCGTCGCCGCCGAGCCTCCCGCTCGAGTCGTGGCCAATCGGAAGCCACCGAGCAGTGGCAGTAGCCGGCCGGATCCACGGCAGCCGCCCGCCCCCGCCCCGCTGAAGCGCCCCGTTTTTTGCTGCAGCCCGCGGGGGGCCGCCGGAGGGAAGCTGGGGTGTGTTGAGCACCTCCCCGGCAGGTGGAGGGGCTGCGGGAAATAAAATAACTTGCGCAGGAACTTGATTGGTAGCAGGTTCATCTTTGGACCGTAAGATTCAGTTAGATGTTAGGAATTGCAGGAAATGTCTCCTTGGTAGCCTAACGCACGCTTTTCTTTTTGTTTTGTCATTCTTTCTAGGCAGATGGGGGGTTTTTTGTTTGTGTGTGCGTGTTTGATTTTGGTTTTTGGGTTTTTTTCTGGGCGAGGGCAGACTCAGCAAACTAGCGACTCCCATCCAGCCCACCCAGGCCATTGTTGTCTCCTGCGCCAGCTGCGAGCCACCTGCGGTCTGGGAGGGCGGAGGCCCTGAGTTCTCAGCGGAGCTTGCACCTCTCCCACCTTTGCGGACCTCCTGAAATACCCGAGTTTGGGGGTTCTTGTTCTGGGAGTTTGAGAATGCGTCCTATTTTATTGGAGAGCTTCGGTTCTGTATTTCTACTCGTTAGTGGTCCCTTTCGTATCTTAGAACACAGTTTTAGGGACTTTGACTTCCTCCCGATACCATCCCCAACAACAACAACCAAAAAAAAAAAAAAAGAAGAAGGAAAGAACCCAGAACCTGAACTCACCATGAAAATGGGATTTCCTAAGAGATAAAAAGACTGATACAGGATTTGAACCAAGTAAAATATTTTTCCATTCTTCTCTTTAATCATGAACTTGAGACATAAAGTAAAAGACTTTACAGATTTAGGTCACAAATATTTGTGGGATGGCGAAATGGGTGGGGAACAATTGATTTTGACAGGTAATACTTTTTTTTTTTCCTAGAACTTATTTTTTAAAGATTTTACCGGTACATTTTTAATGTACCTTAATACTTAATGTACTTAAGTACTTTAAGGTCCTCGAACTTCGTTGCACTTAATGAACATTACTCTTCTGCTTTAGGTAACAGACGTATTAACATTTGATTATGAGTTTCAGGTTCCTGATCGTTTAAGAACTTGAAAATTAATCTCTAAATATCAGGTACCAATTTTCTTTGACATAAGTGATCAGCTTTTAATTATGTACTATTGCTGGCTAGGCTTTCAAAATTTTAATATTCATAAGGAAGCTTATTCAATTTTAATTAAAACAATATTGCAGGCCATTTTTTTAATGAGACGCAAAAATTTTTTCTGGGTTTTATTCTCAAAAGAATAAAGAAGGTTATGTTAATTAAATTTAAATGACGAAAGGTCTGCTCCTTGTTTTTCTTTTTTTGACCAGATATTGCTTATCAGTTTAAAGTTCACTTCGCAATAGGGTATTTATAAATTCCATCTTCAGGGAGTCATGTAATAGTAAAAGATATTCAGTAGCAATATGGGGGAGTTATTTCTCTTATTCTAAAGTGGGATTTTTAGATCTCATCTCCAGGTCTAAGAATTAAGCTATGACCTAGACTCTTAGATATATCCTCACCACTCCCAGGAGTAGCCATTGATGGTTATTGTCATTCTGATTACTTTAAAGGTAGAATAGATTTCAGCATGAATAACTCTATGCCTGTAGTGTTATTTGCTTGAAGCTTTATAAATTACCTTATTATGACTTCAAAATCTGCTATGGAATGCCTGTCAATCACCTAATTCTGTGCGCAGTAATTTTTGATCATACAGGTAAGCATTTGCAGCATATTTTTTTAGACCAACTTGCATGCCTCTCACTCTCTAGTGGATGTGAATTGCTTTGCAATCTCATCTGATTTTAACCTGTTAATCTGGTCAGTCAAATCTTGCTCATTGACTTTTGATCAAATCTAAAACCACATCTTTAGGGCTTGTGCATCCATTCGATATTGATAAAAATAGATCTGGTGTCAACTTTAGCACTTTGTTGTGTTGGACCATGGTTATGTCAATCTAATGAGGCCTTTCATAATTCTGGGCAAGTGGTGCTCACCTCTGATTTTCAGAACCGGTTCAAAACATGCCCATTCTAGAGACTTGCTTTCCATCAACCTGCACAACTCAGGGGACTGGTAGTATCCCAGAGAGATAGGCGGGTAGTGAGGGGGCGGGAGAGGGAAACAAAAATTAATAATAATGAAAGCTAAGTCTGACTCACACTGAAAAACAATCTAATCCATTGAATTCTGATTTAAGGGCTACTGCTCAGGTTCAAGCATTGTGGACAGACTGAATAAGTGATGTCTCCTGCATTCATAGCCAGTTTTCATGCATATATTGGTGCCATGATGGTTAATTTTAAAACATTCACTACAAAGTAATTCATAATAACTCTGTATTATGACGTATTACCTTCAATAGAAGATGCTAAACATACAAACACATTAAGTGTGTAAGAGTCTTCACTTTGGAAACAAGCTGAATAGCAGTAGTCTAAATCTGTTCCCATTCCAACACCATCCTACATATAACTCCAGATCTGGAACCACCCTTGCCTTTACCTCTGTCTGATACCAACTGAGTGTCCTGTCCAAATGTTCAAAACCCTCCTTCTTTTATCCTAATCTATGGGACAAGCTAGGATTGCCCCTTGTCCCATAGAAAGTATCCCCCACTCTGTAAGTTTTTCCTCAGTTAGCTCTAGGGTATTAAATTTGACCTTCCCCAAGTACTGTCCCTTTTAAATTGTTATGGAATGTCCTAGATGAAACTTAAAGATAGTCTCTACAACCCACATGCCGATTTTATGGACTAAACATGAATTCTTAAAAAGAATCCACCAATCTACCAATTGGCAAGTAAGGAACCTGGGATGGGATACAGCTTTTCTTTGTTTTGTTTTGTTTTTTCCCCTCTCTTTTATGTTGAAGTAACACTGGTTTACAGTACTGTGTATGATACAGAGGTGTAGGTTCACACCTCTTCAAATATATGTTACCACACCACAACTACTAACAAAGCACCCCTGGTCCTCTACCATCATGATTCCCAATCAAATCTAAGCTCTTTACATTATTCAGAGGGGTTTCTTTTAACTTTGGAAAAGTCAACTCTATGGAATGAGAGTGGTTTAAAAAATGCTAGGGATATATCCAGTTTTCCTCATGTTTTCCATTTTGAAGTATGTGTGAAATTGGAGGCATAACTCTTCTTCTTTGCATTGGGCTCAGTGTTAATGTCTGTCTGAGTGAGATCTGCTCATCTTATTTAGTGTCATTTGGCACTTAAGATTCCACATACAGCGTTTGACCCAGCAATTTCACTACTAGTAATCTACACAAATATGTTAATCCAAAAGGAAACCTGCACTCCTATGTTTATTGCTCTACTATTACAATAGCCAAGTATGGAAACAATCTAAATGCCCCAAAACAGATGAATGGATCAAGAAGATATGGTAGGAGCATAAGATAAGAGCACAAGGGACTGAGGTGATGGTGCACTGGTGAAATGGTGATGAGGGAATACCTGGGGATCACAATTGTCAAATTGTATTTGTTTATATATAAATAAAGAAAAAAAAAGATGTGGTATACATACACAAATGGAATACTACCCAGCAATCAATAAAGACAGACTCAAGCCATTTGCAGCAACATGGATGGAGCTGAACAAAGTAAGCCAGAAGGAAAAAGAGAAATACCAGAAATATAGAGAATACCAAATGCCATGGAGACCCAAACAAAGGGTCATGAAAAAGCTAAATTTGCAAGCTGACATAGATCTGAGGATTACAGCTGGGGAGGAGGGGTCAAAACAGGGGAAAGAAAGAAGAGCACAAGGGACAGGGTGATAGATCATGTGTGCTATGGAAGTGGGAGAAATACAGAGACTACATCTGAGGGGAGAAATGGAATATTATCCAGAAATTAACAAAGATGTAAGAAATAAATAAATTAATTAAAAAATACTTACTTCCACTGAGGATTTGGAGCAGTTAATCAGGAATCTCAGTGAATGTTCCTCTTATCTCCTCCATTCTGTCTGCAATTAAAAAAAAAAAGAAAGAAAGAATATGCTGCAATCAGTTTTATTTGGAAGGCTAAAATTTTCAATTTTTCAGAACCCTACAAAATCTCAAATGTAGAAGATAATGGCTAAGTAAATGACCTACAGACTGACAGAAATAATAGATATTTGGTGACTTTATAAGATGTAGAAAAAATCTGCAAATATGAATGTTTAAGAAACTATTACTAATGTATTGACTTTACATACAAAAACATTTTTAAAATTATGTCATAATTTGATAATAGCAAGACGAGGACTAATTGCTTAGAACCTTTCTCCTGTGAACCTGGCTTTTGTCATTTCTAGAATCACTTTCTTCCTGTGTATTTCCAGAGCCAGATTCATTGCTGATTTCCTTGGTTCTGCTTAAAGATCAGTTGTATTTGAAAAAATATTTACATTATATTCAAGAAATCTACCTTCTGTAGCAGAAGCATAGTTATTTATGGAATAACAGCAGCACTTTGGGTTACTTAAAAATCAGAAAGGCCTTTTTCTCAAGATAAACCTATCTTCAGAAAATAAAACAAATCACAGTGAAGACTTTGGTAATGTTTAGCTGTGCCAAACGTTTGCCCTTGTGTCCTTTTAAAAGCAAAGCTCTGCCTTCTGGAAAGTTCTGAAATACAACAGTCAGTGTTTAGAGAATAATTTAGTATCCAAACTTATATTCACTGTTTCCTTCCCTCCAAGCAGCTGATAAAGTACTTTTTAGGCACTGCAAGATAAGTATTCTCCTTCCAGATGTATGCTAGCTGAATAATTTTAAACATACCACCACGTAATTTCTTTGCGTACCTTCTCATCTATAGAACAAATAATCCCACTCTCCTCACTGAAATGCCATAAGGACTAAGTAAATAGTGTCAATAAAGCTTATTTAGTCTTTAGAGAAGCTCTAGATAAATACATGGTAATTTTTAAGGTTATGGATTCAATTATTATAAAAGGAATGATTGCTACCTGAAGTTATGTCACATTCTAATAACGTGGTACAACCAGTGTGCCACTAAGTGCTTATTAGATCTTTCTCCATTTTTTTACTTATCCACGAAATTTTAAAATAACATATTTATCTTTCCATTAGAAAGCAGCACAAGTTCATGCATAGGTATTTGAGAAAATCATATTCAGTTAAATGCACCATAATTATGACGACACCCCATATTGCAGATCTATCTGGGAAGATACAGTCTGAGCTTTTCTTTTAAACAATTAATGTAAAAAGTCAATAGTAGTCCCATTTATCACAGAATTTATAATGTATGTCACTGTGATGCATTCTTTACATAGCTGAGTGATTATCACAAATAAGAATTATCTTTCTGGGAAGTCTATTATTTTGAGTCATCCTTGAGAAAGATTTCTTCAAAAATGTGTTTGTAGGATAGGGGATTATTTTCACTTCTAAAGCTGTTATGACAGTCAATACTAAACATATATTTGCATTCCAAAACTAATTTATCCAAGCCACATGAAATTTCAAACCTTGAGATTCTTTCGGAAATGGGTTTTGGGTCTTCAAGTGAGAGAAGAACATTGTAAGGAGCAGTTTCAAAGGAAGAAGCAGAGCAGGGACAAATGGACACAACCGCATGTCAGAAGGAAAGGGCTAAAAATTTTGAGGTTCAAGCTGCCAAAGTGGGGAGGTGTTCCTGAGGTGGATCAGATGTGAGCCATGGGCAAGTTACAGGGAAGGGGCACAGTCTCAATCTTAGTAACTGTTCAATAAATGGTTCATTTTAGAAGTGAGTCATGCAAAAAAGAATGAACAAGAAAATAAGAAAAACAAAAACAAATAACCAGCACATGGAATTTGGACAAGAGCTTGGGGACAGCCGATTTCAGCTGACAGGAAGGTCCATACAACAGTGATAAGTAAAAGTCCATCAGGGCATTCAGCCTGTCCTTGCCGGGAATTTGCACATCTCTTGATAAGAGCAAGTCAACATCCACAGAAATAAAGTTTCACTCGGAAATGCTGGTGGGGAATTGTGCTGTTATTCTCAGTTTTCAAATTGTTACCTCAACAAATATTGAAAATCTATTTTTACTTCAAAAGTCCCCCTCTTTAGTTATTTTGGTAAAGGTGAAAATGATGTAAAAGAGATTTTTGTAGTTTGTAGACATTTTATTTTCAGTCAAAAATAAACACTATCCATATGTTAATGAGATAGGATAAGCTTTAATTGAAGAAGACAGAAGTTGGTTTCTTTATATTTTTCTAATTTTCTTGAACTCCTGGTTATCATTGGCTTTTTTTTTTTAAATGTAGAACTTCACAGATTAATTCTGAATTTTCTTCTCTTTCTTGTTTTCCTCTCCTCTCCTTTTTCTTACCATCTCTCCTTTAAATATATTTTCTGAGAGGTTTCATTAGCTATGCCTTCTAGCCTTCCTGTTAAAAACATGACAGTATTTTTTAAAAAAAGATTTATTTATTTATGCATACAAGAACTGGGGTACAGGCCAGAGACAGAATGGGGAGCAGAACAGGTGGATCTATTGAAGTATGCTGCTGAGGGGAGCATCGGAGAGGTCTGCTGTACCATGTGGGTGACCTCCCTGGCCTGTTTATCTCATGCTGCAGTGGCTGCAAATGTTTCATACCATGGTGCTTATCCCCTTGCACCACCAGGGAGGCCCTGTTAGTATTTTTTTATTTTCAAAAGCTTTTGGTTGCTCTCTGATGGCCTGTTTTATATAACCTTGCTCTTGTTTCATAGATGTGAGAACTTATCTCTTTAAATATTGCTAAAAGATTTTTTTGTCCTCCCTAAATAATGTCAGTTTCTTCTCTACTTTTCTTGCAGTGTTTATTTTTGTCTCTGTCTCTTATGATGAGACCTTTCATGGGGAGGGAGGTAGTATGCAGAATTCCATTTAATCCTCCCAGTTTTCAAGAAACCCCTTACCCTACCTGAACTAAAGTTTAGGCTGTCTCTAAGACTTATTTTTTAAGAACCTTCAGAAGTTCTTCTAATCATTGCCCTATCACAACCTACAAAACAGCTTACTGCTCCACATGTTCTAGGAAAAATATCTTTCATTGAGGTAGATGAACCCAATACATGTACATGAATCAATAGGTGCGTTTACTATAGTTTGTTCTAATATTGTGACATGGCAATTTCTGGGTGGACATCCTTACCACGTTCCCCATTAACACTCCTCTGCTATTAGGAACCACTGATTTACAAGGAAAGGAATAATAACAATAATAATAATAACAACAATAAAGACACAAAAACCAAGAATGAAAAGACAAGGACAAATTGGGGACACTTGGTGGGGAGGGGAAAGGGGGAAGTTTGAGGGAAGATGGGAGCACGGGGGACTGAGGTGATGAGGGGACTGGTGATATGGTGATGGGGAATACATGGGGATTACAATTGATGTCAAATATATATATAAATTAAAGGGAAAAAATAGAATAAAAAAAGAACCACTGATTTAATATTTAATTGTTCTTCATTTTCACTTAGTATAAACCTTCTATTCACTTAAAATATTACAATTATTGGTTGAATTTCATCATCATTATTCAACTGTATTCTGTCACTTCACCTTTTAGGAATTTATAAATACAATATTTTATCTACACGACGACTTCAAATGGAAAATAATATTAGATCCATTTAATACACATGTAAAAGTCATTCACCAATTCATCAGAAGTTGTATTTCTAGATGAGTTCTAAGAAATGTATCTTTCCTGCTTAGAATATCCAGATTACCTTACAGTAAATTTGAGTAGGTTAGTACTTACTGGTAACAACATTTATGAAGAAAAACATCTACTTTTAATGATAAAGAAAATGCTTTCTTTTTTTTAAAAAGTGACTTTTTAAAAGAATTCTGTGGAGTTTATGGAGGAAGAAAACAGTGGGGGCAACAGACACGCTGGAAGGGAGAGAGAACCATGGGGAGCAGGAGCATGCACATTTGAAAGGTCTAATAAAAATTTTAAACTTGATGTGCCCAGCAAGGCTAGTGACAAATAGATGATTTCATATATCTTGTGCCTGAAGGAAAGCAACCTGGTTAGATCTGAGTAAGCAGGAAATTCTTCAGTTTGTTTTCCAGAATCTAGAAAAGTTATCCTAAGACCATGACTAAAACCTTAAAGGCATTCCTCAGTGGTACATTCTTGTTTTTGAGAATCACAAAATCAGTCCAGTAGCTTACACATTGTAAACCTTTAAAATTCCTTTGTTTCTCTGTAAGCCCTGCAGTCTAGATTACTAGACTGTAATCAATAGAGCAAAATCACATTATTATCAAAGTTAAAACAAAATATATATGCTATTTTAGTTTTCCCAAATTAAAGTTTAAAAAGATCTACATTCAAAAAAAATCTGCACAACTTCAGAGTAAAATTCTTATATGTGGTCTTCCAAAACATTGCATTTATTTTAAGCAACCAATATAATATTTAATGTTTTTCCAGCTATCAGTTCTTACACTTTTATGTAAAATTTCAAAGGCAAAATGAATATTTTATATCTGTAGTTACTATTTTCCCAACTTCTTTATTTCATTTAAAAATATTTGCTTTTGACCAGTTTTCTTCACTAAACATTTCTTCAGCTTTGTCCCCCTTTGATTCAAAACCATAGCTAATATAACTTCTTAGTTCTTGTGATTGATGTTATTTTTAAAAATAATAATGTATTTTAAGTCAGCTTACGGTAACTTAAAAACAAGCAATCAAGAAAAAAAAAAAGTAAGGAAGGAGTAGGCAGGGAGGAAAGAATAAAAACACAAAGTAGATGTTAAACTTTTCACACTGATGACTTTTTCTATGCTTGATTTACATGTCTAATCCTCAGGTCTGTGAGATATGGCCCTGCTCTCTGAATCAGCCCTTGGAAGGTGCTCATGGATGAGGACAAACTCTTCCAGCCTTTAAATCTTCTTTCAGCATAGTTTATGTGCTTTGTAGAACTAATTTTTAATTCTAGAAATTTTAATACTTGAACGTACACTTGTAAAAATTGTCAGCTGACAGCTGTGGAATCCAAAGTCCTCTAATTAATCCAAAAAACACAAATGTTTCTGTGGCATCTCTCACCACGGATTACCAAAAATTCTTCAACAAACACATCAGGTTAAAAGAAAAATATGTATTGGAGAAGAAACAAGTTCTCAGCTACTTCATATTGAGAGATTTAGTTGGTGATAGTAATGGTGTAGAACAATGGTCTTCAGGAAGTTTTTCAGACTACGTTTAATTTTGTAAAATAAAAGTCTATATTTGCATCCTGAATAGCCCCCAGGGGTAGAATCTATTTCGTAAAATAGTTTCCCAGCTGTTATTATGGACTCCATTCAGACTGTTAACTATCCATTTTGTTTTCATCATATTTCTTTTATTTGCTATAACAAATCCACACTGGCTACTTGACAAGTGTTTGTCACAAAGATGGACATGCATGGGACAAAGGTGGCAAAAGGACAAGTAAGAATACCAGGAATTCTCTATAATTTTCTATTGCCCCTGAGGTACTATTTGAAGGAGAATAAAGAAATTTGGGCTGGTTATTTGTAATAGAAATTATTATTTTTTTTCAACTTTTTTTTTTGCATACAAAAATTGGGGTATAGGCCAGAGGTGTAGGGGTTGAGAGGATTCACCAGAGACAGAGTGGAGAAGAACAGGAAGATTTACTGAAATACACTGCTAGGAGGAACAGCAGAGGAGACATATGCATCTTATATGGGTTAACTCTCTGGCTGGGTATTGAACTTCAGGCCTTTGTAGTGATTGATAACACTGAGAATTAAGCCGTAGGCTACCAGGAATGTCCCTGTTATAGGAAATTTTAAGGGATAATAAGAATCTGTATAAGTACTAATACTTAAGAATACTGAGCATTAATTATTTAACTGATTTAGCAATGACTTTGCTAATCTTATATCAATTATCAAGTACAATGTGACAGTGACATTGACATCAAACATGTTTTGAAAAAAATTTATATTGATGGAAACCAATGCAAAAAAAATTTTTTTAAATGTTCAGTTGATAAAACAGAGAGATAATTTAAAAAGATTGCTTGGAGCTAACTCCTGGTGAATAGAAACAATTATCTTATTATCATATCCTTGGCACCCAACTCAGCAATATTAAGACCATTTTTTGGCTGCACTGTATAATGTACTTCCTGACACCTACTGGCAACATAAGATTTTGCACCCTAGTTCCATAAGACACTGAACTTCCTGTTTCCTAAGAAAAATCTACGCTTTAATTTAAATTAAACTTTCCTGGAAAAAAGATTATATCTTGGAGCTTGAAAATCAGTTTGGACAGGCTAAATTATGCTGTGCTAACAAATGCTCCTTAAAACTCAATGGCCTAAATGAGCCAGGTTTTATTTTTTGCACACACTACAGGTCAAATGCAAATTATATTTATGAGTGGAATGAAGACTGAAATTCTATTCTATATCCAATACCACCAATAATAACTAGTCTAGGGCTTCAAGGATATTGATTTATTAATTTGGGATATATTTTTCCTATTCATTGATTTGACTCTTTTGGTATTGTCCCAATTTTAGAATATATTTACTGGAGGAAAAGACAATGCTTCACCTTATGTTTTTTAAAGAAATTCTTTGTTGGTCTCATCCGATTATGCTTCCAGGAAAAGTTCAGCATTGTTTTGTTAAATTATTAAAAATCAAATTTCAGTTTTATTTGAATAGTATTAAGCTATCAATTAATTTCATAAGGATTAATATCTATACAACCTTTAGTCTTCCCACAAAGCCCTTTATATTTCTCAAAAAATTTTTTTTATTTATGCATACAAGAACTGGGTACAAGTCAGAGGTGCAGTGAGGTGTGAGGATTCACTAGCAACAGAGTAGGGAGCAGAACAGGTAGATCTCCTGAAATACACTGCTGAGGGGAGCAACATGTGCTATAGGAGAGGTCTGCTGTGCCATGTGGGTTAGTTCCCTGGTCTGCCAGGGATTAAACTCGTGCTGTAGTGGCTGTGAACAGCTTCATAGTTCTGAAACTTAACCCCTTGCACAACTAGGGAGGCTCCTTCTCAGATAATTTTTAATGTTCTTGATTTAGTTTGTAAATTTTCAGATCCTTGGGACTTTACATTTTTGTTGCAACAATGAGTGGGCTCAAGTTCTAAAGCTTGCTATTACTAGCATATGAACATTCTATTGTTTTTGTTTTTCTCTTGTAGTAAATAAAAAATAATTGCATGCATTTCCATGTGATACCATTTTATATTTTCTTGAACTGAATCACTTTCCTTTATGACTTGCATGTATATGTCCTTGCTGTTTCATGTCTTCCATCATAGATTAATGCTGAATAAGGATGTTAAACAACAGTATTGGTTTTGTTTCTACATTTAATGGTGTTCTACTTTGTGTTAACTATTAGAAATATAGGGTAGTAACTGTTTTTTAAATCATGTTCACGGAATATTCTATGCTATTATTTTCAGTAATAGGGATTGCTGAATTTTTCTTCAATGTCTTTTTCAAAATTAATGACTATTTCTTAACTTGACTTAGTAATTTAATGCATTATAATACTGTTACATCATATTGATTCTTTTTGTATTTCTGAAATAATTTCTGCTTGATATTTTTATGTACTGTCCAGTTATATTTCTAATATTTTATTTGTGATAAAATAATCATATTTTTATAGATAGAGTAACATTTTATTTCTTTTATTAACATTCTTATCAGAATTTGGTATTTTATTTCTAAAAAGAATTATAGTATTTATCACTTAAAATTGTATTTAACATTTGCTAATAAGTTTATACATTGGATTTTACTCTGTTAAAATAAATATTTGGTTATATTTACTGTTTAAAATTTTCTATTTATTTAAAGTTAATCTTCTTCCTTTCTAAAATGTGCACTTGTTGACATTCTTCAAAACACATAGAAAATATTTTAACTACACTTTATTTTTAATAAATAATATTGCTTTGTAACACTGTATATGATTTTGGGAAATAGATTCACATATCTTCAGACGTATGTTACCATATCCCATCTACCACCAAAACACTCATAGTTCTCTGTAGATCATTGGGCCCCCTCCAAACATCATTTCCCCCTCCACACTTCCTGTCTAGTAGCCTCGGTCCCGCAGTTATATTTCTTTTTTGTTTAAACTTTTTTTCCCAAAGATTTATTAATGCATACAAGCACTGGGGTACAGGCCAGAGGTGCAGGGTGGTTAGATAATCCACCAGACAGCAGGGAGCAGAACAGGCAGATGGACTGAAATCCAGGGATCAGAACAGGCAGATGGATCACTGAGGGGAGCAGCGGGCCAGGAGAGGTCTGCCCTCGCCTTGTGGGTCACCTCCCCAGCCCGCAGCGGGGATGGAACTTGTATTGCAGTGGCTGTGGTTTGCTTCATAGTGTGTTGCTTAACCCACTGGGCCACCAGGGAGGGCACCCGCAGGTATATATCTCTGATTTCTTTTGGTTTACTTTTTTTCCCTCCCAAATATTTGTTTATGCATACAAGAGCTGGGGTATAGGCCAGAGTTTCAGGGGGTGAGAGAATTCACCACAGACAGAGCGGGGAGCAGAACAGACAGATTTACTGAAATATACTGCTGAGGGGAGCAGTGGGCAAGACAGGAGAGGTCTGCTGAGATTTGTGGGTCACCTCCCTGTCTGGGAATGGAACTCAGGTTGAAGTGACTGATGATAGCTCCATAGTGCTCTAACTTAACCCCTTGTGCCACCAGGGAGGCCCCCTTTGGTTTACTTTTGTCTGTCTCTTTGTTTTTCTTCTCTATATGCCAGGTGTGAGTTAAATCATTTGGTATATTTATCTTTTTCTCCTGACTTATGTCCAGTTCCATCCATTTTTTGTCACAAATGGCAAGAATTTATCCCTTTTATAGTTAAATAATATTTAATTATGTATGTATACTACATTTTTACCCATTCATCTATTATTGGGATTTAGATGTTTCTAGAACTTGGCTATTATAAACAGTGCTGCAATGAACATAGGAGCATACATATCCCTTTAAATTAGTGTTTTTGCATTATTTGGGTAAATACAAAGGAATAGAATTGCTGGGTCATATGGAAGATCTATTTTTAATAGTTTGAGAAGTCTCCATATTGTTTTCCATATGGCCTGGAACCAGTCTACATTCACACTATTAGTATACAAGAGTTCCTATTTCTCCACATTCTCACCAACATTTGTCACTTTTGGATCTTTGATATGCATGATTCTTATGGGTGTGGGCTGGTATCTCATTGTAGTTTTGATTTGCATTTCTGTGATAAGGAGCACTTTTTCATGCTCCTTTTGGCCATTTGTATGTCTTGATTGAAGAAGTTTCCACTTAGTCTTATAGAAAAATATTATATCTATATCTATATCTATATATATACAAACACACACACATACTAATGAGCACACTTTGTATGCTACTTTTACTTTAACATTTTTGTATATTACTTTTTGTCTCTTCCTTGGCTTGGTAATTCTTTACGAAGGTATATTTTCATTTCTCAGAGGTTGAACTTTGTTTTCAGTAACAAAATTTATGTTTTTCATTACATTGCTCTCAGCTATTATGGTGCATGATTTTGGTTTCTTTGGATTACTGACTTTGTGTTCTGGCATTGTTTTCGTAGATGTTCCTGCCTATTAT
The DNA here is from genome assembly GCA_019455555.1 of Galemys pyrenaicus. Classification (NCBI taxonomy): domain Eukaryota; kingdom Metazoa; phylum Chordata; class Mammalia; order Eulipotyphla; family Talpidae; genus Galemys; species Galemys pyrenaicus. Next base: position 14,570,786 of record JAGFMF010011668.1, on the reverse strand, counting down.
GCATGAAGAAAGTTACTAATAACTAGTAATGTCAAGATAACTAGTAAAGCTACTAGTAATGTCCAGAATGATGAAAAGCTGGATTTTTGCCAAACCCCATGGCTAACATGCCAGCTTCCGTGGTGTTGTGATGGGAGAAGACATGCCTTTCCAGATCAGAGAGAAAGGATTTTATTCCTTACAGAAGTAGCAGTTTCTAGAGTATCATCATATAATTTGCGGAGTCCTATCACATAATTTCCACAGAGCAAGGTGAGAGGACCAGATGACAGCTGCACACACAGGGTATATGTTTCAGGAGTGCAACCTCTCAGCTTAGGAATCCCAGTTCCTTCTCAAAATGACCGTGTTTTATTTCAAGGGAGATTGGTCTATCTTCCCAAGACTAAACAAGCTGGTTCTTTGCTCTAGAGAGAGGCAGTATTTCTCTCTTCCAAGACTATTTTTTTTTTTTTAATAAAAACATCCCTGGAAAAGTAGTCTGAAAAATAAGTGCCTCTGCTTGCAAAATGGGCAGAGACACCCACGGAAAAATGTAAGACTCCCACAAAAAATTATCTCCTGATAGGGGGTAGAGGACAAATGTTCATATACATATCTTCTTTTGTCAGCTTCTAATGTCAGACATTAATAGAAAAATGTAGAAATTTGTTTTTCTCTCTATCATTTATCTAATCAAAGTGTTTTGATTAACAGTTTAAATAGACAGACGGACAGACAGATAAGGCTGTGTTTTTAAAGTGCCATTTCTGGTGGCACAGGGTTAAAGTCTCCAAGCTATGAAGCTATCGCCAACCACTGCAATATGAGTTCCATCCCTGGCCAGGGAGCTAACCCACCTGGTGCAGCAGACCTCTCCTGTCTCGCCCGCTGCTCCCCGTAGATCTGCCTGTTCTGCTCCCCACTCTGTCTCTGGGGAATCCTCTCATTCCACACAACTGTGTCCTAGACCCTGGTTCTTGTATGCATAAATAAAATAAATTTTAAAAAGTAAAATGTCATTTCCTATACTGTTAATAATTTGTTTCATGTGTTTTAAGCTATTCAATTTTACGTAGTCAGTATTATTACTTGTTTTACTCTGTGATATTGACAATATAGAACAATCAACAAATTTTTTTAGTTCCACTTATATCAGCCACCACCTTGGCTATAATTATTTTTATTATTATTTATCTCTCTCTCTTAAAAATTAATAAATCACTGAAATAATTTTTATTCAATTTGATGCATTTTTGCTTTTTAATAAGAGAGTTTAAACTATATCCATTAACTCTTTTGATTTGACTTGGATAATTTGGCTATCTGGTTTTTGTTTGCTTATTTTTGGCCTCCATTCTACAGGCTATTTATTTTACTTACTCTTGTGTTCTCAAAGCTTTAGAAAGCAGACATCCTGTGTTTAATTCTTTTAGTGGTTATCTTGTCATTATTAAGATACAGACATAGCTACTTGCTTATTAATCAAAATAGCAACTAGATTTCTTGTTTATTAACTGTGCTTCCTTTATCCATTTCTTTCCCAGTTCAGTAATTATTCTGGCTTTGTAATCATTGTCGTTAGTATATCTATACATATTTCTTTTCAAGGAATTGGAGTTTTTAGAATGTGGCATTTTCATTACCTTAATGATGCCATTTTTGGAAAGTTTTTACACTCCATGATATAAGCTTCAGTAATGACTTTGTAGATTTGTACCCAGCAGCAAGGGAAACAAAAGAGAACATAAACAACTGGGGTTATATCAGACTAAAAAGTTTCTGCACAGCTAAAGAAATTATAACTAAAAGAGACATCCTACTGAATGGAAGAAAATATTTGTATACCAACTATCTGATAAGAGATTAATATCAAAGATCTACAAAGCAGCTCATACAACTTAGCAAAAAGAAAACAAATAACTCAATCAAAAGAGGGGCAGGATTACTAAATAGCCACTTCTCCAAAGAAGACATACAAATGATCAACATGCACATGAAAAAATGTTCCTTATCATTTATCATCAAGAAAATACAAATCAAAACCACAATGAGATACCATGTCACACCAGTGAGAATGACCCATATCAAAAAGACGAGAAAAAATTGGAACTGATGGAGGGTGTAGTGAAAAAGGAACCCTTGTATACTCTTGGTGGGAATGTAGTATGACCCAGTCTTTATGGAACACAGTAGGAGGTTTCTCACAAGATTAAAGTGGATATGCCATATGACCCAGCAATTACACTCCTAGATATCTATTTGAAAAATATAAATCACTAATTTGAAAGAAAACGTGTACTTCCATGTTTATTTCCACACTATTTATAACAGCCATGTTATAGAAACAACCTACGTGCTCCAAACAGATGAACAGAACAAGAAGATGTGATCTATATACACAATGGAATACTGCTCAGCAATCAAACAAAGATAAACTCATGCTATTTGCTGCAACGTGGATGGAGCTGGAAGGGATTATGCTAAGTGAAATAAGTCAGAAAATTTGGGTTTTATTAAGCACACTCTTTCTGGCTTACAGATGGTCATTTTCTTGCTGTCTATTTAAGTGGCCTTTCTTGGGGTGTACACTTGGAGAGAGAGAAATCTTTCTTCTTTAATCATCTTGTTAGATTAGGACCCCACTCTTATGGTTTGATTTAACGTTATTTATTTCCTAAATGCCTGATCTCCAAACGCATGCACACTGGGAGTTAGATTTTCCGCCTATGAAAGGTCCCCATAAACCATGGCGACTTAGTATTTGTTATAGTCTGCACCTAAAAACCCCTCCTACTTTTTCTTAAGTGACTACTAAGTTCATCTTTGAAGACTAGTTCAAGACCATTTCCTCCAAGAAAGCTTGGTTGAATCCCTAAGTGGAGCTCCAAGCTCTGGTGCTATATGGTCCTTCCCTATGAATACAGACCTCTTGTTATTTTTTTTTTTAATAACCTCATTTTACTATAAATTCTTTAAGATAAAATTAGGTTTGAGCCTCCCTGGTGGCACAAAGGGTTGAATGCTGCACTGTGGAGCATCCACGGCCACTGCAGTACAAGTTTGATTCCCGGCCAGGGAGGTTACCCAAATGGCACAGCAGACTTTTCCTGCCTTGCCTGCTGCTCCCCTCAACAGTGTGTTTCAGTCTATCTGCCTGTTCTGCCCCCTACTCTGTCTTTGGTTGACCTTCTCACCCTCTGACCTATACCCCAGTTCTTGTATACATAAATAAATAAAACCTTAAAATATATAAATATAAATTTTTTTTCTTAAAATATATAAATATAATTTTTTTTAAAAAATATATAAATATAAATTTTTTTTTAGGTTTATTACTTTCCTGGGGTCTCTTGGTTCCTTGGGCAATGTTTATCTCAAAATAAGCCTGTAATCAATGTTAGATAAACTTAAAGCACAGGTACTTGACAACTGATGTTTAATGGGACACTTGGAAATTTTAGGTGAGACTGGAGGAATGGTTAAGGATGAGGGAATGAATGGGAGCCAGTAAGAACAATCCTAGGTGACTAAGCTCTGGATTGTTACTTGACCATCAGTACTTTCCTGGCTGCTGACACATTTTCAAACCAGGTGATGACAGTCCAAGTCTCTTTCACAATCAAACATTATGTGAGTTAGTAAAATTCTGCTGTCTGGCATCTGGGGAATGCTGTATAGCTAAGTTGCCTGGGGGAATATACATTACATAAAGTGGTAGAAAACAGTAAAGCAAACCCATCAGAGTTCTTTAGAGAATAATATTAATCTCCCCATGCAGTCTTTCTTCATTTTTTTGCAGTAAAAAAGGCCTCTTGGTGATAAGCATGTCCTTTGTAGATTAAATGGGGATCAGTGACCCTTAAATTTAGCTAGAAAATAATAATAAGTTTTAACTCTCATGATCAAAAAGATTTGATGTGCCATTTGAGGGTAAATATGGAAAAATTATCATCAGCTAAATTATTTCCACCATTGTTTCACATTCTATACACATATATTATAAGAAAGGGGGAAATCTGGTGATCATATCCTTTAGCCTGATCATTCTCTCTTTTAGGTACATAATATACCCAAACTGCATTCACTTTTCTGATTTAAAAATAATTCTAGACCTTCGATCAACAGATCTTTTTCACAAGATGCTGCACATTTAGAGTGAAAGGAAACATTCTCACATTCACTTAACAGAACTGCTCTTTTAGTTGGTTTGCATAGATTTATTTTTGAATCCTGAACTGCCTGCTTATCTCCCAATTAGATGCTTATATAATTGCCACATTAGCATGTTCTCTTTTTTTTCGAGAATGTTCTCCTATAACCTGGTTTCTCTTGCAACTTCTCTGGGAACCCTGCCCCACACCTTCAAGTTCTAACCCATACGCACTTCACTAGGCATCCTCCTATTGCCAGGTGTGGGTAGAATTGTTGGTGGTCAGGAAACCTGCCTATTCCCTCTGTGCTGCCTCCCACCTTAGTCTCCTTTTCCTAATGGATTACAGCCCCATTCCTGAGCAGTGTGGGGTTAAATACAACAGAGATCTTTTCTTTAGGAGAGTTTGAATAAAGCTTCATCTCAGCAAGTCCTATTCTCCTACTTTATCAAACACTTGAAGACTTAAGTCAGTTTAAGAATGATAATTTCTTTAAAGTAAACTTTAGTACTTTTTATATTTTAGCATATTGACATAAATATCTTGATTTATTTTTCAATGCCAATCACCGAAAGAAAGTAACTATCTTTTAGGAAAGGGGAGATTCATTTGTTTGCATTAGAGAGAAATTATTTTAAAAAAAATTAGTCTATAATTTGGTAAATATACCTGAAATTAATTATAATATATAATCAGTATCACTGAAAGATTTTTTTAGAGATGTTGAATCTACTGAATGTGTTGATAGATACTTCTAAATTTAAGCATGTTCTTTTATTTTAGTATTTTGTACTTGGGACTGAAATACTAAATATAAAGACCTTCAGGTCAGAAGTCAACACTGTTCACATAGCAACTAAAGTTAGACAATGAAATAGGTTTTGTTGATATAAAAGAAGAATTAAAATTGTGCTTTTGATTTTGCAAATAAAATCTTCACCAAAATTTCTTGTGAGAATATTGGTTGCATATATATTTTCTCATATCTCTGCAAAAATTTTTTAATAATTTCCTAAATAAAGGATTAATGAAAGATTCAAGTGGAGGTAGGTATTATTTTCTATAGTACAATCATAATGATGAAAGTCTAGATTATTTAGAAATATTTCATGCTATGAATGGATGCCCTGGAAAAAAAATGCCTTCATTGACAACTGAGTTAATTATAGTGGTTCTGTCTTCAAAGCCCTATTATTTGTCTGCAGAATTCATTGTAGGTTAAAAATGGGCTCACATTAGCTTCTCTATAGGTGTAGTGTTGTATAAACTTTAAAATAAAGGCTTCATTCTGTTCAAAATTCACTGAATACAAATACCCTAAAAAATATGTACACTCAAAATGATTACTCCATGACATAATGCTGTGTTCTTTATAATTTTTAGAGTAATATTTTAATTTAGATTTTTAAGCAACTTTGTAAGAATTAACAGGACCATAATAGAAATATATTAGGCACACACATTTAATGTACATTTTATAAATTATGTTGATAAGAGAGTGTTAGCTAATCCATGTCTTTAGTTCCCCATGCAGTTCTCCAGGAGACCAGAATGTGGTTATCAGGGAGTCATTCGATTCTAACAGAGATCCTTTCTCTATAACTAATTCAACGCATGGCTATATGGGTAATTTTGAACAAGCGGATCTTTCTCTAACCTGAAAGACTGCCAGGAGGGAGAATGAGTGAGAAAAAGAGGGCTTCAAAGGAGTCACAGAGAACCACAAACTAATCAAGAAGCACCACTGTATTGCCACAACCCCCGTACAGAAGTGCATTGAGAGGTGGGGATATAGAACAGAGAGGACATATCATTACAATCAAATAGAATATAATACTTTGGACAGCAGTTGGAAATGATTTTGTCATCAAACAGAAAAATTCAAAATTGTAGAATTTGACTATGTTTGTTGTGAGGACTTTTTAAAGAACGATTATATCTCCCCTCATTATTTTACAGAATTTCACGTGGTAGTGAAATACAAAATACAAAAGACTAGAAATACAAAATGGGAACTGCCAAGTAACCTTTATATCTCACACTTAATGAAAAGAAAGCCATTTAGCCTAAGATTATATTATACACACATAAATTATGGCTAATTTCTCTAAATTTAGATAAGACTATTTTATTGAATCTAAGGTATTGTAATAAATTATTAGCGTGTTCAGTCTTCCAGACCTGTGAAATCCTGACAAAGGGAATACATTTGGGGTCATACCATTGTACTAATATTACTGTAAATGCAGGAAAATGTGATTTTGCAAATGTCAATGGAAATACTTTAATAGTGCCAATGAAATGAAAAATCCCAATGAATTAAAGCAGTATCATTCAATACTTCATATTGCTGTTGTATTTCAGCAGAAAGAAAGCCAAACACACAAAAACTGGGAATATGGTAAAGAGCAATTCTGGAGAGGGAAGCAGAAACATTATTATAACAGGGTTTGGTAGGCCACAAGAGTCTGAAGATTTGGTCTGATGTTGCTTAAATATTCCTTCCCAAATATAAAAATAAATGTTAGATCTGGATTTGGATTTGGGCAAAGTCCACAAAGGTCAGGGGAGTAAATTTTTAGCAGGAATCTCTTTATGATGTAAATTAGATTGAGTACAATGGGGATAAGTGACATGTTAGAAACCGTGCTTAAAACAAAAGTGAAGACCAGGTTAGGGATAATTTGAAATTTCTTTATTCATTTTCAAACATTATAAGATGAGCTTGGAAATAAGAACTTTTGAAATTTTAATTAATGTGTAGGTTTTTCCATATATCCTTATAAGTCATCTTCCTCTATTATCTCAAAGTATGAAATTTTATTATCTGAAAGTATGATTATTTTAAGGAAAGTGAGGATTATTAAGGCAAAGATACACAGAACCAGCCAAGTAAGATTTTAAGATTTGACAGATTTTGAAAATTTTATGGGCCAATAGAATTGCAAGTTAAGGTATTAAATGCCAAGAGTGCATATTACTGGAGAAAAGTGATTTGTATAACGAGGGTCTCTAAAAAAATCTGTGTTAGAAGTCTATGGTCCTAAGCAAGAACACTCCTCCACGCCCCCTAACCCCACCCCCAGGAGGCATAGAATAAAAACCAAAACAACTATGGAGGAGGAACGGAGAGATTAACAAGAGAACAGTAGAGTAAGTTAATAAGATCTTTCTGTAGCCCTGGTGCCACTACTCTGCTACTCATCCCCTGGGCCTCCTCTGAGAGCAGAGAAAATAGGAGCTATGTCTGAGTGGACAGCCCTTCCGAGAGCTACGAGAAAGCAGAACATCTGTGTGCTTGGGAACACTGCTCCCACAGTCACTGTTCTCCATCTGGGCCCCTGCATGAACAGGCTTAGTACCCATTCATGGCTTGCTCCGGGCCTCATGCACCCATGGAAAATAAGAAAGTTCAGTCTCCAGTGGAGTGTGGATCCTCTTCTTTCAAGGGTCCTGCATAAAATGTAAGAGCTTGTCAGATGGCATTTATACTTAGGCAGCTGGTAGGACTTTTCTCTTCAAAAGCAAACTGATTTGGTCTAAAATTGACGGTGCACCTTTGCTTTTTGCATTTTCCCTTTGCAGACAAGAGTTAGGTTGGTAATTTATAACTCTTACCAAGCTGAGTGCACATTTATGAGATTTCGCTGAAATGAATCTATTATATGTTACCTACTATTTCCGAGACTTTCAGTCTCTTGATGTCAATCTGTCCTTTGATACTTTTATAAAATCACATGAGCCTCATCCGAAGTAATTGATGGAAGACTGATGTCTTCCCCAGTTTTTTCTGTGGATTCCTCAGTGGGTACTGGGTACACATGCCTAACAACAGGTATCCCCTCTTTTTAAAGTTCACATTATTTCCCTTTTATAAAAAGCCTACATTAGTGCAGTAAATCTCCACTTAACATCATCTATGGTTCTTAGAAACTGAGACCTGAAGTGAAACAGTGTATGATATAGCCAGTTTTACCATAGGATGATTGATATTAACAAGAGGTAGGTAAGTTCCTATAGCATATTTCTGTTCATGGAAATATCACTAAACTGGTACATAAAGACCCAAAACACTTCCGATATTGAAAATCATTTATATTCATCCATTCATTTTCTAGAGTCCTTATTCCAGTAAGAGGTGGAGGGTGGCCTGAGCCTATCCTAGCACTCAGAGCACAAAGCAGGAGCCAGCCCTGGACAGGACAACCTCCTGTTGCAGGACACCCCTTAACCCACATCTACAATCACCCAGACTGGGACAATTTAGATACACCAATGAAATTGACCTGCACATCTTCAGGATATGGGAAGAATACCCAGGGAGAACTCAGGCAGATCTGGGGCGGGGCTCATGTAAACTCCACATTGTCAGCGACTCAGACTGGGATTATTTCTTTTCCTTATCAAGGCTATGATGGAAGACTTTGAAGGAAAGATACAGCATGTCAAGGACTTGCTATACCCATTTTTTTCATATTGACAATAAAAGTTTATTTACACACATATTTTTTGTATGAGTTAGAATGTGGCAGAATGGTAACCATTGCTGAATCTAAATACAGAATACATGAAAGTTCATTGTGCTGTCCATTCAAATTTTCTGTATATTTAAAACATTCCATAGTTCAAAATAAGACAGAGACAAATCTGGAACTTCATAAAAGTAATTGGAAACTAAATGCAATGTGCTACTGAAAACGGGACCCCACAGCAAAGGCTGCGGGACAGGACTGGCATTTTCCTACTACCCCGTACACCATGGGAGTTGTTAGGAACACAAAGCGGTTTTCACACCATTGCTAGAAGTTGCAGTCTGGTGCAGCCTCACCTCCCGCTCCGCTCCCATCACCAGCCAGGTTTTGGGTGCAAAGTCTGAGCCAGGAGTTCCCGCTGGCTGCCCAAGAGCACTGCCGCAGGCCACCACCCAAGCGGCTAGGCAGCTGAAGGCTGCCAGATGGCTCCAAGGCCCAATAAGCCTGTATCAACGAGGGCGGGGGGTCCTGAAAGAGGACCTTAGGCGAGAAAGGACTCCCAGAATTCCACATCCCAGACTCCTCCCACTCTATTTCTGGCCGCCAAAGAAGAAAAAAGAAAAAAGCAGAACCCAGCAGCCGACCTCCGAAGAGAAGCCGAAGAGCTTCACAGCCACCAGACACCTGCACCTGCCTCCAGCTCTGTTGCTAACATTGCTTGAAAGAAGCACCAGAGGTCCCCGACTAGTGTCTCAAAGAGCTGTTGATTCTGTGGAACATCAGCTCCCCAGGAGCTGTTAACTGCTCCTGATTGTCAAACACCGCCTTTTGGTACAGCCGTCCCCTTGCTGTCTGGTCCAGTGTCCAGTGTTGTCCATCCTCACCTTCAGACTGTGACTGTGGGCTGCTGCGGCGTCATCTAGCTGTGGTGAGTTGGATCCTGGTCTGCTGCTTGCCAGCTGCAGCATGCTCCAGGCCCTCCTCTGGTGAGATGGGGCTATCCTGGATCAGCGGTGTTTCATTTTGGGCATCTGGACACTGCAGATACTGTCTGGGGTAAGATATTTGGCGGTCTCTTGCCTTAGAAACTCTTTGTTTCCCCTGCTTGTTAAATAAACCCCATTATTTTTGTTCCCTGAGCCCGACTGGTCTTGCAATTGTGCACACAGGTGAAGAGCCCACAAACAGTGACCAGTGTTCTACCTGGCCATTATCCTTGGATGGCTAAAGTACCCCATAGGCTTGTTTCAGTGCCAAAGTAGCTTCCTGAAACAGAACAACATTGGAGGAAAAACTGGTGAAATAACACAAATTCTGTTGTTTTTATTGTTAATTTCCTAGTAAACCGCCCATGGTTACATGAGTAAGAAGTCTGGCATTAGGGAAGGCAGGACTACGTCCACTGTGGGCAGACTGCTCTGTTTTCCAAACCCCTGAAAGCAAGTCCTCCTTCCCCGTTTCCTGCAAATCTCCTTCCTTTGTGAGGTGCTAGGCCTAGTCAACCCTGAAGACCTGTTTCCAGCACCCCTGTTTCTGCCAGTCCCCTCCAAATGGCCTACTCCTCTGGGACCGCTCTCTTCCTACCTTTCCAAGCACCCACTGCTTGAGGAGAAACCATGCATGTAAGCACCACCATCTGCTCTTTTGCAGTCAATGCTGTCCAAGCAGACAGTTCAACCTGTGTCTTTGCTGAGCTGAAGAAAACTCTGCTGAGCCAGGAGGACAAGGTGCTCTCCAGATGGCAGCTGCCTGGCCTGCAGCACTGATGTCCAGGCAGTGGGCACAAAGGTGGCATCCCTTCTGGCCAAAGCATGGTCCTGTGGTCCCAAAGCATTGCTACGGTTGGAGTCTTTTTGTGCCGATCTAGACATTTCTGAGAGGCTGTTGAGATTGCATCCTTAAGTTGTTCAATTAGATACAATTTAAAATACAAAAAATCTTCTAGCTTTTATATACTGGTTACCCACTTTTACATTTTGGAATAATTTTAGATTTGCAGAAAATTTGTTGTACCTATTTTACAGCAGAAGGCAACAAGCGAAGGTCATGTTCCTTCAGTGTTTGTCTGTGGTGACAAGGCTGCTCCAGTGGCAGTGCATGGAAAGTCCCCATACGAGTCCCTTCCCTGGGAACTACACTCAGCCTCTCAGCAGCACACCAATGTAACTGTGAACTGTGTCTGTGAGCATCTGGGCTTTATCTGGATTTATTGTGTGCATGGTTAGCAAAGTGTGTTTTGAGGCATCAGAAAAACCTAAAGGAGCCTGTAAGGCTGTTGATCTTAGTGCAGAAGTGGACGTGATCAAAGCTGATGTCCCAGCAAAGGTCTGGAATGGGAAGGTGTTCAGGAACCGAAGCACCTGTGTGATATTTTAGCGCTGACAGTGTGGCAATGCTTGCATTACAGTGTGGCTTTAATTTTCAAAGGTTGGGTTGGATTCGGGCAGGTGTGCAGGATGATTTCAGGGCCCACAAAGAATTGCATGATAGAATACTGTGGAATTAAGCAGTGAAGTGTACTGTCCTGCTTCAGACCTTTCACAGAAATCACAGTAGAGGTGGGAACTTGACCTTTAGCATTGAGGCAGGTGAACATGGAAGGTGTAGACTTTAGTGACCTGCCTGCCCGGATGGAATCAGACAAGGATGAGATGCTGCTCATTGACCCTCTTCCTCTGACTCTTGTCCCCCGGCCTCATGTATTTCCCACCACCCCAAACCTGGACCACTCATCCTAACACCAACATCATCACCTCTCAAGCTTCCCATGTGCTCGCTGTCTTAAGATTCCATTAAGCAAAGCAAAATTACTCTGTACAAATATTGTTTCTACTTTATATAGGCTGTGTATGTGTCATGTCATTCATGTCTGTGACATGTATGGGACACATTCTGTCTGTGACGTGTATGGGACACATGTGTATGTGTCATTTTACAATCTGTGAGTGTTATTTTAGGTTTACATGTTATTTGCTTTGGGCCGGTTGGTTACTTCAGGAGTCTGGGAACACCAAAATATTCTTCCTTACAAGTGAGTGGTGATTACTTCTTTCTTTAAGCTCTTTCCACTTACGAAAGTTTTCATAGGAAGCTCTACTTTACATAGCAGAGGAAGCCTGCTCGTGGTGTTGTCTACTCATGCTACTCTGAATTCTCAATTACTAACATTTCTAAAAACACTATTAATCCAGTCATTGAACTTTTTTAAAAACTTAGAAATTACTATGTACCCAGTGATACACTAGTCCTGGATATAGCGCTGAAAGAAACAGCTAAGGGTACTACAATTTATATAAGGGTACTACAATATATATACATTTCCCCAAATGTAGGTTATTGGATGATGGTCACACTAGGGAGAAATAAAAGCTCACTAATCAGATTTCAGAATTTTAATCCACAGGGATTTTCTTGATGAGGTCCAATTTCCTTCTGAGGACCAAGATTTTGTCTTGTGGCTGACTCTTACTCTTACTCTCTGTATAGTCTTTCATTAGCATCTCTTTCCCTCAAGTCCAGGGTTTCTCTAAAACCTCTCTCCTAAGCTACCAAAAGAAAAAAACACAATTGATTTTAAAAAGATAGAACATACTCTTAGTATCCTGCTTCTTACCTTTCACAACTGAAAGCCATTTATAGTGTTTATCAAACAAGAGCCAAGTGTCTCGGGCTGGGTTCATCAGGGGTTGTGTGAGGCCCACAGAGACCATCTTCCCACCCTGGAAAATGCAGTTTGCTACAGTCATCAATGCAGCGAATGAGCAAAATGCTCTAAGCAATGGCTGCTGATGAAGTGCTGTGCTTTGCATTGTGAAAAGAGCAGCGTTGGCTTAGTTCTGAGGTGAACTGGAGTGAAGGTACACTATAGCCTTACTAGGGGAAATCAAATCCCTTTGCTATATTTTTATTCTTTTTAAAAAATTATTTCTTTTTAAAAAATTATTTATTTATGCGTACAAAAGCTGGGGTGCAGGCTAGAGGTGTGGGGGGTGAGAGGATTCACCAGAGACAGAATGGGGAGCAGAACATGCAGATCTACTGAAATACACTGCTGAAGGGAGCAGCGAACGAGGCAGGATAGGTCTGCTGCACCATGTGGGTCCCCTCCCCGGTCGGGGATTCAATTCGTGTGCTGCATGCAACCTGCTACACCACCAGGGAGGCCCTGTATTTTTATTCTTAACAGTATATTGAAAAAGCATTTGCTTGATCAATAGCTGCATACAATGGATGCATATTACAGTGTTATGTTAATTTACTCCCCAAAAGACCCATATCAGACTGTCTGCAGCAATTGGAATTACTTCCCGAATAAGTTTATAATAACCCACTGTCTTTCTTGAAGGCTATCTGTTTTCCGCCCTGGTCAAATAGATGTTAAATGCGATATAATAAGACTCTTACATCTTATATTTCTAGTTCTCTTTGGTGGTATTAATCTGTGTATCCTTCAATTTACATGTGGAAAGGGAGAGGTGCTTCCAGGCACTAATAATCATTACTTCCTAATATTCTGTGAGTGAAAAACTGAAGTGAGTAATCTATTATTGGCAGAATGATTCTTTACCCACTATACATTCAAAAAGTGGGGAAATTACTTAGTTTTGTAAAATGTCTGGTCACTCTGGTTGATGATTATAGGATGTTTGAGGGTTTTCTAGGAAAGATTAGAGTTCTTATTTGGCAATGGCACAGGATACTTCTTCAAAAAGACCTTGAAAATTCTTTATTCCAGAGACCCTGGAAGTTGGGTGAAAAGCCATGACTCTCTAATGTGCCCAAAATCTGAAAATGAGACCTAATGTTTTAAATTACACAAATCAAGTAGGCAGCAGACAGCAGTTCCATTTCAGTGCAATGGACACTGTGATCTACTTGCTTACACCAATGTTCCCTGCGGCTTAAGTCATTTTGATCACTGCTTTAGTTCATTTGGAGAATCATGTCCTCTTGTCTCTGGCCTTTGTGGTTAAGCAGTCACTTGGCTTCTGTCTCCAGGATCCATTATTCCCATTAATCTTAGGGAGCCCATTTCACTGGGGAATTCCTATCACCATCCTTGACCTCACCAAGTGTTTTTAGTTCTTTAGTGAAGGATCATCTTCAGAGCTCATGCAAGTAACATAGTGGGGAGATTAGTAGCAGGTTCCATTTGTTTCATTAGCACTGGCATTTCTCTCCTTTGTAAACCTTCACCTACATTATACACTAAAAATTGTTGCACCTTAATTTGTATCTGGAGTCTTAGTTTCAGTCTTTTCATCAAATCTACTAATCTAATCATTAATAAAAGTATACTCAAACATCAAACATTAATAAATGGTGGTTAAACCAACCTTTCCATTCATAGTATTTGGCTCAGGTTTCTGCTCACATAAATTAACAAAACTTTTCAATTCTTTTGATAGGTAAATTATCTCCTTACATGTTAGATTTTGTGCCTGCTCCCCTTTGATCTAAGTGTAGTTATGGATTTGAAAGTAATACAAGGTGATGAGCACATCTTGCGGAGAATTAGTGACCCCGAAGCAATGTATTGCTTTAAGTATGACTCACACATTCTCTTGCACAAGAGGAGATGCTCTTTCTTTCAGGGAAGTTCAGTGAAATTTGGGGATACAAGTACATCAGAGACACCCCAAAATCCCCAGGAAGTGCTCTTTCACATACCATACCAGGTAAGGCTGTGAATTCCATGTCCTTTGTATTTTCTACAGTAGGCACCATCAGACTTGGAGTTTAGTTTATGTATACATTGGTCATATATTTGGCTACAAGAATGAGATATATTTTGTGAAGCACTTTTGTTTTCTGATCCGTGAGTTGAAAATTTAAAACCTTGAGCTTTTCAATTTCTCTTTGTAGAAGAAAGTGGTGCAGTCAGGAGAGATAGCCATACTTATAGTCATGATTTACAACGCAATATTCTATTAAAGCAGCCACTTTGTATCCCAAATCCTTGCTTTGAATTGACATTTTAATTCCACAACCATAGTATTCACAATTATTTAAAAATCATTGAATATCATGGACCATGGAAAGAAAATTAATTTATCTCCAGACTTAACAAGGCAGAAAAGCTAAACCAGATTCTCATCATTTTCAAAATCTGTATTTTTGGACTACTTTCAGCATCAAATAAGTTCCTACCTGAACAAAAACAACTATTTAAATTATTTCAGAGAGCAGAGGATTTAGTGAAAGGCATTAGATGCTTTCTTAATTGCTAGAATGCCTGGAGGTAGAAAGGTCGTGGGAGGTTGTCTCTCAGGCTCACCACTTCCTTATGGAGGAGCACAGAATTTAAAAATCACAACAAACTCCTACTAACTTAAGGATTATCACAAATTCTGACCATATCAAAATAGGTGATTCATTAAGAGGCACCCGGAAGTCCACTGGAAAATCTCAAGTCTTCAGAAGACCATATTTTGTTACTGATATAGGAGCAATAGTAATTCTCTTTTCCACTTTTCAATCTCTTACAAATATTTCTCATTGCCAGGCAAAGAATTTTGAGAAATGCAATGACCAAGCTGCTAGCCATTGAGAATAGGGGACATTCAGGTTAGGGAGCAGTGATTGTTTACCCAGACAGCTTAGTGAACCTTTCTGACAGTCTACAAATTTATTTTTTTGACCATATATAAAAAAGGAACAATTAAATATATTTTTTTAAGTTACATATATGCTATATAGTGGCTGTTGATTGAAAAATTCATGGTTTAACTAACACAGAACAAGTGCCATCAGAGCTATATTTTTGTTTATAGTCAGTGAGATATTTGTTGATTGACTGCAACATGAAAATGAATCAGCCAAGAGATTTCATAGTTCCAATTCCCTTCTTCCATCCTTAGAAACATTCATGTTAAAATTAAATAGCTTAATGATATTTGTCATAATTACCAAAATTCCTAATAAGTGTAGTTGTTTTGACAGTTTATAATCTTTAAAAATGTGTGATATCATCTCACACAGACCTGGGCAGAACAGATACCAAACAAATATTTGTTGAGTTAATGAGAAGGAATCTATTTAAGGATTATACAAGAAGTGGTAAGCAGGTACACTAATGCTCTGAGCAATGAACAAGAAATCAAGTTAATTTTATCCCCCTGAATAAATTCATTGTGCCAACTTAGCAAAATCATTTCAAATCTATGTACTTTTTTATTTTTCATTATAAGGTGTTTTGTCTACTTCATAAAATAATTACTTTGCTTTGGGTCTTGGAAAGAGATGTGATCTACAGTGTTGATAGCAGTGCAAAACTATTATATTAGTAAACAAATGGGTTTATTTTACACATTTGTGAAGTTTCATTGTTAATTAACCTGATTATATTACTATAAGGAAACATTTCGATTACAGCACATGTCTAATGTTTAGGTGATAAACTATGGAAGACTGTTTTCATATTCAACAAACTATCCATAAGTATCTCTTTCTGTGAAGTCTAAGTTCATTTTGTTTTTCACTTTCATAGACCTTTGTGTTTGGCCCAGACCCAAGTTCTATGATACCACTGCTGTAAAGTGTGTTTTAATCTACTCAGATGAAGGAACAACCTTTTGCTCTGAAGTGGAACTGCTGAGATGTTTGTAACAGAAATCTTTCTTCCTCCCCGAAGATCTTAGCATGCAAATATCTGAAATCTTCGATAATGTAAAACTTCTTAAATCGCCTTATGTTGACTTCCATCATCCCTTTTAAGCTCATGTTCACTGAGAAGGGTTCTAACGCCCCTGGTCTTACCAATGGAAAACTGGATCACTTTTATGACTTTTCTGATTGCTTTTGAGGAAATAAAAATCCAAGAGTTCCTCTTAATCACCAAAGTGTGAAATATGAATGTTTCACATGAGATTCAAGAGTCCCCACTCTTTTGCAGCTGGGGCCTGTTACTGATGGTGTGTATGGTCAACATTTTCTTTCTTTCCAAGATCCTTCTCCTCTAGATTGTTCACTCTGATCTCTGATCAGTCTGCTGTGAGAGCAAGGCGTTGCTGGAAATTACTTCATCTCTGGCTCAACACTTCTCTTACTGAAGTTGGAAGGGATCTGGTTTGGCTTCTCTCTGTTAAGGATAATTCTGCTTTTAGGTTACCCCCATGTTCACCTGTGTCCATGATCGACTTTTTGCCCAAGAGAACTATGTGGCCTTAACCCAATATAGAAGTAACCTGTTCTGCTTTCCCTTTTGGAAAGAAGTTTTTGTGTGAAAGCAACAGTCAGAGACAATTTTTTATGTCCCTTAATTGCCTAGGAATAGGTATAAGATTTTTCAAGGATCAATTTGAAGTCCCTTTTACTAAAATTGAGGTGAGCCACCAATGAGTCCTAACCTCTTCCTGGTGAAAAATGAGGCTCACAGTACTTGAACAACTTACTCCTTTTATGGCCTTCCTGTGATTGAGTTTGAGTTATATTACAAGTTTTAAATGTTTGTTTAAATGTTTCCTGAAAATGTGTGTCTTCATCTGGAACCTCATTTTAGAATTTCATATCTGTTAATTTTGGTAGCACAACTAAACTCCAATTTAAAATTCTGTTATATTTCTGGGCACTAGCACAGAGCGACACCTTTCTCCTTATATCTTTTAGATACATGGAGGACTAAGGGAAGTTTTTGGTGCTTGAAGAAGAGGCTGCTTATATGCCCACATGCACTTTTGTCTGAGAAAATAAAACCACACACTTCTGGTTCTTCACTGTCCTTGTGGAATCAGCTACTCTGTCTGGGACCATTAGAAGATTTTACAGCTTTCCTGTCTGCCTGGGTGTCCCAAGTTGAAGGGACAAAAAGGAGCTTATTCCCGGGTTTGGGATTCCAGGACTGGGAATTGCATCAGCCACCCACTGACCCAGAAAGAAGGGGATACTCTGTTCTTCTTCTCGTTTTCCCCTGGCTTCATTCAATTCTCTTGGAAAACTGATTAAGTGAACACCTCTTTGAAACATGGAGGGTAGCTAAAAGCACAAAATATCCAGTGTTGAATTTATTCTCAGTAGTGGGAATTAAAAAGATTTTAAACTGTATCTGTCAGTTGTTTCATGAAATGCTCACCTTTTGGCACAAATGTTTTCAGTGTGAGGAGGAGATGGGGAGTCCAACCTCCAACTGACAGTGGTGGCTATTTTAAGAGACTAGATCTAGATCTACTTGGGTATGAAGAGACTCTTCCTCCTTGTGACTATTTTACGTGGTAACCTAAAAAAGACTGTCGGCTTAGGTGACAGAAGCTGGGAGGACACAAATAAGTAGCTCAATATGTCCACATTTTTTCAGTGGGATCATAAATCAGAGAGTGTACTGCTCTTGGGACACAACATGTGCTGCATCTGCAATTATTATCTCTACTCTTGGGAAATAGAAAACATACCTACTGACTGAAGCCAGGTTCTGGACAAACAGGTCAGTCTGTGTCTCTGCTTTAGGTAGGATGTTTTGGGTTGCAACTCGTTGACTTAAATATTAAAGGGGATTAATTTATTGTGGCATATAAATAAAACAGAGGTGGAGGAGAATTCAGGCAAGGTCTTGTTTCTCTCTGACACTCTGAGATGTGCCTTTGCCATATGTTTACATGAATGAAGTGACTGTTAGCACCAACGAGGGCTGCATGTTTCCATTTATGGCACAGAAGAAAATACCTGATTGGACCATTTTAGATCTTATGCCTGCTCATCCTTTAAAGCTATGATTTCTATAAGAGATGTGCATTTTCCTAATTGAAGACTAGTTTGGGGTTGATTCCAAAATAGTACTCTCCGCCAAACCTTAGAGCTGCTAATCAGGAGAGGGGACAGGTAATAGCTTTTAAGTCCTAATTATAGGGGCCACTTCATAAATGAAATAAGACACCAAACCCCAGATTTTCTCCAGTTCCTTCAGAATCCTTTCTTAGTAACTCAGGTTATCTCTTTCTTAAGAGGTCTCAAGTAACTGATGTTACTTGAGCTCATATACACTCAATTTAGCTCAGCTGGCCAGACTTGGACCAGAATAATTTTCTCTGTAGTTTTAGAGTGTTTCTTCACTCCTTTCAAAAGTACTGATTTGATCAACATGTCATATTGGATCCAAGACTCAGAGTTGAATCAACATTTTATATCAGGTTCATTTATACATGCCATATATTTAATGATTATGACAAAGAACTTGAGTGAATTAATCTTTAGATTTGGTGGTTGTTACTTTAATTTTAACTCAAAACAGTTTTTAGTTAAGATTATGGATGTGGTTATGTGGAATTATTACTTAGAACAAACTGCCTATCAATATAAATAATGTGATTTGTTTGGCTAGGATCATTAACTTGGTTCTGATTTATTGTCTGTTTTTAAACAAGAACTGGAGATAATTGTTAAGCCTACCATTGACCTCGCTTTATGTTAACAAATGACAATTATGATTACCAATCTAGTGAGTGTTAGCCTAGGAGTACTAGAAGCTTCCATCAAACTATAAATTTTAATGATGTAAACATATCATACTTGCTCCATGTTTTTAAAAATATGATTGTAATAAGGCATTTCTTCAAAATTGTTAGGACTCTTGGTGTTTAAGGCTAGGTTTTCTAACAAATGACCCTCCTTATTTTTACAAAAGCATTTTCTTTGGGAGGGAAATTTGTGTTAATCTCTTTTGACATCCCAGAATTTTCTTGGTTTGATTTCGTTTAAAAAACTTTTCTAACTCTTCATACTGGCTAAAAGTCAACACGACAGCACTTATTATTGAAGAGAAAAGGGAAATAAAAAGTCCATTAGACCATTCCAATCTCTATTCTAGTACAACAAAGATCAGAATGAATTTAATGTAGGCAAATGTAATCAGTCACTGTATAAGAAGTTTAATTTCTTATAACCTTAGGGAGAGACAAAATTTAAATCTAAAGATCACTGTAAGTATAAGAGACATAAAGAACATAATAAAATGAGCAAACAAATACAACCCATTTTACAAAAGACTATTATTCAGACATATCAAGATATATTAATACTCGTGGCCACCAATAGTTCTTAATCCCTGAACATGACACCAAGTTTCATGTTTAAATGTTGAAATCATTAAATGTATTATTATATCATTTTACAGTTTACTTTTGCTTTCATTTGTTGTATGATCAATTCAGTTTTGTAAGTTTATCTAAAAATTAGCTTAAAATTTATTCTTTTTGTTGTTGTTCAGTATTTATTTCCATTGATTCCATACCTCTGTGTGCTACCACAAGAGAATTATGTGGTGAGATCAGTGAAGAAGGAGGGGCAATTAATTTTCTCATAGGTTCAGACAGAATGTTTTTCCTTTAGCACCAACAGTGATAATTCACCTGATCGCGTGATTTAATAGCCTGTAAACCCTCACTTTCTGTACAGGGGTAAGCTGGTACAAAAAGTTATGTTACATATAAGTGACTTTATTCAGGCTCCACAAGGACCTGATGGCACAGCAGATATTACTCCCATTTCATAGATTAGGAGATCAAATATCAAACAATTAAATACATTTTTTTATTATTAAAATATTTTAAAATTTACATATACTTGCCATTAATTGTAATCCCCATGTATTCCCCATCACCATCTCACCAGTGCACCATCA